>CM021100.1:551224990-551300751 GCA_007115665.2 Sequoiadendron giganteum
GGGAGTGAGGGGGAGAGAGGAGGGAGTGGGAGTGAGTGGGGAGAGAGAGAGAGAGAGAGAGAGAGAGAGAGAGAGAGAGAGAGAGAGAGAGAGAGAGAGAGAGAGAGAGAGATGAGTGATTGAGTGAGAGACTTGAGAGAGATAGAGGTGGAGAGAGCGAGAGAGAAAGAGATAATATTTAAATATTTTATAAATTGGTAATATATATATATATATTTAAATATTTGTGGATTAACTAAAATATTGAAATAATATTAAAATATTTATAGATTAACTAAAATATTGAAATAATATTTATATATTATACATTTAATAATATATTATATATTAAATACATAATTCGGTAAGAGATTATCATAAGTTGTATATTAAATATATTACATTATAAACTTTATTGGATATTATATATATTATATTATAAAATTCATTGCATTTTTAAATCATATATTAAATATTGTATAAATTGTTGTAAAAATGATCTAAAAGATATCATATATCTAATTCAAATCCAATATCAGATTTGAATCGAATATCCGATTTGAATTAGATATCCGATATTTTGACACTAAATTTAATGCCTAGGGATTAGGCTCGGTATTAGGCTCAGGATTTGGTTCGGACCTACCAATCCTAAAAATTCAACACGTAGAGCCTGTTTAACAACTTGCCTTGCTTTTCCAGAATTCGCCCATGTGGCTGACGACTTTTATTTTACCTAAAATTGATGAAATGAAAAGGGTTTGTAAAGGAGCTTCTCAGCTTTCTACCAATATAATTTATATTTTATTTAGAATCTAATAAATAATTATTGTTTGTTATTTATTAGAATTATGACTAAAGTCCTGATTGATAGTCTGACAGAAAAACATCTATAGCTTTCAAATATTATGATTTTATTATGGTTAGGGTGGTTAGACAGACACCTACTTCTTATTTTTTCCCTGAAATTTTAGTACTGCTGCATTGAAATTTCAAATTTTCACCAAATAGATTTCTTTTTTACAAAAATTAACCTAATAGTTTAGAAACTACATTCAATTTTCCACAGATTCTATTCTTACATATTTTTGAAATAATATAGATAAATTATTCAAAATTTTATGTCAAGTTGCCCAACTCTGATTTTCTGAATTTTCATTGCCACTTAACGGCCTTTTTTTTCCATGATGATCCCGCACATACCCATGTCACAATTAGGAAAAAATTATGGTTATGTATGTTAAGGCTGTGCCAAATAATGATTTAAAATGATATTCTAATATCTGCCTTAGCTCAGCATCTTCACAACATCTCATTTTCCTATGTGCATTTAATAGCTTGTGGTGGTTTCATTCCATAGCGTTAGAAACATAAAGAGTGTTGAAGTTGTGTGTCATCCTCTTCCACGATAAGGAATGTAATGCCCCACCAAGTAACCCTAAAGGAAGTTTCAATTCACTACTTAAGCATACACTTTTTTTATTTATTTAAAGTGTATTTAGCATACATGTTCATCTACAATTGACAACAACCTCTAAGGCTACATAACCGAGATTACTTAAACCCATACATACATCATTCTACAACCATAACATTAAATTACATAAAGAATCAAGTACACATTCATTCCATATATAGTAAAGTTACATCATTACATTAAGAGATATAACAAAACTCCAAATTCATTAACTTAATCGTAAGGTTACATCTTTCATTCCCCGAATGAGGCAATAATACAAATGTGTTACATATACAAATATCCACCTCGAATACAAATGAGGGGTAAAATAACATGAGCTAAATTGAAATAGATACAATGCTTGAAATGAATACTGGAACCTGCAAGCTCTCCAACTGGATATCTCGCCATCAAGTATTGAAGATCAAAGGGGGACTCAATGGTGTATGTTGCATGTTCCACCCAACCAAGTGGTACCTGAAGGCCCACCCCCCATGCTAGGAGATAGTAACTATATAACATGATCAAGCCTACAACCTCTAGCCATAGGCTGACTCATACTGACTCATATTGATATAACCAATCACATGAACCAAATAACCACAAGTACAAATCTAACAACACTGACATGGGTTACATTGCTTCCAGATATAAAATAGATCAAATATGTTAAGAAAACCATACACATAAAATCACGTACCAATTATTGTCCTAGTGTAATACCCCTCTGTTTTGCTCTGTTGTGCGAACAATGTTGTTCTCCTTAATTATGCTTTAGTTTATGTTTGTACTTTGACTATGGTACTCAGTTACTGTTGGTCACTATTTTATCATGATGTGGTGATGTATCTTGAGGTGATGATAATGTATTCAGATGTTATTATGATGGCATGTTTTGAATTAGCATAAGTGGATATTCAAATTAATGATGTTTTATGCTTTGGATTATATTATTATGTTATATTTGTCAGTTAGTTACATTGTATTGGTGAAGGGGACGGTATCACATCACTCGCTTGTGAGAACCCTGTGATTCTGAGATTTCCTCTTCACGGTGTGTTTTAATTATGACATATATATGCATGTGGATATACTCTTTGTTCGTAGGTTGATAGGTATAGGACATCGACTCCACCTGGTTTCACAGGTTTGAGTGTGTCCATTTCCAACGGTATTCGATTGGGAGATAGTAGCTAGGTTTTTCATGCCAAGTCATCACCCTAGTCATAGTGTGTCGTCGGGTTTTAGTCGGGTTAAATTTCTTTAATGTTGTTCATCTTGCCTTGATTTTATTTAAATTGCAAGTTAGAAAAAGGCAAATAAATGGCTTATGTATTTAAGTTGTTGATTAAGTTTATCTGGTATAATGTTAGAAATGCTATTTGATTTATTAATTAATTTAATTTAATTGATAAAATAATTTAATCTTGGATTAGAATTATTTTATTGATTAATTAAATTAATTGTGTTGAATTAAATTAAGTTATGCATTTTGAAATTTATGGATATTTTGTTTGAAATTGAAAATTAAAGAAAAATGATTTAAATTTCAATTTTAGAAAAGTTTGAATTCAAAAATTGAAAATAGAGATATTTTGCTATTCTGTTTTTGAAAATTTATGAGGATGATTGCATAGATATTTTGGATATTTTTCTCTATTATTTGGGATTTTGAATGAGTTTTGAGGGAGTTTTTGAAAAATTGGAAAAGGAAGGAAGGAAATAAATTTTCTGTTTGATTTTGGATTGGGATCAGAAGCAGAAATTCAAAACACCATTGCCAACCATTCAAGCTTCTTGGAAAAACCAGGTTTTCTTCAGTTAAATTAGTTTCATTTTGAAAGATTTCTCAAATTAGATGTTGTTGTTTGAAATTTTTTAACTCAGTTGTTTTGCAAAAATAAAAATAAACCCATGTTGAATCTGAGTTTGATTTGCAAAAACCCCTCTTTAAAAATGAACTTCAAAAAAATATATCGAAATAGGACCATAAATAATTCTTTCCAGAATTTATTTGCTCTTTTAAACTTCTGGTTTGGTTAAATCTGGATAAATTCTTGTAAATATACTTGTGTATATATATAATTTTATATATACATATATATTTTGAGAAATATATATATATATATGTATATACATAAATATATATATTTTTATATGTTATTATGAGAAAAAAATAAATTTAGTTTAGTATAAAAATATTGGGTAGATTGAAAATCCGTAGGTTTTTTTTTGGGCATATTGAATTTTTCTTTTTATAGAAAAATAAAAAAATAAAAAAATAAAATAAAATTTTTAAAACCCCATTGTTTGGGGGTCGCTGGGGGCTCACCACCACCATGCCCCCCATGGGAGGCACTGTGGGAGGAGCCATGCCCAACGCTCCCCCACACCCCCACGACTGCTAGCACAACTACCACCCACTGTGGTGGTCGACTATGCTAAGCACAACTGCACCACCACTGATAGGGTTGACTGTGCTAAGCAGCGCCGACCACCCCACTCAAATCATAGCCAAAGAAAATGCCAGCCCTAACCCTCGCGGATGACCTGAGAGGAAGGTGCGTGGCTCGAGGCAACCGACTGACCTCTGTGTGGCACGTGGCCCAAGGAGAATAGTTTAATTCTTTTTTTTTCTAAAAATGAAAATAAATTAAAATATATGTGTAATATTTAAATCTTATATTTAATAATATTAAAATATTTTAGAATAATATTTTATACTATATTTAATAATATTAAAATATTAATATATATTAATAATCAAATATATAGGTTATTTTATATGTTATATTTTTTAATATTAAAATATTTTAAATAATATTTTATATTAGACTTTATAATATAAAAATATTGGTATATATTAATAATAAAGTATGTTTTTAGTTGTGCATTAAGTTTTGTTATATGTATATATATTTTAATATATATACGTATATTAAATTATTGATTTAAGTTTAATTGAGAAAATGAGAATATGGTATTCTTGGTCAAACTATTGATTTTATTTTAGAATAATATATCGGATGTAATAGTATATTTGATGTTAAATAATTCATTTTATTTAAGATAAGTTAACTATTTTGAGGGTGATTTTGTCGAAGAGAGGAAATATTTATTTACTTTAAAATGTTATTTTTTGAATGGTTGAAATAAATGTTTATTTTATATCTATTGGAAACAATTAGAGAATGTAATATTGGATTTAAATTTCATATTTGTCCGAAAGAGTCATTATTCAATTCAGCTTTATTAAGGCGATAAAGTACTGAATGTTAATTAAGAAGTGGATTTAGGAAATCCAAAGTAGATTTAATTCTCATTAAATTGCTTGTGTAAATGTAATTCCTTATGTTATCGCTTTGGGAGAAGTTAATTAGAAAGGGTTGTTGAGTCTTCCAGATGAAGTCTTTTAAATATGTGGTTTGTCGTGTCATGTAGTCAACCTGTTTTGAATCCCTTTGGGTAGTGCATGTTATGATATCAGTAATTTACCCAATTTCCATGAACGAGGGTGTTTTGTGCCTCCTTGTAAGGAGTGGCTTTGTTATTTTTTTTGTCCTCCAATTGTATGAGAGGATTTTGACTTATGTCACCTCTTGAGAAAGGGGTGATCGTGATATCTTGTTTGTATGCACTTTGGTACCCTTGGTGATTGGATGGTGTGCATGTTGTCAAGTAGAAGAGTGGATTCCATTAGGGGCCAGAGCCCATAAGAGGTAAGATTGGGTAACCTTTAGAAGTAGTTAATCAAGTGATATCTAAAGAAATGTACTTAGAAGTTAGGTGGTACTTCACACTAATCACAATAAGTTCTAGCCTCACTCATAGTCGCAAGTGCTTGTTTAGACTTGGGGTGAGTGGGAAGGCCTGGAATGGCAAGGTTGTCTATCTAGTCTTTATGATAGGTATTTGATCCAACATTAGTAAGTATGAGGGTCGAGGATCGGTTGAGGCCACCAGAATAACCCATAATGGGGGCCGAAGCCTATGAAGATCTATAGTGGGTAACTCATGAAGAGTTGTGTGATGACACTCTATCAAGGACAACAGTTGGTATTTGATTTTGTGTGTATGGTTATCTTAACATACTTGATCTATTTTATATCTATAAGCAATGTGATCATGTTAGAGTTGTACTTGTGTTGTACTTGTGTGGTACATGTTATTGGATGTGTCAATTTGGTTCAATTATGTGTTAGCTTGTGTCTTGAGGTAGATGGCCTTGGCTAGGATTCCTTGTTACTATCTCCTAGCATGGGGGGTGGGCCTTTGGGTTCCACTTGGTTGGGTGGAACATGCACCTTACTCTGTTGGGTTTTTTCTTCTTGATTGCATGGATGATATTTCTAGTTGGAGAGCTCATGGGATCTAGTTTCTTTCTATGATGCTTATTTATTTTAGTTTTTCTTGTGATTTATTACCCCTCATTTGTTATCGAGGTGGAAAGTTGTAATTTTAATTATGTTATTGGACTTGCCTCATTCAAGGAATGAATGATGTAATCCTATTCTTTTATTATGGATAAATGAAATTGAAAGTTATCTCTTATGCTTTGATGTAATTTTATCATGTATGGAATGCATGTGTTTTAATTTCTTAAGTAAATGAATGACATGGTTTAGATTCATGTTTTTTTGTTGAGGTTTTACATAACCTCTGTCTTGTAACCTTAGATGTTGTTGGCATCAGGTAGTGAACTTGCATGCTAATTATACTTAAACAAAAAATAATTAGTCCATTTAAGTAGTTTTTGCAACTTCCTCTAGGGTTGCATGGCGGGGCATTACACCTAGACATAGTTTCATTGCACAACTCATCATGAGTTACCCACTGCAGATCTTCATAGGCCCCAGTAATCCTGGAGACCTCAACCGACCCCCGACCCTCATACTCACTCATGCG
Source organism: Sequoiadendron giganteum (assembly GCA_007115665.2). Lineage (NCBI taxonomy): Eukaryota > Viridiplantae > Streptophyta > Pinopsida > Cupressales > Cupressaceae > Sequoiadendron > Sequoiadendron giganteum. The sequence continues at coordinate 551,231,334 of CM021100.1, forward strand.
GAATCAAATACCTCTCGTAGGGACAAGATAGTTGACCTTGCCATTCTAGGCCTTCCAACTCATCCCAAGCCTAAATGAGCACTTGTGTCTATGAGCAAGGCTAAATTATCTTGATTAGTGTGAAATACTACCTAATCTTCTAAGTACATTTTTCTAGTTATCACTTGATTAAACCACCTCTGAAGGTTACCCAGTTTACCTTTTTAGGCTCTGGCGCCTAACAAAAGAGACTCTTCTACTTGAAAACATACCAAAAAAATCAATCACCAAGGGAATCCCAAGTGCATACAAACTAGATAACAAAACCACTCCAGCACTAGAGGCAACAAATAATGAAACTCACTCCAAACACTTGGAGGCAACAAAACACATAATCTACTCCTTCCAAAGGAGGCACAAATCATCCCCGTTCGTGGAAACTGAGAAAGTCACTAACAAGATGTATTGTGCACTACCCAAGGGATTCAAAATAGGCTGACATAACAAATCGACAACCCCCATCCTCTAAGGATCCTCTATAAGACTTACAAATTAAGGACACAATTAACCCATTTCCCAACATGAGACTAGAAGAATAAGAACATTCAAGACATGATTCAAATATAAAATTTGGATTTTCTAAATCTATCCTCAATCAGTGGGTAACATTGACAAAGCCAAAGACACAATAACTAGGCTAACTCAAATAATCATATAACCCCATTTCCTCTTCCACTATTGGAAGTCTTACACAATTTAAAATCACTTCCCTTTACGAAATACAAAGAAAATAAACATAAAAGGCAATTATGAGGAAATAACTATTTTTGGATATACTAAATCCATTTCCCTTTCAAATTAATTTCACAGGAAAGAAAATAATTGCCCTAACAAAATAATTGATTAAAAAAATTAATTGCCTCTTCAGTAAAATCAAATCCTTAGATTACTTTTAAAAACAACATAAATCTTTCAACAAAATAACTAAATTGATTTCCTCCAATTATACATAAAAATGCATCCATTTTAAAATAAAATTATTTTAAATATTAAAAATATATATTTAATATATATACATAAAATATAAATACATAATTATATTTTAATATATAATTATGTATATACACTTATGATATATATTCATTAAATATATACTTAATATTTTACAAACCACATATAAAATAAATATATATTTAATAATATATATACACATTATATACATAATATATATACATATATATTCTCAATGTGTGTATATATATATAATATATATTCAAACTAAAACTTTAATTCTTATCGAAATCCACAAATAAACTAAAAGTGGATGAAATCATTTTCGCATTTTTAAAAGAAACTGCCAAAAGTCTTTATGGATGGGAGCGCTAGTTGTACTATGTACAGTCCAACCACCCCATCATGGATGGAAGGGGGAAGCACTCCCTATGGGGCAATGCGTCCCCCTATGAGGTGGGTGCATTTCCTCATGGGCAATGCTTCTCCCACCATCAAGTGTGGGTGGTGCGAGTTTGACCTCCTCACCAACCACCATAATTCCTTCACCTTTTCTAATATAAATTCATTTTTACGAAATTTGATTTCGTTTCCCCTAAAATAATTATGCCATACAAACAACGATAAAGCATTAATCTAGTATTTAATATTTTTTAAGTAATTTAAATATATATATATTTTATATATATATGCGCAAACAAATATATATGTATATATAAAATATATATATATATATATATATAAATAAATATTTCTACATAATAATATAATTTTAAAATTTTTCTTAAAACATTATCTATAGGAAAAGTTGTGCAAATTTTCAGAAAACACTCAAACTCCACAAGATTTTACAATAAATTCTCTGAAAATCTTTCTCAAATCCAAATACAGAGAAAAGAAAAGACAAGCTATAGGTGTAATACCCCTCCATTTTGCCTTCTGGTTGGACAGTGTGTCCTTGTGTTGTTATGTTGCTTTGATGTGTTTCTGGATATTCAAATGCCTTGTGATGTGTGTTTTCTGTTAGTACCTTGACTATGGTACTCGACTGTTATTTTTTCGCTATCTATAAAGCGACGTTAATGCTATATTTTGATGTGATGGTATTTTAATATGATGTTATCTTTATGTCATGTTTTGAATTGACATAAATGGATATTCAAATTAATGATATTTATGCTTTGGATTATATTAATATGTTAGATTTGTCAGTTAGTACTACTGTATGGGTGAAGAGGACGGTATCACATCACTCGCTTGTGAGCGCCCTTCGATCCCATGATTCCCTCTTTACAATGTATTTTAATTATGACATGTTTATGTATGTGGATATACTCTTTGTTCGCAGGTTGACAGGTACAGGACATCGACTCCACCTGGTTTCACAGGTTTGAACATGTCCAATGCCCAACGGTATTCAATTGGGAGATAGTAGCTAGGTTTTTTGTGCCAAGTCGTCAGCCTAGTCCTAGTGTGTCGTCAGGTGTTAGTCGGGTTGTGTTGCTTTGAATATTGTTCCCTCTCTTCATTATTTAATTTCAAGTTAGAAAAAGGTAATTAAATGGGTTTTTGTCTTTAAGTTATTGATTAAATTAATTAATTTTTTATGTTGGAAGATGTCATTTAATTAATTAATTAATTTACTTTAATTAATAAAATGATTTAATCTTGGATTAGCTTCATTTTATTGAATTAATTAAATTAATTAAATTAATTAAATTGAATTAAGTTACTTTTTTGAATTGATTGATATTTTAATTGGAAATTGGAATTGAAATTGAAAATAAAAGAAAATGATTTAAATTGCATTTTTGGAAGTTTCAATTCAAAAATTGAAAAAATGAGATATTTTCTATTTTTATTTTATGAAATTGATGAGGGTGGTTGCACTTATATTTTGGAGATATTTTTGGAATTTTTCTTCTCAATTTTGGATCATGAAAATTTTAGAAAAGATGGAATTAGAAAGAGGAGGAATTGTTGGATTTTGTGGGTTTTGGGATTTAAGCTGCAAAAATTTGTGGAACTAGATTTGGAAGCAAGGTTGGAAGCTAAGCATCATATGGACTTCCTCAAATTCAAAATACCAGGTTCATGTTATTTAATTGTTATTGAAATTGAAAAGATTCATGTGTTTTGGAATTGTTGTTTGCAAAACTCATTGTTTGGAAACTCAAATAGATTATGAAAAAAATTAAATAGAAAATCCATGTTGAAATATGAGTTTGTTTGCAAAAAAATTAAAAAATAAAAAATAAAAGATAAATAAAATAAATCCATTCTTTTTCAAAAAAATATTTCTTCAAGAAAATCAATGGAGTTTTGACTAGAAATTGTCTTTTAGATTTTATTTCCTCAATTAATTATATAAATTCTTTGTGAATATATAAATATATATATATATATATACATATGTATATAAAATATATATATACATATATATATATTTATATATATTTTATTTATTTCATAGTATTTGGGTTGGAGAATAAAACAAAACCCTGTTTTTATTGTAAAGTCGGATTAAAAAAAATCCACAGGCCGTTGTTCTATGTTTTTTTTTTTAAATAACCTTTTTTTTTAATTTCTAGGGGCGTTTGGGGTCTCACCCCCACTGCACCCCCATGGGAGGCATGTGGGGGGAGCCGCGCCCAACGCGACCCCCACTCCTCCCACCCGCGGCCGCTGTTAACACAGCCGCACCACCACTGCTGCCCATTGTGAACAAATCCGCGACCCAACAAAACAGTGGTCGGTGCCCTAATCCACCCACCTCGAAACTCATGCGACTGCCCCACTCAAACAAGCACGTGGCCTGAGAATAAGCATGGATTCTTTCTTTAATATAAGATATATATATATATTAATATTTTATCTATTATTTTTATAATATTAAAATATTATTTAATAATATTTTATATTATAATTTATAATATTAAGATATATATATATATATATTATATTTTTATAATAATTGTATATTTATAGTGGTGGATTTAATTAAATATGCATAGAAAATTATTGATTTTCTACTGGCATGATTTAAGTTTTATTGTGGAAATGAAAACATTGTATTCGTAGTTAAAGTATTGATTTTATTTTTAAAATAATATAATTGAGAAAATTTTAGATCAACATGTTGTAGTCAAAATTAATGGATTTATTTTATCATATTTTAATAAAACAAATATTGGATTTGGAGGTATTATGTTTTAATAAGAAATATTAATTGATTTTAAGATGATTCAATTTACAAGGAGAAATAATGATTTAAAAACGCCATGTTTTGATTTGAAGTAGAGGAAATATTTATTGAAAACGTTATTTTCTGAATGGTGGAAATAAATGGTTATTTTATATTTATGAAAATCAATTAGAGTATGTGATATTGGATTCAAATTTCATCTTTGTCCAATGGAGTCGTTATTCTATTTTGTTGCAATAAGACAATAAAGTACTAAATGTTTATGTTATTTTAATTACAAGTAATTAAGGATTGAATATTTGATTCAAATTTACGCTTATGTCTGAAAGAGAGATTATTATATTAATTTTATTATGTCAATAATCTATGGAATTTGACTAACAGAAATGGATTTAGAATATCCAAAGGTAGTTTCTTTCAGTTGCCTTTAGTGAACTTTTCCTTTGTGTTCTTGTTTTGGAGAATGGAGTTATAGAGTTTAATAAGGCTTCCAGTTGAGGTTTTCAGTTATGTGGGTTGTCATATGATGTTTGTCAACCTATTATTAATTTCCTTGGGTAGTGCATGGTGTCTAGTCAGTGTTTACCCCGTTATCACGAATGGGGATGTTTTGTGCCTCTTGGATTAGGAGTGGACTATGTGAGTTGTGCCTCCTTGTAAGGAGTGGCCTTAGTTTGGTTGTACCTCTAGTGTTGGAGTGAGTTTTCTTTTTAGGTATCCTCCTAGAGTTGGAGTGGTTGTAACATCTGTTGTGTGTACACTTGGGTTCCCTTGGTAATTGGTTTGATTGTGTGTGGTCAAGTAGAAGAGTGGCTTCTGTAGGGGCTAACGCCCAAAGAGGTAAACTGGATAACCTTCAGAGGCGGTATAATCAAGTGAAAACTAAAACAATACTTAGAAGATTAGGACTAACTTCTCACTAATCAAAATAATTTTGCCTCACTCATAGACAAAAGGGCTCGTTTAGACTTGGGATGAGTGGGAAGGCTTGGAAAGGAGAGGTCATCTATCTTGTCTATAGAAAAGGTATTTGATTCCGCATGAGTGAGTATGGGGGCCGAGATTCAATAGAGGTCACCAAGATAACCCTTAGTGGGGGCCGAAGCTTATGAAGATTCCCAGAGGTAAACCCATGACAAGTTGTGTGATGACACTCTGTCTAGGACAATAGTTGGTACTTTTTTATTGTGGGTATGATTTTTGTAACATACCGGATGTGACCATAGTTTTTATTTGGTTCTATGTGTATGGTTCTTGTAACATTCTTGATCTGCTTAATTTCTGGAAGCAATGTGACCATGTAGAGTTGTACTTGAGTGGTACTTGTGTTGTACTTATGTTTTACTTGTGAGGTACTGGTGTTGTACTTGTGTTGTACATGTGATTGGATATGTCAATTTGGTTTAATTATGTGTTAGTTTGTGTCTAGAGGTAGATGCCCTTGGCTAGGATTCCTTGTTACTATCTCCTAGCACGGGGGGTGGACCTTTGGGTTCCACTTGGTTGGGTGGCATGCACCTAAATCCATTGGGTTCTTTCTTCATGTTCATATGGATGAGACTTCCAGTTGGAGAGCTCGTTGGATTCAGTTTCAGTTCTTGCTTTATTTAATTTTAGTTGTTTTTGTAATTTTTACCCCTCAGTTTTTATCGAGGTGGAAGTTGTAATTGTAATTATGTTTATTGGACTTAGCTCATTCAGGGAATGAGAGTTGTAATCTTATTGTTAAACTGGATTAATGAAATTGTAAATTATCTTATTTGGAATATATGTGTTATTTTATTAAATAAATAATTTTCATGGTTTATATTCATGTTTTCTATTGAGGTTCTATATAACCTCTATCTCGTAACCTTAGAGGTTGTTGGCATTAGTTAGTGAACTTGCTTATTAATTATACTTAAAAAAAACAATTAAAAAAAAAAATAGCCTATTTAAGTAGTTGTTTGCAACTTCCTCTAGGGTTGCATGGTGGAGCATTACAATATGAATATTCTAGTTTCTTTCAAAATATTTAAATAAATTTCTACATTTCCTCTGCGTTTCTCCATAGAAAAATTTACAAATACAGAGGTTTCATAATATTTTCTTACAGAGGTTTTTAATAATTCCTTCAAAAATTTAAACACTAAATTTTATCTAAATCTAAATTTATTTTCCTCTAGATTTGTTTCATAGTTTAAATCTAATAATTCCTCAAATAACACAAATCTTATTCTTTGGTTTTCACTATAACTAAAATTTTGTTAGGTTTCTTCACGACAATCACAAAAGCTTTAAATTTCCTCTTTTCAAAAAAAAATTAAACTTTCCTTTATAGATCTAACACAACAATTCTCTACAACAATACAATTCCAATACAAATTTTAAACAAATCTAAATACACAAGAAATGAACCTATTTTAAGAAGCTTTTGAAGTGTTGAAGTTTTGATACTGAGCCTCTTCCAAAGCTTTCACAGCTTCTTCCTAGCAAACACAATTTTCCTAGAAAAAAATATGTATCCAATGTCCCAACAAACTATTCCTAAATAATCCTTTTAATTTCCAACAACCAAAAACCTCAGAAATCTTCTGTGTTTTTTTCAAATTTAATTCCTTTCCAAAAATATCTTCCCTCAAAAATATCCTCACTCTCCCGTGAAGAAGCTTTCCTCTTCTTTAACCAAAAACCCAAACTCTCTCTGTGAATTAATTTTTTAACAACTTCTTAATTAATTAACTCACACATGCTAGAAATTAACAAATATCTAAAACAATCACATTTATTTTCACAAATAAAATTTAATAACTTCTAATTCCAATTTAATTCCAAAATAAATTTAATTCCTTTTTGTTTTTCCAACTTTCAAAATAAATAAATTTAATCAATCAATTTTAATTACTTAATAAATAAATTTAATTTACTAAATAAATTTATTTTAATTAATAAATTAAATAAAACCCAACTTATTGAATGCATAATTCAAACATTTATTTCCATAACAAGAATACTTCAGAATTAAATAATAATAAACACGACAACAAAGACACAACAAATACGACCGACGACACACTGTGGCTTGGGTGTAGACCTAACACATGTTACCTAGCTACCATCTCCTATTCAACTTAACCGTTGGGTTGACACGCTCAAACCTATGAAACTAGGTGGAGTCGATGTCATGTACCTGCAAGCCTGTACACGAGATAACAAAGATCATATATATCTAAGAAACATAAAATACATACTGTGAAGAGGAAATCACAGAATCGTTGGGCGCTCGCAAGCGAGTGATGCGATCCCGTCCACTTCACCAATATAATCATCACAAACTAATAGTTCTATCATAATCAAATATCTCATATGCAATAAATATATTATAAAAACTAACATTATTACATCAATTAAAGCATGTCAAATAAAGCATTAGATAAGATACATCACATCACACCGATAGTTTTTCGCTCTATAAATAGCGATGAAATAACACACACATGATAAAGTATAAAAAAGTATATGAATATCCAACAAACAACACAAAGAAAAAGGACACATTGTCTAGAACTGAAAGAAAAATAGAGGGGTATTACAAGGAATATGCAAGTAATGGAATTCTTCCCTAAGAATTACAAAGTTTATCTATGAGCTCAAGAATGGGAGCTGCCAATTGCTAAAGAAGTTAGAGAACTGGAGTTGCATTTGGTATTCAAGGACCACTATGAAACATTTAAGAAGCATGTTAAAAGAATTATAGGTTTGCACATTACAAGGCTTCAAGTAAAAATAGTAATATATCCTTCTCAATTTTTGTCTATTTTCATTTATAACATTATGGATTTTCTGCAAGATGTTGAAGTTGTTGAGAAGTTGGTTAGAAAGGTAGTAAATGAAGATTTCATGCAATGAGATGGTTTCAATAAAGCATGTCAGGCATATGACTTGTCGAAAGGTCATGGGTATGTGGGTGATCTGTTTCCCAGACATTATCTCCTCCATTGAGCTGCATATCATAAGCTTCTTATCTCCATAGTTAAATATTTGGCTTTGCAAGATTCAACTTTCATGTTGGTGACACTTAGAAGATATGCAAGAGAATTTGAAGATGGGGTTGTAGAAAGAACAAGGGAGAAAGTGCAAGCAATTTTTTCCCTGTTAATGCATGAACACGAGCCTCCATATACATCTCCAGTCATAGACGTTCATGGGTCCCTACAACCAAATATAGGCTCAGCTGATATTCAACTGCAACCTAGGTTACTGTTGAGTTCTCTCCAGCTCCGCCAAGCCAATGCACAAGAAGTTGGAAATTCTTCGACACTAGGAAACTGGGACAATAAACAAATGGGTCTTTGCCAAGCCAATGCACAAGGTGTTGAAAATTCCATGACAATAGGAAATTGGGATGATCAACAAATGCAACATTAGGCAATTAATCTAAATGAATTGCCACCCAAAATACATGATGAGATGGGTGAGCATATATAGGGGTTGTTGCCATCTGAAGTCCTATAGGTGAATTCGAACCAGCAGTGGTTAGAACATGCTCAACATCAAGATGTACAAAATTATCCTACCTGGGCATCATTTATTCATCTGAATGTGGAAATTCCAGATTACATGGAAATTGAGCAGTAAATAAGGAGCCTTTTATGCTTTGAACAAATATAATTAGAAGTTGCTATTAAGCTTAGAAGGTATGTTGAAGTAGGAGTAAGCCCGATTTTGTAATTAACAGGCTTGTTAAGGGTTTAGATACCTTATGAATGGGGTCATAAATTTAGCAAGCAAGTGGATACGATCAAGAAATTTTTTTGTATATATTTTATCTATTAATAATAATATATAGGCATTATGCCTTTTTCTTAAAAATAAATAAATATATCAATAATTTTTATAAGTAGTATTTAGTCCATAATTTTGGAAATAAAAGCATTATTATCCATGTGGTTTATGGGTTAGTAGTAGTAAAATAAAATGGTCACAACTAGAAAGGATTTAGAAGTAGTCCATTATAAGGAAATTGAAAATAAAAAATATCAAATTTTCATTGATTGATTCTAGTAAAAAGATGTTCTATAATTGGTGTATGAACAAAATTAGGACTTAGATAGAACAAAATAGTAAATGGATGATCAAATAAAATAAAAAATTGAATTGTTTTCCTAATAAAAAAAATATGTAAATGCATTTACTCAGGGAGAAAGTGAATATATTACATTGATAAATTTTATACCATTTGATAAGCACAAAAAAGGATTATATAGGGGAAAATAGCACTTATAGAGTAAATATGTGCATAGTCCAATCAAAGACTAACTTACACCATTTTTCATCAAAAACAAATAAACAAACCTCACGAAAAACAAGAATACGATGACACGACACACATTTTGCATTTTTAGAATAATTGAATTAAAAGGTATGCCTTGTTTTGTGGGGAAAAAATCATTTATTTGACTTCAAAAAATATATTCTACTCAACCCATTGGAATAAAAAAGGAAGCATTAAAAGTAAGTATATGTGCAAAACAAACAAAGACAATATGAAACTAAAAATAATTAATGGTATTTATAATTTGTTCAACGAATCTATTTATTGATATGCTAGCATTATATAGTTGGGAGTGATGAACACATTTTTTGGAGCACTCGTGCTGAAGTAGACATATATGCAGCATGCGATCGACATAATCTTCATGTGGAAAATTTGAGGCATGCACACCAAAGAACTCTTGGCCTGCAAAGCATGTAGTTATAAATGATATAAAATCCATGGAAAACAACATAACTTATAATTTATTGGAAAATGCCATGAATTATAAAGTCATGACGAATGCCACATGTTTGATAACATTTCCCTACATTATCTATAGGCCAAAATAGATTCTTTTGTTTCTTCATCCCCATGATTTTAAATGAAATACATGTGCTTCAAAAATATTTATCCAATGAATTACATATCCGATGACTACAATTATGCAGATTTCCACCTACACAAGCAACATGCTCATCTACAAAAAATAATTTCATGTTTATGAATTACATAGCATGTCATTTACTATGCTCATTTTTCTATCTGGAAAGCTAGATTCTTGAGAGAATTACATTCCATTGCAAAGAAAGCGAGATAAATAATTAATAATATTTACAATTGGTTCACCGAATCTGTTTATTGATAATGGGAAAGTTATGTACTTATAGGTACTATTGGTGGTGTTCAACAAGAGTGAGCAACATTGGATCAACTTGTTGGACCATGTGAAATAATTTGAAATAAACAATTTACAATACACTAATTTTCTTGAATGTCTATTGTATTTGCGCAACATTATAAAGGAAAAAATATAGATATAGAATAAAAGAGGTTAGCATTATTTGTTGTAAATAGAAAGAGAGAAAATATAACATTTTGAATACATGGGATCCTAGTAAAGAATTGTGTATAAGTAATCTATTGAAGAAGTTGAAAAGAGAGTTGTGGAAATAATGACAAATACAATGGATATAATAGATTATGTTTTTGGTGGACAAATGGATGTGATAATTTATGTGTCCATGTATATAAGCAACAAAATATATATGACGATAGAAGCCAAAAGCACTAAACCCATGCTTGTTCTCCTCCCTACTATATTGGCATCATGAAGCCTCGTAGGCTCTAGCCAAACCCCCGAGCAAGGACGGCAGGTAAGATCCATGAAAAATCTCAAGGACTCTTATCATATATCACACAATAACAAAAGTAGAGAAATTCTAAAACAACTATTAGAAAAACACTTAAGAATCATAGGTAAGTGATAGATGGTCAGAAAACCACATTAAACAGGTCGATACAAGACAATCAATATACTTAATAGTTGGCTTGTTAATTGAAGGTTCGAGCTACATTATTTGGTACTAAATATTATAGACATATAGAGAAATTGTAAAAGAGCTATTAGCAAAACACTTAAGAAATTTAAATTATGGAAAATAAAAGAGGCAAACTACGATAAAGAGCTGATTGTTATGGAAAACCATAAGAAATGAACAATGTGATACATATTGAAACAATCAAGCTATGCAATAGTTGGCTTTCCAATTAAAGATTAGAGCTACATTATTTGGTACTAAATATTATTGGCAGAAAGGGGAATTGTAAAAGAGCTATTAGGAAAATAGTTAAGAAATCAATATAGACACTCTGAAACTAAAAATAATTAATAATATTTACAATTGGTTTACTGAATCTATTTATTGAAAATGGAAAAGTTTTGTACTTACATGTACTGTTGTTGGTGTTTAACAAGGGTGAGCAACATTGGATCAAGTTGTTGGAGCATGAAATAATTTGAAATAGAGAATTTACAACACACTAATTTTCTTGAATGTCTATTGTATTTGTGCAACATTATAAAGTAAATAATATAGATATAGAGTAAAACAGGTTAGCATTATATGTTGTAAATAGAAAGAGATAAAATGGAACATTTTGAATACATGACATCTTGGAAAAGAGTTGTGTATAAGAAATCTATCAGGGAACTTGAAAAGAGAGTTGAGGAAACTATGACAAATGCAATGGATATAATAGAGTTTATTTTTTGGTAGAGAAGTATGTGTCAAAAAATTGTGTCCATGTATATAAGCACCAAAAAATAGACGATGATGGAAGGTGAAAGCAATAAACCCAAGCTTGTTCTCCTCCGTACCATATTGGCATTATGAAACCTCATAGACTTTAGCCAAAGCCCCAAGAAAAAAAGGCAGGTAAGGTCCATCGAAGATCTGATGGATTTTTATCATATACCAAACAATAACAAAGTTGGCATAAAAATGGGCGTTCTCAAACAGGATCTCAAATTTAGAATATATGTATGTATATATGTATATATATGTATATATATGTATGTATATATACGTATATATATATGTATATATATGTAAGGGAAAGTATACTCTGAAATGTGCGAGAAAATATATTGATTAGGTTGCATTGTCCAAAGAGCCATTGTGGTGTTGGTTTGATAGAAGATCATTTTAAAAATTATGCATCTACCTCTATTTCAAGTTCCCCATAACAAACTGTTGTTCATTGTAATACCCCTTCATTTTGCTTGTTTGATCGGACAGTGTTCTGTTTTGGTTATGCCTTATTTTTCTGTTAGTGCTTTGACTATGGTACTTGGTTACTATTTGATCACTAACTGTAAAACGATGTGAATGTTATATTCTAATATGATGGTATTCTATTCTGATGTTATCATTATGGCATGCTTTAGATTAGCATAGTGGATATTTGAATTAATGTTGTTTAATGCTTTTGATTAGACTATTGATGTTAGATTTGTCAGTTTTTTAACACTGTATTGGTGAAGGGGACGGAATTGCACCACTCGTTTGTGAGTGCCCTGTAATTTCATGATTTCCTCTTCATGGTGTGTTTTATTATGATATATATGCATGTTCGATATAATCCTTGTTCGCAGGCTAATAGGTACAAGACATCGACTCCACCTGGTTTCATAGGTTTGAGTGTGTCCATTGCCAATGACATTTGATTGGGAGATAGTAGCTAGGTTTCCCATGTCAATTCATCACCCTAGTCATAGTGTGTCATCGATTTTAGTCTGGTTCAGTTCTTTTAATGTTGTTCAAATTGCCTTGATTTTATTGAATTGCAAATTAGAAAAAGGTAATTAAATTGCATTAAGTATTTAAGTTGTTGATTAAATTAATCTAGTTATAATGTGAGTAATGTTATTTAATTTATTAATTAATTTAATTTAATTTATAAAATAATTTAATCTTGGATTGGATTTATTTTATTGATTAATTAAATTAATGGTGTTGAATTGAATTAAGTTGCTTTGTTGGAATTGATAGATATTTTAATTAAAAATTGGAAAATGTTTCAATTTGCATTTGTTTTTAGAAAAAATTGAATGGAAAATAATTTTGAGATATTTTCTGTTTTGTCTTGGAAAATTGATTATGGTGGTTGAATGAGATATTTTGTGATTTTCATGAATTTTTCTATAAGCATGAAAAATTGATAAAAGAGAAGAGGAGGACTTTTTTTTTTTTGTTCTGATTGAGGGTTTTGGATTGGAATTGTGGAAAAGCCTTGTGGAATTGTTGGGAAGGAGCTGGAATCTCTATAAGAATCTTTGTACCATTGGAAGCCTCTCAAACTTCTGAACCGGGTTCATTTATTTAGTTTATTTTGATTTTGAAGAAAGAAAAATTCAAAGATTTGATAAGCTATTTGCAAAACCATGTTTGAAAAAAGGAGAAAGAGTTTGTGATGAAAAACCCATGTTGAATCTTTATGCAATTTGTAAATCTCTATTTCAGTTGGTTGTTCTTCAAGAAAAAAAAAATTGCAATATGACTGTATTTGATCATTTTGGATATTATTTACTCAATTGGTTAAATTAAATTATTAAATCTGTGTATAAATATATATGTATATATATATTGAAAAGTATATATATAAATATATACATACATATTTATAAATATCTATTTTTATTTTGGGTTTTTATTGTGGATTTAAAAAAATCAAAACCTTGTTAAAAATTTGGCTTTCGTAATTCGCAGTGATGGGCAAATTTTTTTATAACAAAAAAATAAAATAATAAAAAAAAGGGTTGATGGAGGTTTTGGGGGAGTTGTTGGGGGCTCACCCCACTGCACCCCCCATGGGAGGCGTGTGGGGGCGACGCCCAACATGACCCCCATACCCACTGTCGTCGCCGCCCATGGAAGGGATAGCTGTGTGTAGACACAGCCGTCACCCCCTTTGGGGGTGTCGACTGTGTTTACACACAATCACCCCCAACAATGGGGTCAGCGCTGTGTAAACACAACAACTACCCATATCCCTAGCGTGCACAGCCCGAGGGAAAAAGGTATTTGACTTTTCTTTTTTTTTTGTTGAAAATATAATATATATAATTAATATTTAATATTATATTAATATAATATTAAAATATTATTATATATGATTTGTAAATATATATTTAATATTTTATTATTATATTTGTATAAAATTAAAATATTAATATATATTAATAATAAACCTATATATATTATTTTATATATATATAGTTGCGTGTATTAATTTTAATATATATATATTAAAAGGTGGATCTAAATAATTGCATATTTTAGATACAATTGGGAAATTTTAAATGAATATGCAATAGTTGATGTAAGAGATTTATTTTAAAATAATATTTTTGAAAAGAGCAAATATTTGATTTACAGATATTATGTTTAATAGAGAAATTAATTGATTTTTAAATGATTTATTTTGAAAAGAAGAAATAGGTGATTTGAAAATGGTATGTTTTAAATCGACGAAGTAAATATTTATTTTATTATTTACAAGTAATTGAGGAATTAAATGTTTGGTTTAAATTTCATACTTGGTCTGAAAGAGATATTGTTAAATTAGTCTAATTGAGACAATAACTATTGAATTTTATTAAAGGCAATGGATTTATGTTGTTTGTAAAGGTAATCATGGATTTGAATTGTTTATCAAAATTAGTTTTCCCTTCTTAGTAGTTAGAAAGACAATGAATTATTTTATTTAATTATTTTTTTAGGGCAATTGTTTTCCTTTACTCTAAAATGAATGTTAAAGGGAAATGGATTTAGCATATCCAAATTTGTTATTTCCTAGCAATTTCTTTCATGATTATTTCCTCTGTGTTCACGTTTGGGGAAATGGGTTAAGTGTCTATAATATGTAAGTCTTCCAGAGGATCCTAGAGGATGGGGGTTGTGGTTTTGTTATGTCAACCATTTGTTTTGATCTTGGGTAGTGCATGGTGCTTTGTTAGTGATTTACTCGGTTTCCACGAATAGAGGATTTGTGTCGAGCCTTTAGATTAGGAGTGGATTATGTGATTTGTGATTCCTATTAAGGAGTGGCTTTGTTATGTTGTTACCTCCAATGTATGGAGAGGGTTTTGACTTATGTTGCCTCCAAGGTTTGGAGTGAGTTTCATTATTTGTATTCTCCTAGTGTTGGAGTCATTGTTTTATCTAGTTTGTATGCACTTGGGTTCCCTTGGTAATTGGTTCGATTGTGTGTTGTCAAGTAGAAGAGTGGCTTATGTTAGGTGCTAAAGCCCAAAGAGGTAAATTGGATAACCTTCAGAGGTGGTTTAATCAAGTGATAACTAAAATAATATACTTAGGAGATTGGGTAGTACTTCTCACTAATAAAGATAATTGTGCCTCACTCATAGACAAAAGTGCTCGTTTATGCTTGGGATGAGTGGGAAGGCCTGGAATGGAAAGGTCATCTATCTTGTCTTTACAAAAGGTATTTGATTCCGCATGAGTGAGTATGGGGGATGGGATTCAGTTGAGCCCATGAAGATAATCCATAGTGGGGTCCGGAGCCTATGAAGATTCCTAAAAGATATCCCATGCTGAGTTGTGCGATGACACTCTATCTAGGACAACAGTCGGTACATGATTAATGTGTAAGGTATTCTTCACATACCTAATCTATTTTATATCTGGAAGCAATGTGACCATGTTAGAGTTGTACTTATGTTGTACCTATGATTGATCGTGTTGGTATGAGTCAATACGTTTTACCCTGTTTCTAGAGGTAGATGGTCTTGTATAGGAATCTTTTTTACTATCTCCTAGCATGGGGGGTGGGCCTTTGTGTACCACTTGGCTGGGTGGAACATGCACCTTACTCTGTTGGGTTTTTTCTTCATGTTCATGTTGATGAGATTTCCAGTTGGAGAGCTTGTGGGATCTAGTTACTTTACTTGTTTTTATTCATTTCAGTTGTATCTTGTAATTTATTACCCCTCATTTGTAATCAGGGTGGAAGATGTAATATGTGACCATGCTTATTGGATTTACCTCATTCGGGGAATGAGTGATGTAATCTACTTATTAAATTATTGTTATTTAAAATCTTATTGTAACTATTATTGTTGATGTAATTTTTCTTGTATGGAATGTATGTGTTCTTTATTCTTAAGTAGATAAATGTTGTGGATTCATTTATGTTGTTTGTGGGTTAATAATTAATCTCAGTCCTGTAACCCTAGAGGTTGTTGGCAATGGGTAGTGAACTTGCATGTTAATTGTACTTAAAAATAAATAAATTAGTACGTTTGAGTAGTTAATTGCAACCTCCTCTAGGGTTTCGTGGTGGGGCGTTACATTCATAATACTCTTTTTCCCGATTTCCCATATTAGACTGTTCATTATCGTAGATTGCTTAAGAATCATAGGTAAATGACAGATGATCGAAAGCCCATGGGTGATCCCACAATACTGGTTTACAATTTTTCGGCAAACTGGACACTGAACTGATTTTTTGAAAATAAATCTTCACTTTCAGGCTCCTATAGCGGCTAAACCATGAGGAATTTGAAGATGATGCAAACTAGTGATTTGTGAAATTTTGTCTATAGATTCTAAATATATTTTTTTCAAAAAATTTGGAATTAGATTGCACTTATTTTTCCATCTCCTTTGAAAACTAGCTTTTAAAAAAAAAACTTTTTTAAGGAGTGACGCTCACCGTATACAACATAAATTTTTTTGTATGAAGGATAAAATTCTTTTTTTTTCGAATTTATATTTGTAACTGCAATATCTAGCACTTTCTTTTGGTTTCATAGTGTTTTATTAAATATTTTTTTCCTTAATTGAGTTTTGAAGTCAAACCAATTACAATTGAAACATAGGCGGACTCTATACAACATAACTTATTTTGTATGTATCAAAATTCTTTTTTTTTAATGGATCAAGGACATCAATACCCAGCCTAAACATATTTTTTAAAAATTTATTTTGATAATTTGTTATTTTTTCGCATGTACAAAACAAAGAGCTTGATTTTTGGTGAAAAACCTATGTTTAATAAAACTAAAAAAACACATACATAATAAACCCAAAACATATTAAAATTATATTCATTGGATAGATAGTTTTGAGGACTACCATGATCATTTGAAATAAATTTTAAATGAATTCATTTGATCCCCCAAAAGGTAAATCAAAAGTGATTTTTTATCAGCATTTTGATAGTTGTAAAGGAGACTCTGTTGTAGGTATAGTTTAAAAATAGCGAGGTTCTATCCAAGGGGGTTTGATCTAAGGTGGTTGGATCAAAACCTCTTCAATTGAAATCCTTAAAATATAAATTTTAAAGGCTTAAATCATTATATTTTCTAAAAATATATGATTTTAGCAAAAATCAGAATCTCCTAGAAATTGTAAACTAGCTTTGTGGGATCACCCACACATTAAACATATTCATACAAGAGAAGTAGTGTATGTAAGATTTGGGTTGTCAATTGAAATTTTGAACTACATTCTTTGGAAATAAACCCACATTAAACAAAATTTGTAAAGGCAATGGGTAGCAATAATTTGCGCAAAATGGCTATAATGTGACAACGTTAATTGGGAATTTGAGCTACATTACTTGGAATCAGATATTATAGACAAATAGAGGAGAGTTTCTTGAGGTTTTTAATGATGACATGGAGCTTACCTCTTGAACAAAGTATGTTGGTAAATGTGCCTCATTGGTTAATAAGAATTTCAAAAAAATTATGAATTTAAAATTGACAAGCCAACTGTTACATAGATTGCTTGTCTTGCATCAATATGTTTCATGATATTCTTTTTGCCTCATCTATTTGAAGGTCCCTGTAACAAATTTTTCTATTGTTCTTGTAAGAAGGATTGTTTTCAATTTTTAAAATTATGAAACTTTTTCCATGGTTATTTTGTTTGGATGGAATATGTTATATGTCTTGTATCAATATGTTTCATGATATTCTTTTTTTCTCATCTCTCTAAAGTTTGCGATAAAAAATTGTTGTTCATGATATTTTTTTTTTTCAGTTCCACATAACAACCTATTCATTATCTTAGTTTGCCTCATCTATGCTCCATATTTTAAAGTTGATTTTCGATCATCTGTTATTTTCTTGCGGTTCTTAAGTATTTTCCTAATAGTTCTTTTACAATTTACCTATTTGTCTATAGTGTTTAGTGCCAAATAGTGTAGCTTGAATTTAGAACTAAGAACCCAACTCTTAGATACATTGTTCATCTTGTATTAATATGTTATTGGTGCTATACACATTTATTACAACAAAATCTCTGTATAAGAAACTTCTTCATACCCGTAGTTTACACATTATATTCCCCATATGTCAAAGTTCTATTTGAAATGGGTTTTTGACCACTTGTCATTTGAGGAAATTGTCAAATAGATATTAGGAAAACACTTAAGGATCATAGCCAAATGACAGATGATCAAAAACCCACATTGAATAGAACTTTAAGAGAGGTAGGAAAACATACACAACCAAAAAAATTGAAAATAGGCCAAAGGTTTGCATTCATATGCCATTTACATGTGATAATTGTAAAAGAGATGTTAGGAAAATAGACAAGAGTCATAGGTAAATGATAGATGATAGGAAAACATACACAGAGTAAAGAAATTGAAAGCAAGCCAAAGGTTTCCATCCACCTGTGATTTATGTGTGATTGTTAAATGTTATTCCAATACCTCTTACAACTATTACATAGATTTCTTTCCTTGTAACAATATGTTCCATCATACAACAATGACATGATGCATTAACCCTCAAGTGAGAAAACACTTACCATGTTATTTCCACACACCGAGATAACCAGCTCAACCACCACCAAACCATTCTTTCCAATTTATCTTTTTGTGTATAATATTTAGTACTGAATAAGTGTAATTCCAACACCTCTTATACAATTAGTCTATTTGTCTTCAATATATATATATACGTATATGTATCTTTCTATGTTTTGAAGCATCGATTTTCATATACAGTTGACATTTTATGTATATATATTTATATGTATGTGTATATATATGTATGCATGTGTATATATATGTGTGTATATATATATACACATATACATGCACTGTTGATGGTGTTTAGCAAGGGTGAGCTGCATTGGATCAAGTTGTTGGACCATGGAAGAATTTCAAATAGACAATTTACAATACACTATTTATTTTGAATGTCTATTGTATTTGTGTAACATTATAAACAAAACAATATAGATATACAATAAAAGAGGTTAGCACTATCTATTTTTTATAGAAAGAGATAAAATGGAAGATTTTGAGTACATGGCATCTCAATAAACATTTTTCAACAAGGGATCTATTCAGGAACTTGAATAGAGAGCTATGGAAAGAATGTCAAATGGAATCGATAGAATAGAGTATGTTTTTGAGAGGCAAGCGCACCAAAAGATTTGTGTGTCCATCTATATAACCAACAAGAATGTATGATAGTGGAAGGAAAAATCTCTAAATGCACGCCCGGTCTCCTCCCTACCATATTGGAACCATGAAGCCTTCTGGGCTATAATGCCCTTGCCATGGGAACCCCAAAGGACAACATAAAACTAACCATTTACAACACAATTTTTTTTTATAGTAAAAACATAACATAAGATGTACATTAACATACAACACATGAATGCAATAATATAAATACAATACTAACTACATCCTCTAGGGTGCACGTGACTGCATTACTAAACACAGTTCCTATTCCATAATGATAATTAAAAAATCCCAAGATTACATTACAAACCATAATGTAAGATAAGTAAACAATGAACATACACCCATTATAGTACATCAATGAGAAACATCGATATATGAAACACATGATATAGTCTATAATATCCATACATTACATTGATCAACTCAAAATGTACAGATACCTTAATAATATGAAATTGCATCATTTTAGGTTTACAAAAGTACAATAGTGCTTCTCGACACATAGTGGGATTAATACATCAAATCGAAGAGTAACACAAAAATGAATATGGTACAACTGAATTATGGTGAAGCTCTGGATGAACTACATTGACACAATATCCACGCTTCATGAGCTCTAGCTGGGAACCCAATGGGGTGCATAGAACGTTCCACTTGACCATGTGCAACCGAAGGCCTACCCCTCATGCTAGGAGATGACAAGAAAGACCCCCAACAAAGAACAGTCAAGCAGAAAGGCTACAAGACTCAACAAAAGAAGAGTAATTGGAAACATGATTAAGAAAAACATCAAAATGACTACTTCCAGAGGCACATACAAGCAATAGAATAACAAGGGGTAGTATAGGAAGAGTGTCATCACACAACCCTATCATGGGTTATCCTAGTTGCCTCTCACTAAACGTCAGCCCCATAGGGCGACACATGTAGGACCAATAAACTTTTGTGAGGAAAAGGTAGTGATCTTGCCAACCATGGCCTTCTCATCCCACCCTTTGTCTACAAAAGAACTAATGGCATGGGTGAGGTATCTTACTTATCTTAGTTAGTGTGATCCTACCCAAACCCACTAGTTAATTTTATTAGGTTTTCACTTATTAAACAAACTCTTCCATGGGTTATCCAGGCTACCCCTTTGTGCATCGCCCCCCATGAAGAGACACTCTCCCTAGTAGCACTGAAACAAAAATCTAATGACATCAAGGGGTGTACCATAACACAAAAACCACTAAAACCATAAAAACCAAGTGCATATGCGAGGCATGAACCCTCTCACTAGAAGCCATATCAAAAGGCAAGAAAACCACGATTCAAGGTAACACCCACAAGAGCTCGAAATTAGAAAATCAATCCAATGTAACACAAAGGTCTAACCATGCAAAACCAATAAAAAACAAGTTTCTCCCATTGCCTCTGGAAGCCTATTATACGCACTACCCTTAAATTCCCATAGAGAGTAACTTAATGCTATGGGTTGAAGGTTCCCAACATGATCTCAAAACATGACTATGCATAAAATCTCCTCAATCAGCAAAATAATTCAAGAGGAAAATACAATCAACATCCATCTTAAGGTATTAATTTCAATGAGCATTCTAAATAATCACATGACTATCTAATCTTATTCACAAATAATTAAATACCCATTTACTTAAACGTAATAACAATCAAATCTCGCCTAATAAATTTTAAAGAATATTTAAATAATCAATAATCACCAATTATATTCTAGTTACACATCCATATTAAAATCATTTAAAAAATTAGAGAACTATGAAATCTTATAATATAATAACTTTAAACGCATTATAACACTAATAGATTTTGCTTGAATATGATTCCTAACATATCCATCTATTTACAAAAAAAAAAAACTAATTAAGAAAGATCTACACATATCTCATTAAGCATTGTAATATAACAAATTTTCTCTTCAATAATAATCATAATACATGCATATATAATTATATATACATATATATATATATATATATATATATATATTTGATAAATAAGGTGTTGAAGCCGAGGAAATTGTATTAAAATTAAAAGAGTGAGGATTTACAAGACTTGAAGCCTCAATAGAAGATAACACAAGTAGAATCATGGATTTCCATGAGAAGATCAAAATCAGAATCAAAACATGAAACCTTAAAGGTATCCTTGCTCATCATGGAGTTATGTATTTAAGTGTCATTCCATCAGCTCCCATATTTTCCAATGCATCTTCCATTGCATTGCCTTCTCTGTAAATATGGTTAATCATTACATTTTCAAACTTATCCATCATGTTTATTGCTAAATCTAGTAAAGATTGTAATTTCCAGCTCAACACTTTCTTAGCTCTTATCACATTTACCACAAAGGTCGAATCCCCTTCAATTTCTACCTTTTCCAAATTCAATTCTATGCAAAGGGATAGCCCTGCCACTAGAGCCTTAAATTCTGCCACATTATTTGTGTCAATCTCCAATGGTTTTGAATATCTTACAATATTTTTTCCCTGGCATGAGTGAATCACACCACCTACTCCTTATGGACCTGGATTCCCTCTAGACGCTCCATCAAAATTCAGTTTGAACCATCCAATATTTGGAGGTCTCCATTTACAATTTGCTTTGTTTTGTTTGCTGACTTGACAACCTTTCCCAATAACATGAGGAGTTTTAAGACCAAACCAATTATTGAACATACTATCATCCCAACCTATATAAAATTTTGATTTGTTGCTTTGGGCATGAATTATCGAGTTCATTGTTTCCACAATGACAACTTCAATCTTATTCATAAGCATTTCTATCTCCATAGGTTTACCTTGGAATACTCTCCTATTTCTCTCCTTCCATAGTTCCCATATCATAATTGAAGGAGAAATGATCCATAAGTTTCCACACTGGTTGTCCATAAAAAGAGTTGGCCAAGATTTGAATAGTGTTAATATATCATTTTGTAATGCTAATATCCAACCATGTTTAGCACAAAGCCACCGCCAACATTCTAGGGAAAAGGGACATGTAAGAAGCATATGGTTGACGTTCTCCTCACTATTGTAACATAGTGATCATCTTGAAGGGCCCTGATATCCAATTCTTTTAAACCAATCTGCTGTTAAAAGTTTACATTGCAATTCCGCCAATGTAAAGATGCCAAGCTTTGGCATGCACACTCTATTCCAATATAATTGGATAGGTAATTGGGTTTTGGTTCTTTCTTGCTGCCTAGATGCTATTTTATAGCCGTCCCTCACATTATACCAGCCTGATTTTGATCCATTCCAAATAATCTCATCCCCACCCTACTTAAACAAAATAAATTTGTCCTTTAATACTTGTCTGAGGTTATTAATCTCCACCAATGGTATATCAAGGTCTTCAAATTGTTTCCACTCCCATTTGCAATCTTGGTTATTGTCTGATAATATAATGTAGTCACTTACATGAATTCCTCATTTGGCTGAATAAATTTGGCTAATTTTTCCCATGTCCATCATATTACTGATAATGGGGTAACCTCCCCATTAGTCATTCCAAAATAATGCTTTATTCCCATCCTTTACAATCCATGATATATGATTAAGTATAATATCACTAGATTTAGCAATAAAGTTCCCAATACAGGATCCCCTAGGAAAATATGTAACTCTTAATGCCTCTTCACTATTTAAGTTTGTGAGGTATTTGCTTCTAATGATCCTAACCCATTTGAGGTGTCGTTCCTTATGTATTTTCTAGAATATCTTAGCCCCTAGTGCCTTATTATGCCATAACTAATTTTTGATATCCGTTCCTCCGTGCTCAATTGGATTGCAAACCTTATCCCATGCAATCAGTGCAAACTTCCTTTTTGTGTTTGTGCCTTGCTAGAAAAAATTTCTCAACTTTTTCATCAAGTCCATGTAGACTTCGCTTGGCATAGAGATGCAGGACAATAGATAAATGGGAATGGCAAAAAGAGTTGCTTTCAGCATTATAATTGTCCCTGCCCATGATAACCACTTTGATTTCCATGTCTCCATTCTCCTATCAACCTTTTCCTCGATTGGTTTCCAGGCTGAAGAAGATCTCAAGGATTTATCTACTGGTATCCCTAAGTAAGTGCATGGAAGTCTACCTTCTTTAAAACCTAATAACCGTAATATTTGGTTTTGGGTTTTTGTTTTGACATGAAAGAGGAAAATTTGTGATTTCTCTTTATTGACTACTTGTCTTGAGGCCTTAGCATATATTGATAGTAACCTTTTCATCTGTAAGGCCTCTCCTCTACAACCTTTCCCAAAAAGAACTGTATCATCTGCAAACTGCTGATGAGTGATTGGCTGAACTGAAGATGACACCTCCACTCCTTTGATAGAACCAGATCTTTGAAGGCTGCATAACTTCCTACCAAGAGCTTCAACCATGATGATAAAAAGGAAGGGGGAGAGTGGGTCTCCTTGCCTGATTCCTCTTGAACTTTCAAAAAAACCACATGGATTCCCATTGATCAGGATGGAAAATTTTGAGGTAGAAATGCTGTAAAATAACAGGTTTATCCATGATTTGCAGAACCCAAATCCTTCCATGCATTTAGATAAAAATCTCTAGTCTACTTTATCATAAGCCTTTTTGATGTCAAGTTTTATGATCATACTTGGCTGATTATTTTATTGAATAGAATGAATTACTTGTTGAGCAATTATCACTCCATCCAAGATGGATCTTCGTGGAACAAAGCTTGTTTGTTCTTCTCCTATAATTTTTGGCAATATATTTTTCAATCTGTTTGCAAGGGTCTTTGTCAACACCTTATATACTGTGTTGCAAAGTGATATTGGTCTAAATTCATCTAGACATAGTGCTTTATCTTTCTTAGGAATTAAAACAATGAAAGTGTTGTTGATTTATCTCAGAAATCTTCCTGATGATCTTGCTGCTTCTAATGCTTCAGTCATTTCCGAACCCACAATTGCTAGCACTTCTGGAAAAAACCTACTGGGAATCCATCCGGGCCTAGGGCCTTGTCTAGATGGAGCTGATTTAGTTCTTTTTGTATCTCTTCCTCTATAAATTTTTCCATCAACATCTAATTATCTTCCTCTAAAATCAACCTAGGAATATCTACCAACATCTCTTGTTGAGCTGGAAGATGTGAACCTTCATAATTGTTAAGAAGATTTGAATAAAATTGAATTATCTCTTTTTGGATCTCAGATTGATCTTCTAAGGTTTTCCCATTGTCATCATTGATTTTGTAGATTCTATTAGTGCTTCTCCTTTGTTTTGAACTGTTATGGAAGAACTTTTTGTTCTTATCCCCTTCTTCCAGCCAAATCTCTCTTGATTTTTGCCTCCAAAAAATCTCTTCTTTGGCCAAAATTTCTTCATAATCCCTTAAGAGCTCCTTTTCCTTGCAAAACATCTCCGAGTTCATGCCTTGTTGGATGACTTGTTCATTGAGGTTTTTAATGTTTTTCTCTATTGTGCTTTTTGAAACAAAAATGTTTTTAAAGTGATCTATGTTCTAGCAAAGAAGGTTTTTTTTAATTTTCTTCAATTTGGTCATGAAGCAAAAAAGTTTAGATCCTTCAACATGACATTCCTTCCACCAATGTTCAATAAGTTTCACAAACTCCTCGTATTTCATCCACATATTCTCAAATTTGAATGGGCATAGCAATGGTTTGTTTTCTCCCAGAATTTCTAGCTGAATAGGATAATGATCTGAACCTGCTGTTGGAGAAATGGAAGCTTTGAAATCAAATGGGAAGGTGGTTAAATCTCCTTTATAAAAGAACCTATCTAATTTTTTAGCTATGTTATTGAATCCCATTATTTTGTTGTTCCATGTGAAGGTTCCATTCTCCAACTCAGTTTCTAAGAGATTTTCTTTTAACACCCAATCTTTGAAGTCTGTCTGAGGCTAAGCTTCTCTTTGTAACCCCCCACTTTTCTCTTAAAGATGAACGATGGCATTAAAGTCTCCTCTGATAATTTAGTTCTTTTCTACCCAAATCCTAAATCTATTGCCGATCTCTTCCCATACTTCCAGTTTCTTCTTTGCGGGGATTGGACCGTAAACATTTAGAATAGAGAATTTAAAGTTAGAGTTTAGAATTTTTATAGTTCCACCAATCCAACTGGTTCATCCTTCTAGCTTGTTAAAATCAACTCTTCGTGGATTCCACATAATTTCCAGCCCACCCAAGGTTCCAATAGCCTCTTCAAATTCCATATCCCAACTTCCTATCGATCTATTAAATTTCACCATTTGATCATCACTCATTTTTGTTTCTTGCAACATGACAATATCAGTTTTGAAGGAAAAAATGCAACATTTAATCAAACGTTGCTTGTTAGGAGCATTGAAGCCCCAAACATTCCATGATATGACCTTCATTTATCCTTGGGAAGGAACTTCCCCTTCCCTACATGCATATAGTCTGTGATTTTGGTTTGATTAGATTCCTCCCCTTCTTCGGACCTTAAAAAAGTTGAAGATTTGTGTCCTTTTCCTTTCTTATACTTATCCCCACAATCTGGAGGAATCTTATTTGATAATGATCTTGCAATCCCAAAGTTAAAGTTAAACTCTTCAAGCTTACTTGGAGATAGAGAAGGTTTCTCTAATTCTTCTAGTTGATCATCTCCATTCAGATTGCAACATGATTTCTCCTTATCCAAAGCCTCTAAGAGTGAAATCTTTCCAATACCCCAATCCTTTCCTCCTCCTCTAAGTAATCTGGATCCAAAAGTCTGTCTACAAAAGCAAGCTTACTCTTCTCTTTCTCATTAACCTTTTTTTATAGTGTGTTATTCTCTGCCATTCCAAAGAGCTCATACACTACCTTAAGTCTAGGTGAGAGAGGTGGGCTTTGGACTTTCTCAGAATTTTTGATCAACATATTCTCTTTCCCTAGCCTTCCATTAATATTTTTCCTATTTACATTAGTAAGTGGAAATAATCCCCCCTTGACATCCTCCGCTAAAATGTTGTTATCCACTAATCCAAACTCTTTTGAGTTTGATGGCTTCTGATTGTTGAGCTCCTCAGAAGAATAATAGCCCCATTTGGGTTCCTTATCTTTATTCCCCCCCCCCCCTTATTGACCTTGCAATTTTTCTCGATCTCAACTGCTTAAAGTTGTCTTTAAAAGGTGCAGAGTGAGGTCTTGATTCAATTTCTTTCTCTATTAGTCTTTCTGATTTCCTGCTTCCAATATTGAGGTTGCTTGTGTTCACCATATCAAAATGTGAGTTTTGTCCCATTTCCAAATCCAATTTATCTTTCGTGCTCATACTCAATTTCTTTTGGGGGGTCGTTTCACTGGTTTCCCTTAAGGCTACCAGTTCTCCATAATGTGGCTTGTCGACTTCTCTACTCAGTTGGTTCTCCTTTAGACTTTCCCCTCTAACCTTACTCTGAGTAACAACTGATCCCTTTGTAACAAATTGTGTTTTACCTTTTTCAATATATCAATAAGTCTTTCATGTAAAATGCCATCATAATCTTGTCTTGAGTTTGATTTAACAAAATCCTCCACGTCCTTTCCTTAGCTTCCTAATACATATTCACTGTTAGAATGAGCTACATCTCTTAGATTAGTAGTTGTACTTTCCTTATCCTCCTTACTCCTAACCTTCTTTGAAAGTCTTTCCTCTGCCTTTTCAAATGATGTTATGTTAGATGCTTGCTTTTCAGCCTCCCTTTCCTCATTTTTCTCTACTAATTTAGTCTAAGATATCCTCCTTCTCTTTTCTACCCTAGAGGTCTCCTGCTTATGATCTGAGAAAGCCTCCAGTCCTGTGCTTTCTGCCAAAACTTGACCTATGATCTCTATTATGGTATTTTCTTGGACTTCTTCTAGCCATTGTTCAATTAACATCTCCATTTCTTGTTGACTGATGTTGGATGGTTTATTTTGGATTGATCCATGATCCCCAAAAGTTGTGCTTTGGGGATTTAACAACATTCTTCCTCCAAGTGATGGAAAACTAATGATATTTTTCGCAACACTTAGTATGCCTTTATCCTTAGAAATTTGCCAAGTGCTGGGAAGATTCACCTTAATACTTTTTTCCCCTCTTCTTTGATATGGACCTCTTTTATTCCTTAGGGCTAACCAGTTGTTGTCTTTGCCATCCTCTAATGTTATGCTCAACTCTTCAAATTTTACCATCCTTACTTTAAAGATTTCAAAACTTTGATTGTATCTCTTGTTAGACCCTTTATTACCTAATGTTAAGAGCTTCTTTCCTTGAATCTTGTTGCCAAAATGTATCCATCTCCAAAAAAGGGTCTAGAACATTAGAGTGACATTATCCCTAAATTCTTTGTCATTGGAAGCCTCACTCTCTTCCCATACCTCTCCAATATTGCTGATTTCTGGGAAAAGAATGTTTGGTTTCAGTGTGGATAGCTTCCAGGACATCCCCATTTCGTATTTCTTTGATTCCTTAGTAGGATTCTTGCTACAAGGGTCCTCACCCATAGTATTTACCCGCCCCCCATCTGGATGGATGGCTATGTTTGTTTCATTTAAAGGCGACGTTAAGTCCAACTCCAAATGATCATACGTAATCTGTTGAATCCACACCCCAAACTTTGAGATAATTTTAATCGATCTGGGGAGTTATTTTTCAGTATTAATAAGGATACACATTTTAGGACAATGCTTTTCCATGGTTAGAGCATATTTTAAAAAAATCCCAATTTGTTTCCAAAAATCTCTAAAATATCTGCATCCCTGTATTCTAACGGTAAATTCTGTAAGGAGATCCACATTGGGATAAATTTAATATTGTGAGCTTTGCTATTGAAGTTAGGACTCCAATATTGCATATGAAGACCAACATTTTTATTAAAACCAACATTTCCTTTTGAAGAATTTATCTCTGTTTTCTTTGGAATTGAAAATGACTATAAAAAAACCTAGTGATGAATCTATTAATTCTATTTGAGTTATGTCACTCCAATTCTCCAAAGTCCAATTACAGAAATCTTGATAAGACAAGTTAATGTTCTAGAACTTACAGATGATGGCGTGTTGTTGAAGACGTTTCATCCTTTCTTTGAGTGTTCCGATTGAGAGGGTGATGGATGTTTCCAGAGCCTCTAAGGGTGTCTTCCCCAATGAGTGATCTATCTGATATTTCTGGGAATTTTCAGTTACTCCTTGTTTTTCCATTTTCTTTGGATTGTAAATCTTTCCCTATACCCCCTGGTGCTCTACTTGCTCTAATCTCACCCCTATTTCTCTTGGTTGTGGGCCTTTCTTGATCTCTTTCTGCTTCCAAATAAGATCTTCTCTTTGTTTTTGATTTGTTATAGATGTATGCTCTGAGAATCTTTTTAGCGATCTGTTGTTGTGGAGGGCCTTCCATCTGATATTTTGAATCTGAAAATTGCTCTTTCCCTCCCCTGCTCTCAGGATTCTTTCTCTCCTCCTGAAAATATCCCAATGTAGTCTCGACCAAGCTTTCTTCGACAATAAGGGATTAAAGGGTCTGCCTACCCTTGTTGTGGGAAAGATAGGAATCATGTTTGGGTTTATTCCCAACCGAGCTTGAGATTTTTCATTGTTTCTAACACCATCCCAGAACCCCCTTCCCCCTAGGGTTTGTGGGGTGTGATCATTTCTTTGATTTCTCGAATCTACCTGTGAAGGGCAGGAAAGAATCCTCCTTTGATGTGGGGAGAAACACTAAAATTTCTCATTCTGCTTCTTCCCACCCAGCATCTTAGCATCCTTTTGGAGAGGCATATCCCTTTGAAATCTCTCACATGAGGCACTTGCCATGGAAGATGAACACTCAAGGATCTCTTGGCACAAGAGATTTGAGGGGCCAACCTCTTAAGAGCAACGTTATCTGGGAAGAATGGAAAGCCTCGCCGTGCTTGAGGGATAGAAGGAGGGACATCTAACAAACCTTGTGCAGAAGAAAGATGAACAAAATCCTCTGAATAAGACACCCCCTGGACATTCTCTCCAAAAATCCCCGAAACCCCTTTAGGTTTGCAAACATCAACCCATTTCTTGTTCTGGAACACCCATTGAGGGATCCAAGACTCAGATTTAACCCCTGCCACTGGATGGTGTGCCTCTAAATGCCCTCTGAACATAGACTGATACTGCAAATCGCCCTGAAAATTTTGTTTTCCATGAGAAACGCTCTGAAAATGCAAAGGAATTATAGATTTTCCCGTCGTGGGCACCTTCCACCGTTCACAAGCCATTTTCACGACTAGAGACCATATGAGGTTTATCTCTAATACCCAGTTCAATTCCTAATAGAGATAGTTCAACCCAGAATTGCAGAAATTAAAATGGAGCGTAAGAATTTAGAGAACCTGGAAAGAAATTGCTAATTTGAAGCATAAATTCCTGATGATGCGCCTAGCACTTTTTTAACAGTATTTAATTTACCACACACTGATGTTTTCATTTAACAATATTTAAAACATTGAAATGACAGCGATCTATTGTTTTATCAACATTAAGAACTTAACATTTACAACAAAGATAAGAAACATATATATGTGTATACCCCAACACATGAACTGACGACACAATCCATACGCTAGGTGCCATTGGCGCAGCCAACATAAATCTTAAAATTTTGAATAAAGACCAAACAGTGATGGAACCAATGGTGAACTCAAAACTTATAAAAAGAAAAAGATTACACTTATGCCATCAATCCAAACGCATGCCTATATAAATTCTACCCTAAATTAGCTTGATTTCAAACCAATGGCGCTGAAAGGCAATTTGGTTGCCTCCATAACACAAAAAGGGCAAAGCTAAATAAAAATCAACCATGTGTTGGGTGCTCGAAAAGCTTCCTTGACAACCGAATTTAAAACCAACTGTAAGATTTAACCAACACAAAACAAGGCGACATAAAATATTATTCATGTACAACCCATAAAATGAAATCACCATGTACCAAGGGGTATCGAATACTCCTACTGCAACGTCCAAAAAGTAATTTATGAATCTTAAGATGATAGAGTGATCTACTTAAATGTATCTGATGTTTAAGGAAAACTAATACCGATGCCCCACAAATTATTCTAGAATTAAATTTTAGGCCAAATATAATCAGAGACGTCCCAAGACTGAGGGTAAAGCAAGATTGTGCTGAAGGAAGAAATTGATCTATTCAAGGGTGTAAGGCAACACAATTTTTTTTTTTAAATATGAGAGTAGTGAATACCATGTAAGAAGCCTGTGAAGCAGCATGCATAATTAAAACAAAATTGAAACTCAGCCGAGACATGGAGATAAGATGGCAGTAGAAAAAAATGAAATCCATCAAAATACATGTGAAATCGAACTGCCTAAACAGATCATTTCCATGCGAACTCAAGCGGAGAATGTGAATTCAAAATGCAATCATTTTTATCAACACAAAATGGTGATTAATTACAGTAATAGATGAAATGAAAATAAAAGAACACCAAGTTGGATTCTACGCTGAATATGGAAACGAAGTGCATAGACGATCTCTCCTCCGCAACCCTTGAAAATGTTGTTCTGCATAAAACCAATTTTTCCAATAAAAATAAAATCCGTATTTTTGTTTTAAAATGACTAGGAAGAAAAATAATTTGCAGAGATAGCATTTGCTTCAATAATCAGAAGTTAAATTTCTTTCTCCTCCTCTTTAATTACCATTTCAGAAATTATCTTTATTTCCCAAATTAAAAATCAAATGACGAATCATTAAAAACACAAAAAACTTGCCCTCTCATTTTCAGTTCAAAACTATGCATGCACTTGCATGTAAAATATTTCCGATTTAATTACTTTTTATTTGAAATTTAACCTTATATCTTAAATTCCAATTTAATATCACCATTTAATATTTTATTTAAACAACATTATCCATCGCAGTTGAATTTAAAATGAACATTATTAATAAATACATTAACATTCTATTTCATTAATAAAATAATAATATATCATAATTGAATCATCATAATTTGTTGAATTAATTTAATAATTAATTAATCAAGAGCATTCACTTAATAACTTAATAATTTAATTTGATACTTTAATTAAATCAACATAATACTTACGAATGTTGTTAAGCTTAACCAATTAATTCAACGACAATTAATAAACTTAATACAAAGAGCTAACAACTACATCAAACAATTAAAAACAACATTAAATTACAATTAAAATAAACGACTCAAAATGGAATGATACCAAAATGGGAATGGGGTTGCACATAGACCATATCGTCAAACACAATGATGGGGTGATAGACTAGGGTGAGGAAACTTTCTTGTCAACTCTGGTTTCCACATCATACCCATTGGGTTTTGCAAGGCACACTCAGACCTAATAGTGTAGGTGGAGTTGATGCATGCTACCTGCATCCTACATCGAACCAAACATCAAGCAACTTATATCTATCCACTCCCAAGCACACCGCGAGAGGGAGTCACAGCATAGTAGGGCGCTCGTGAATGAGTGATGCTACATCGTCCTCTCGCCAAGACTCCAAATAGTAACTACATCATAGTTAACATCATAAGAAACCATTAATCAATTGCATACAAACATAGTACTACATCCATATGATAAACATAACCAATTAAAACCAAACACCATGTATCATCATATCATCGACATCAAAAAAGAGTATCATAAAGATCCAAGTCCACTAAACTGTTAGCCAACCAAATCAAACTGGTGAAGAAATCACCAACATAGTCTCAAGGTTTATAACATACCATAAAAGTATCAGAATAGTAATGAGAAATACGAGAGGCATTACATCCTCCCCCCTAGAACTAGGCCTACTCCTAGAATCCAGTGAATAAATAAGGAAAAGATTCTCTAATGCGGGATGCATCCTCCCATGTCATCGAAGTCTCATCATTAGGGTCCCATTGGACCCGCACCTGCTCAATTTCTTTGCCCCTGAGAGCGAGTCTCCTATACTTAAGAATGACCATGGGCTCGAGTGACATTTTCTCATCCTATACTTGTAATGCATTCTACTCAAGTACATGAGATGTATTAGGATAATAAGGGTTGAGCACAAAAACTTAAAACACATCGTGTATGCGTGATAGACTAGGTGGCAATGCTAGGCGATAAGCAATAGGGCCAATTCTCTCCAAACCTCAAATGGGCCCACAAAACAAGGCACGAGCTTAGAGCCTTTCCCATAATGGATTGGAATATTTCACTAACACAATCATAGGAAAACCTAATCTACAACAAAAAAATGATAGTTGACCTATATGCATCTACATATTTCTTTTGCCTATCTTGTGCTACTACCAAGTGTTCTCTGATCCGAGCTACCTATTGCTCCATATCTTAAAGAATTTTGGGTCCAAGGAGAACTATGTATAAGATGGTCCCAACTCAACAAGGTTCGACAAGGATGACCATACAATGCCTGAAAGGGAGGCATACCAATCAAACTGTGAAATCCATTATTGTATGCCAACTCCACCAAAAGCAAGTAGTCCTCCCAATGCGACTGCTAGTCCATTATGTACATATGGAGCATGTCCTCAAGAACCTGGTTGACCCTCTCAGTTTTCCCATATGTCTCTAGATGGTATACAAAACTGAATTTCAATTGGGTTCCTAAGGCATGTTGCAAGGATGTGCACAATACAAAAGTGAACACCGAATCTCTATCAGATATGATTCTTCATGGAATTTCGTGCAATCGAACAACATCCTCCATGAATATTTTGGTTATAAAAGGAGCAGTATAAGATGATCAAATGAGAGAGAAGTGTGTTGGAAGTTCAGTTGGGTCCCTAAGGCATGCTACAAGGATTTCCACAATGTAGAAGTGAACACTAGATCTCTATCATATATGATTCTTCATAGAATTCTGTGCAATTGAACAACATCATCCATGAATATCCTGGCTATAAAAGGAGCAATATAAGATGATAAAATGGGAAAGAAGTGTGCCACCTTGGTCATCTCATCAACAGTGACCATGATAGCATCATGCCAACGAGAAGACATAAGCAAACCAACAATAAAGTCCATCGATATGATATCCCATTTCCATTCAGGAATGAGATGGGGCTGTAAAAGACCTGTGGGATGTTTGTGTTCTACCTCAACTCTCTAACACTCCAAACATCTCACAAAAATGTCTGCAATATCTCTCTTCATTCCAACCCAAAGTATAGTGGACGAAGGTCTGCATACATCTTCTTGACTCCTAGATGAGTAGAATAGGGAGCTCGATGTGCCTCAGTCTTTATCAGGGTACAAAGACCCTCAGCAGGAGGTACATACATCCTCAGCAGGAGGTACATACATGTGACTCAAATACCACAAAAATCCATCAAATTCCAGTCAATAACTAGAAAACTTTCCCTCGAAAGCTCTATCTGACTCAATTTCTATCTTCACTTCCTGATACTAGCTATCTGTGGGAAGTGTTGTGAGGATCTGACTCCTAAAATCCACACTAAGAGTCACTATAGATAACTCATGTCTTTGCTGACTTAGAGCATCCACCACTAAGTTTTCCTTACCCTGGATGTACTTAACCACAAAGTCATATTCGCAAAGAAATTCCATCCATCTCCTCTGCCTAGCATTCAAGTTTGGCTACATAAAGATATACCGCAAGTTGCGATGATCACTATGTAGCTTGAACCGACGCCCCAATAAAAAGTGCCTTCATCTCACAAGGGCATTGACAATAGCGACTAACTCCAAATCATGTGTGGGGTTAATTCAGCTCATGATCCTTGATCTTATGGGACTCATATGCAATCACACGACCTTCTTGCATCAAAATAGTTGTTAAGCCTTGCAAGGAAGAATTTGTACACACCATGAAATCCCCAGTAGGATCAGGAACGACTAGGATAGGTGTGCTAGTCAACTTCCCTTAAGGGTTTGGAAAGCTAACTAGCACTATTCAAACCAAATAATTTTTTTTATTTCCTTTGAAGAGAAGTGATGGGATGTGCAACCCTCGAGAAGTCCTAAATGAACTACCTTTAGTAGCCCACAAATCCCATAGAATTGTGAATTTTAGGAACATTCGTGGGTGTAGGAAAATCAATGATGGCTTGGATCTTTGAAGGATACACAGTGATACCTTCACCAGAGATACCATGACCCAAATATTTCACTTTTGTCTTATACAATTTACACTTCACCAGATTTGCATACAACTAATTGTCTCTCAAGCATTGCAACACCTATCTCAAATGTTCCTCATGCTCCTCCATAGTTTTCAATTAGATCAGGATACCATCGAGGAACATGAGAAAAAATATATCCAAGTAGGTCCGGAAGACTCCATTCATCAGACTCATGAAAACTGATGGTGCATTCATCAACCCAAACAACATAACAATGAATTCGTAATGCCCACAAGGAGTGAAAAATCTAGTTTTGTGTATATCTGCCTCGACTATCCACAACCGATGGTATCCAAAATTAAGATCAATTTTTTAGAAGACCTTATCTCCCTTTATCTGATCAAATAGATCATCAATTCTCAACAAAGGGTACTAGTTCTTCACCATCACTTTGTTTAGTTGTTTGTAATCAATGCACAAACAAAGGGAACTATCCTTCTTCACGAATATCACTCGTGCTCCCCAAGGGGAGACACTTGGATGAATGAACCCTTTTGCTAATTGTAGATAGGGAAAAATGAAGTTTAGTGTTGAAAACGACAAAAGATTTCGAGGATTAACCCGCTTCACCATGAAGTTGGGTCACTTTGTCATGAGCACCTTGTCTAATACTATAAAGGAGGAACTGGAAGGGAACAATAACCAAGAAAAAAAAGAATGGGTGGGAGATGAGGCGGTGGACCTCCTAATCAAAAACTGAGACAACGCCAGTTAGTTGCTCCATGTGCCTATCTGTTGGTTGTTGCTCTGCGGTTGCTGTGCTGCCTTTGGGTTGTTTCTATGTTTTTTTCCTTTATACTTTTTGTTTAGTAGATAGTTCCTTTTTGGCCCTTGTGGCTTGTGTGAAGGGTACAACGCCCTAAAAATGCTGCTTAACTTTTCAAAAACAACCTAACTAATCCTATCAAGCACCATGAAGCAAAAACTAGAATGAAAATGTAACTAAACAAAGGAAATGCAAACTAATTCTCAAACTAGACTTGATTGACCTCTATGGCTCTTCTCAACCTTACATGAGAATGCAAGCTTTTGAAGGATTTTAATAGTGAACGAATGTTGATTTCTCACTATTGCAACATAATGATAAGATGGGGATGATGAAAGGTTGTGAAATGAATTTGATAGAGTAATGGTACTTCAAGAATCAAATTGCAAATGGCTTGTGAGAGGCTGTATTTGTATATTTTCGATGTGGACGAAGAAGAATATTTGATAAGATTTTATTTTTGACTAGAGAGAGAGGAAATACAACGAGATGGGATAAGATTCTAAGAAGATAGAAAGATTTTTATTTTCTCTTTTAAAGGAAATAAATCTTGAAAAATATGAGAAGGATAATTGATGAATTATCTAATTAAATAAATCAATTAGATACACATGAGTTTCAATTTTAGAAAGAAAGCAAGAAGATATTTTAAGATTTTATTAATTAAATAATGTAAATTATTTAATTAACATTAGAAGAATGAAGAGATTACGAATATAAATTATTTAATTAACATTAGAAGAATGAAGGGATTATGAATGAAATTAGTCAAATAAATAAGATTTATTTAACTAATTAGATGATGACATGGGTTCCTAGGGAAAAACATGCTACAAGATGTCTAAATGATGTAATGTCATGACAAAGTATCATAAGAGGACATGTTTGGGTGTTTACATTTTTCCCCTCTTTGAGATGATGTTTGAGATGATGAGATGATGATGCAAGGATATGATGATGATGGAATGATGATAATATAAGAATATGATGATGATGCCCCCTTGAGAGGATAGGCGGGTTGGAAGGACATGAGTATGCTCTCGAAATGGATGAAATGATAAAAGATGGATAAAGAGATGGATAATACGTTATGTCACAAGAAAGTGAGAAATCATGGTGTTTGATATAGCACTAGAAGCTATGCACCAAGGTATAAGGACCAAGGTGATGATGTGTCTCATGCCCCAATGTAATATAACCTTGTCTAAATATATGAGGAAGTAAACTTAGAACACTAAAGTCTTAATGCACAAAAGGTATGATATGACCTTAGATGCCAAGGGTAGGGAAAAAATCCATTCCAACATACACAAGATATGAATATTAGCTAGAATGATATAGATTTGATACAAATGCAAGATAAAATGATAACACACACAAGCAAGAAAGAAAGCATGGACAAATGATACACAAACAAACAAGGTATTTCCCCTGTCAAGCTATTGATGATGATGATAGTGTTGTCATTGCGGGGAACAATATATCCCTAGATCAACACAAGGATGACTGATTGGTTGATTGATTGATTTGGCTCACAACAAGATTAGGATCAAGGCTATTGATGCAATTGGATAATTTGACAAGATTGATTGACTTGATTTGTATGGATTGATGATGAATTGAATTTGGATTATTGCTTGGATTAATTTTGAGTGATTTGATGTATGGATGAATGGATTTGATGAAGATGATTGATTGGTTGAATGGTTGGATGATTGGATTGAGGTATTGGATTTGATTAAATGAAATTGGAAGAAATGATTAGATGGATTGATTTTATTGCTTGTATTTTTGTTGGCTATTTGATTTTTTAATTTTTTTTAGGACCTTTTCCAAAAAAAAATGTATTTTTGGGGATATTTTGATTTTTTTGTATTTTCAGAATTTTTTTATTTTTTATTTTTTTCAGGACATTTTATGGTTTTTTAGGTATTTTTTCAAGACATTTTAATGGAAGAATGCAAGTATAAGGCTAATGAATAGGATGATCAATATCAACTAGATAATATATGGACACAAATGCCTCATTATTTTTCCCCTATTCCTCATCAAGACCAAGGAAGGGAAGATAGGATGTATTTAGATAGAATGATGGAATATGGATAAGGTGAAGGATATGTTACAAAAGATATGGATAAAGTGTATGGGATAAGATGTATGATGTATAGGAAGATCCTTAACCTTGTCAAGATCAAAGGTGGAAAGGTAAAGGATGAACGTAAAGAGGATAATGGATATGAATGACAAGATGGACGAAACTTGCCCCCAAGTGTAAAGTGCAAGAGGAATATGGAAGATAATATATACATGATAGGGGGATGGATGGAGGACTCAAGAATCAAGTTTCATAACTAATATCCCTCGAATATATGTTCTAATAAACTATGGCAATGAGGATTAGGCTCATAAAGGGTAAATTAATGGTATGACGAAAGAAGCTAAGGGTTTATTCAAAGGTTTTGATTAAAGAAGGATAATGGGGGATGGATGTTGGATAATGGATAGGAGATTGGGAGGCTTCATGATCCATATATGGAAAGGATGGAAAGAACAACATCGACACACACACAATGAAGGGTGGTGGAGTGATGGAGGAAAAATGTATGTTGAAGGTGATAGGTTTTTAGATGGATGATTAGAGGAAGCTTTTGGATTAACAAGTTTGGATGCCAATTTATATTTTATTCCTTCTATGAGACTTTTAGGATCCACGTAGCTTTTGAATTTTATTTTTTCTTGGTGGGCCTTTGTGGCCTTTGACATTTTTCTTTTTTATTTATAGACCTTTGTGGCCTTTGAAATTTTTCCTTTTGATTTGACCGGCCTTTGTGGCCTTTTGGATTTCTCTTTTGACTTGATGGGCCTTTGTGGCCTTTTGGATTTTTATTTTCACTTTGGATCATGTTTTCTTTTATTTTTTCATGTATCTTCGAGGAGAAATTTTGATCCTTTGATGTATGTGGATTTTGATATGGAATCTTTTGACATTTAGCACCCAAATTGCTTCCAAGAGCAATGAGATGGGTGGATAAATATGAATGATATGAAGGTATTATGGATGGGTTGTTGTAGGTATGTTGGAAAAGGTTCAAGGTTGTGTACCTTTTTTTATCTTGACTAGGGATATGAGGGATGTAGAGCCCCAATACAGATGGAAGGGTTGATGAACTAGGGTTCAGATGATAAGGACCAAGGATAAAAGGAAGGTTTGATGGACTCGGATAAGGACCTAGGATAGATGGAAGGTTTGATGGATATGTATTGTTTATAAAACAAGATGCAAGTCCATTTTGGGGATGATATGATATGGATGAAAGGATAGGTGTTTGAAGTAAACCAGGGTGGATAAATATAGAGGAACCCATTTTATAGGTGTGTGGTTCATGGATAGCTTGAATAGGGGTGATATAATCTTATGGAGGATTGTGATCATGACATGAAGATAAAGGGGTTCTTTGATATTGAATTAAGGTAGGATCATGGGATGGAATGAATGGTATCATTTGATCTTGGTTATAAGATGGAAGGGCCTCATGACATGGAGATGAAGGGATGCTTTGATCATGAATTAGAGGAATAGGATCATTGCATGGAATAGAAGCTAGACTTTGATCTTGATTTAGAGAGGGATCATGAGATGGAAGGGTATCATGTGATGGAGTGGGTGTGACATCTTGATCATGATTGAGAGGGTTATCATTAGATGGGGTAATGGATGGAATGTTTTTTTTCTCGTGATGGACTAGGGTCATGCCATGGAGGTGGTATAATAGGATCATGATATGAGGTGGATATGCTTGGATCATTAAATGGGTTTGATATGGTAAGATTATGAGACAGTATGGATTCATTAGATGAGGTGGAAGGGGATGACTTTTGAGTAGGCTCAACCTATTCTAGATGGTCAACAACATGGAGACATGATGGAGGTTGACTTGGGATCAAGGGGGAGACTACATGATGGGTTTTTAAGAATGGGCATGGTGTTTGAAGACTCTTTGGTAGGTGGATGGGTGGATTTAGGTAATGCCATATGTTTAGTTTTGAAATTTTTAGATTTAGGATGAGGATTTGATGGAGAATTGAAAGGTTCTTGATTTTGTTGCCAAGGTGGACTTGGACTCCTATGTTCTTGTTGTGATATGGGTGGATATGTTGATGTAGCATTGACATGATAGGAAGATGGGTTAGGTTTGCATGATGATAAAGGTGACACATAGGATTGATGTTGAATGTGTTGAGGTTGGAATCGTGTTTGGACTCCCTTAAGTGTGATTATTGGTTTAGGTTTATATGAAGACTTAGTAAAACGTGATGTGGAAGATAGGGATGAAGGCATGTTTGGCTTCTGGTTTGGAAATGTTTTGAGGTGTTTAAGGATGGTTAGAGATTAATATAATTATATGTTTATGTGTTTGTGTTTATAGCTTGATATGAAAATTTGTAAACAAATGATCACACATGCAAGAAACATAAGAATGTTTGAATTTGAAATTACGAATGTGATGATTAAGCACGCACTTGAAAAAGACACATCAATAAGTCTTAGAACTAGTCAAGTGGGTATGGCCAATTATGTCCTGACCTAGGATGTACAAGGTTGACTAGGGATGATTTGAAAGCAAAATCCTACCACATAGCTGGGAGAAAGGGGTAACCCACCCTTCACCTTCACTTCCTAAAGGTATAAAGTTCTTTGGGGGTTAGCCAAGAGTGACAAGATTTTAACTCCCAAACAAGCGTGTCTTTCGATTCACACTTTGATTGAGGTTGTCCCTAGGGGTGATGAAATCCCCTAACATACCTCCTATGAAGGGTTTGACAAAATCAAACCAAGTGAAGTGTTTTTCATCACACATGTGCTTGATTCACACTCGCAGTTGTTAATTTCCCTTATAAATAAAATATGTGTAA
This sequence comes from Sequoiadendron giganteum, assembly GCA_007115665.2. Lineage (NCBI taxonomy): Eukaryota > Viridiplantae > Streptophyta > Pinopsida > Cupressales > Cupressaceae > Sequoiadendron > Sequoiadendron giganteum. The sequence continues at coordinate 551,271,651 of CM021100.1, forward strand.
AACAGTTCAAACACTTGTTATTTTTAACCCAAAGCCAACATGTGTGATGGAAGACACTTTTTTGTTTTAATCCAATTTCAATAATATGATCAAACAAGATTAATTTTATGCCCCAAATTGAAATGTGTTTACAAGTAATGCTTAAAAGACGAAAGATGAAACGAGTGCACTCAATTATTTTTGCTTTCCAAATTGCTATTGTGACTGATCCAAATGCTTGTCGATCTTCTTATGATTCACCTACAAGTCACAAAATCAGAAAACAACAAGTAAACTTACATATAAAAGTGTGAGATGAAAAAGATGAAGTCTGATAAAATATGATTATGACACATTCACCTGATAAAAGTTGCACAGTTGTGAAGGTCGTCGTGTCATCTTTCTGATGAGTCCTTGTTCGCATGATTTGAAGCCCATATGACAAAGTTATGATAAGAAGAAGAAAAAAATGCCCTCAAATAGATTAAATCTAATTTAGAAACTTTTAATCTAAATCTAAATTAAATCTAAATTAAATTAAAAATCTAAATTAATTTAAAAATCTAAGTTAATTTTTTTTCAAAAAAAGTTGAGTTAAAATCTATATTTAAAATCTAAAATAAAATTCTAAGCTAAAAATCTAAACTAAAAAAAAGAAGTCTAAATTAAAAATCTAAACTAGAAATCAAAATTTTAAATTTTAAATAAATAAAAAAAATATAAATTTTATCTAAATTAGAAAATTTTAAATCTAAACAAGATTAGAAAAATCATAAATCTAAAATTTAACTTAAATCTAATTTAAATTAAAAAAAGCTAAATTTGAACTAAATTAGAAAATTAGAAATCTTAAATGTAAACTAATCCTATCTAATTAACCCAAATGAATCTAAAGTAATGAAATAGAAACTAACAAAAATCTAAATCACAACTAAATTAATCCGAACTAGGGCATGCAGAAGCAAAAGTTTCTGCTTGTGAGATATGATATAATATGAAAACGTCGGTTTCAAGCTGACTTCGACCAAAGAAAAGAAAATCCCGATGGTATAAAGCGAGCCGACGAACAACACAGTGGCCGATGGTAAGAATCAATGAGCCAACAATGTGAATATACCCTAATGCTAGGAGATACAGTTTTTACCAATGCAATAAATAAACCCAACCAAAAGTTTTGATGACTTGATGCAGATTATAGGGACAATAAATATGTCGTGGAAAGAGGATGATTTTCCTAGATCGATACTTTGATCTTGAATTGTAAAAGGTTCAGGTGGCGATCGACGGTAAGGGATGAGTGGATTCAGGCATAGGAGTTAAACAAAGTTTGAAGGGGAGTTTAAAGCGATCGCTTGCAAGAGGGAGGCAACCAAGACAAAATGAACGGTGGCGGTGGTTTGAGTTTCAAGATTTTCAGCTACATCAGACAATTGAGAACTATTAATCAGAGCCTTGCTTCCTTGAAATTCTACACTTGGAGATCACCCTCTACTGAATGTATGCTTAAACACAATAATCTCAAGAAAATCAGAATAATCTTAGAAAAATCCTCGTAAGAAGACCGGGTTAAGCAGAGAAAAAGAGAAAACCAAGCAACTTGAAAGAAAAGAAGACCGAGTTAAATAGGATAGTGGCAAAAGAGTAATGGTGGAGTCACTATAGTTCGTGTTGGCATTTGTGTTTGTGATGGCAGTGTGCGTCGAGCTGGGGGATGTAGGCCAAGTACAATATGTGTCTGATGTATGTCTTTTCCCTTAGGAGTTTCTAATAACCACTTCTACATCAGAGAAAATAAGTTGTCGTTAAAGAAATTTGATAGACAAATGATAGCGATACCAAGGGATCTGCAAGCAACTGATATAGCAAAATGAAACTCAAGACCCAAATATGACCCAGTGGATAATATCATCAACCCTGTGGTAAGAAAAGTATTAAAAAGGAATCGGGTGTTGATACTATAGAGGAAAACAGTAGACAGGCTTAGGTTAGGCATGCACACGTGATTACCAAAACTTGATCACCTACAAACTTAATCACCCAAAACTTGACAAGATAATGCTTAGAATAGACATGCTAGTCATGAGACATATACGATTTAAAATCCATTTTCCAAACCAAGAGTTTCTTGCGGTTCCATCCACCAAAATCACTTCAAGTCCTGCAACCATGCACTCCCAAAACTCGACAGAACAAGGGTTAAAAAATACAAACTTTTAGAAGACAAATCTGCAAAAAGTATGATTAAATCAACAGACATCGGGTTCACCAATGTAGATAGGGAAAAATCAAGTTTAGTGTTGAAAACAACAAACTAACTAATCCTATCAAGCATCATGAAGCACAAACTAGAATGAAAATGCAAGTAAACTAAGGAAATGCAAACCGATTCTCAAACTAGACTTGATTGACTTCCATGGCTGTTCTCAACCTCGCATGAGAATGCAAGCTTTCAAAGGATTTGACTATTGAAGGAATGTTGATTGCTTACTATTGTAGCATTACGATAAGATGGGGATGATGGAAGATGATGAAAGGTTGCAAAATGAATTTGATAGAGTAATGGTACTTCAAGAATCAAATCTCAAATGGCTTGTGAGAGGTCGTATTTATAGAGTTTCAATGTGGACGTAGAAGAAGATTTGATAAGATTTGACTTTTAACAAAAGAGGAAATACAACGAGATGGGACAAGATTCTAAGAAGATAGAAATATTTTGATTTTCTCTTTTAAAGGAAATAAATCCTGAAAAAGACAAGAAGGATAATTGATGAATTATCTAATTAAATAAATTAATTAGATACACACGAGTTTCAATTTTAGAAAGAAAGCAAGAAGATATTTTAAGATTTTATTAATTAAATAAATATTTGATTTATTTAATTAATTATGGATTTATGACTTCATTAGTTAAATAATGTAAATTATTTAATTAGCATTAGAAGAACAAAGAGATTACGAATAGAAATGATTTAATTAATTAAATAATATAAATTATGTAATTAACATTAGAAGAATGAAGGGATTATGAATGAAATTAGTCAAATGAATAAGATTTATTTAACTAATTAGATGATGACATGGGTACCTAGGGAAAAACATGCTACAAGATGTCTAAATGATGTAATGTCATGAAAAAGTATCACAAGAGGATATTTTTGGGTGTCTACACTAATAACTCCTCCAACTGCAAATGGATCTCCTGAAGTTCCTATGTTGTCATCCGATATGGAGTCCGAGATATAGGTTTAGCTCTAGGTAACAAATCAATTCTGAAGTCAATGTCATGCTTTGGTGGCATCCCTAGAATTTTACTCCAAAAAAATTTTGCAAAATCCTTGAGAGGGTATTCATCCAATGACACCTCTCGACTCTCTCCCAAATCCAAGTTATTGATTGACACAACAATAACTGACAACCCTGACATAAACACCTCTTCAATTGCATAGCAGAAATCATCTGTAATGAGATGGGTCTCTATGTGCTAATGATCTCAACCTCATTTCCTAAATCATCTATACATTGCACAACCTTGTGATGAAAATCTATCATTGCTTGGTGAGTACTTAGCCAATCCATACCTAGAACGACATCATATGATCCAAGAGGTAGGATACGAAGGTCCACCGTAGTCACGAGTGACCCAATTTATAAACTACAACCCTAAACGAGAGATTCTACTGCTACCTTTATCCTAGAGGCCAACTCAACCTACCACTTAATGCCTTTCCTTGCTGCCACTAGTCTACAATGTTCTACTATAGAAGGAGAAATAAATGAATCTAATGCACCAGAATCCAAGAAAATGGAAATACTAGTGCCTTGTAACACACCTCATGTCAAAACCATGGTGCCCTGATGATTAACTTGATGGTTGTCAACCACTGTGAAAACTCGATGTGACCTATCCACATCACCCATCGTCAGCTCGAAAGCGGTTGGCCTCTGACTATAGCCTGTAGTGTTCCTTTGCGGACATAGTTTTGCAATATGACCCTGTTGATCATAGTAGTTCTAAACAACCTATGCCCTGGCCAAAACCTTTGGCACTAGGAAGAGCATTAGACTGCTAGAAACTACCTCAACTAGGTGTTGATTGTGTACTCTATGCAGGTTGTTGGGTATGTGCAGGATCATGATGAGCCAAAAAGTGGCGATATGTAAGTGATATGATGGCCCATGTGGCTGACGAACTTTTTTTACCCAAAATTGATAAAATGAAAAGGGGTTTTAAAGGAGATTCTCAGTTTTCCACCAATATAAATTATGATTTACTTTGAATTTAATAAATAATTATTATTCATTTTCTATTTGAATTATGACTAAAGTCTTGATTGATAGGTTGATTGAAATACATCTATAACTTGCAAATAGTATCACATTTTTTGAATCCAAAACATGTGTCACATTCTATGCTTCACATATTATAGGATTAAAAAAAAAAAAATGAATTTCATGAAGTTTTGACTAAGTTAAGGTGGTCAGACATACGAGTTTTTATATTTTTTAAAAGTTGTAATAAAAAAATCATAATTAATTATTTGCGTGAAAAAAAAATTACAAAAAAAAATGCATCAAATCGGGACATGAGCCCTCTACTTATATCTAAAATATTATAAAAAATAATTATCATTTTATTGTGGTTAGGGTGGTCAAACAAACACCTACTTCTTATTTTTCCCCTAAAATTTAAATACTATTGCATTGAAATTTCAAATTTTCACCAAATAGATTTAAAAAAAAATAAACCTAGTAGTTTAGAAACTACATTCAATTTTCTATATATTATATTCTTACATATTTTTGAAATAATATAGATAACTTATTCAAATTTTTACGTCAAGTTGCCTAACTCTATTTTTTTGAATTTTTATTGCTACTTAAGGGTCTGTTTTCTTCATGATGATCCTGCACATACCCTACTCAAAATGGTCCTACCAAGCTTGATGCCAATTCTGATTCTTTCTAGACTAAAATCTACCACTCTGCTGAGACTAAGAATTTTTGTGCTTAGGTTTTGATTGTTGCTGCCACTGTTGTTGATAACCCTTAGAGGGTGCGTGATGACTCTTGGAAGAGCTTACAGCTTGAGGTTGCCCACCTCGAGAACCAAACCTAGATGCAGGTGCACTACCAATTTGAACACCTGTGTGGCCTCCTAAAGCCATGGACAAGTTTTCCTCCACAAGGTGAGCCTTCTCAATAGATACCTCCATCATCTTCAACTTGAAGACTTGGACTCCTCCAATGATTCAGGCATTTAAACCCTTGACAAAGTGTTGTACTAGCATCGCCTCATCATTACTGATTCCCACATATTGCTTGAGCTCATAGAACCAACACTCATACTAATCAACAAACATTTCCATCTATCTCAACTCATCGAATTCATCTGCCTGACGTTGTCTCCAATGGTCTGAAAGGAAACGAGCCCTAAATCTCTCCATGAATAGCTCCCAAGTCACTACACTGATGTCTAGGTACAATTTATGCTCTTCTAGTCGCCACCAAGTGGATGCAAAGCCTTTGAGGTGCATGATGGCTTGCCTAGCCTTAGTATTGTTGCCATAAGGATGCATAGCAAAGCATCGATCCAGATCAATCAACCATTTTTTTTCCTCTAGTCCTCCACTATTACCATCAAATGTGGGAGGATGTTCTCTCAACAGGTCTCTCATGTGACTCGCCACTATGGCATTTTGCTTCACTATTACGTCTCTCCTCCTTGGTGATCTCTCTCTCTCTAACCACCCATTGTTCCCCTTCTAGCCTAGGACCTAAGCAGCCAAGTGCCTCCTCTAATGACTATCATAACTACAATCCATCTAACCCCGACTACTTTGGATTCATTCCTTTGCCTTCTGGGTTATTTTGGGAACCCTGTTATTCCTCATGTTCTGATTCGTGGGAACTTTGTGATAGAGTGCTTTGGTGGTTGGCACTGCAGCCATCACCTCGGCCTCTTCCATGGCCATGACCCCAACCCCTATGCATGCTTCTGCACAATATTAAAGGGGAATACATAAGTTCAAGAGTTAAGCACAAGGTTAAGGTAATGGGCTCAAAATACCTAGAGTAGCCAGTGTTTGATAACCTGGCTCTGATACGAAGATGTAACACCCCTACTGTACGAACCCCAAAGGAAAACATAAAACTAACCATTTACAACACAATTTATTTTTAAAGTAAAAACACAACATAAGATGTACATCAACATACAACACATGAATGCAATAATATAAATACAATACTAACTACGTCCTTTGTGGTGCATGTGACTGCATTACTAAACACAATTCCCATTACATAATGATAATTAACGAATCCCAAGATTACATTGCAAACCATATAATGTAAGATAAGTAAACAATGAACATACACCCATTATAGTACATCAATGAGAAACATCCATATATGAAACACATGATATAGTCAATAATATCCATGCATTGCATTGATCAACTCAGAATTTACATATACCTTGATAATATGAAATTACATCGTTTTAGGTTTACAAAATAAAAATAGTGCTTCTCGACACATAATGGGAACAATACATCAAATCCAAGAGTAATACAAAAATAAACATGGTACAACTGAATTTTGGTGAAGCTTTGCATCAACTACATCGACACAATCTCTACGCTTCAAAAAATTTGGCTGGGAACCCAATGGGGTGCATAACATGTTCCAACCAACCATGTGGACTTGAGGACCCACACCCCATGCTAGGAGATGACAAGAAATACCCCTGACAAAGAACAATCAAGCAGAAAGGCTACAAGACTCAACAAAACAAGAGTAACTGGAAATATGATTAACAACAACATCAAAATGACTACTTCTAGAGGCACACACAAGCAATAAAATAACAAGGGATACTATAGGAAGAGTGTCATTGCATGACCCTATCATGGGTTATCCTGGCTACCTCTCACTAGGCGTCAGCCCCATAGGGTGATACATGTGGGACCAATAACTTTTCGTGTGGACAAGATAGTGATCTTGTCGACCATGACCTTCTCAGCCCACCCTTAGTCTGTGAAAGCACTAATGACATGGGCGAGGTATCTTACTTATCTTAGTTAGTGTGATCCTACCCAAACCCCCTAGTTAATTTTATTAGGTTTTCACTTATTAAACAAACTCTTCCATGGGTTATCCAGGCTGCCCTTTTCTGCACCGACCCCCATGAAGAGCCACTCTCCCTAGTAGCACCAAAACACAAATCTATTGACATCAAGGGGTGTACCATAACACAAAAAGCATTAAAACCATAAAACCCAAGTGTATATGTGAGGCATGAACCCTCGCGCTTGAAGCCATATCAAAAGGCAAGAAAACCACGATACAAGGTAACACCCACAAGAGCTCGAAATAAAAAAAAAAATCCAATGTAACACAAAGGTCTAACCATGGAAAACCAACAAAAAAAATGTTTCTCCTATTGCCTCTGGAAGCCTATTATACGCACTACCCTTAAATTCCCATAGAGAGTAACTTAATGCTACGGGTTCCCAACGTGATCTCAAAACATGACTATGCATAAAATCTCCTCAATTAGCAAAATAATTCAAGAGGAAAATACAATCAACATGGAACCACTAACATCCATCTTAAGGTATTAATTTCAATCAGAATTTTGAATAACCACATGACCATCTAATCTTTTTCACGAATAATTAAATACCCATTTACTTAAACATAATAATAATCAAATCTTGCCTAATAAATTTTAAAGAATATTTAAATAATCAATAATCATCAATTATATTTTAGTTAAACGTCCATATTGAAATCATTTAAAAAATTAGAGAACTATGAAATCTTATAATATAATAACTTTAAACACATTCTAACACCAATAGATTTCTCTTCAATATGATTCCTAACATATCCATCTATTTACACACAAAAAATAAAAATTAATAAAGATCTACACATATCTCACTAAGCATTGTAATATAACAAATTTTCTCTTTAATAATAATCATAATACATGCATATATATTTATACATACATATATATATATATATATACATATATGTAATTTTTAATGTTGACATATATATATAGTTAAATATTTTTAATTTACCATACACTGATGTTTTCATTTAACAGTATATTGAATCACACACAAATATACATATATATATATAGTTGTTAAAAAACAGTATTTAAAACATTGAAATGAGAGTGAACTATTGTTTTATCAGCATTACGAACTTAACATTTACAACAAAGATAAGAAAAACACACACATATATACACCAACACATGAAGTGACGACACAATCCATACGCTATGTGCCATTGGCGCAACCAACAAAAATCTTTAAATTTTGAATAAAGACCAAAAAAGGATGGAGCCAATGGTGAGCTCAAAACTTATAAAAAGAAAAAGATTGTTACACTTATGCCATCAATCGAAACGCACACTATATAAATTCTACCCTAAATTAGCTTGATTTCAAACCAATGGCGCTGAAAGGCAATTCGGTTGCCTCCATAACACAAAAAGGGCAAAGTAAAATAAAAATCAACCATGCACTGGGTGCTCAAAAAGCTTCCTTGACAACCAAATTTAAAAATAACTATAAGATTTAACCAACACAAAATAAGGTGAAATAAAATATTGTTCATGTACAACCCATAAAATGAAATCAAGCTCCTACTGCAACCTCCAAAAAGTAACTTATGGATCTAAAGATGGTAGAGCGATCCGCTTAAATGTATCTAACGTTTAAGGAAAACTAATATCAATGCCCCACAAATTCTTATAGAATTAACTTTCAGGCTGAATATAATTAGAGATGTCCCAAGCCTAAGGGTAAAGAAAGATTGTGCTGAAGGAAGAAATTGATCTATTCAAGGGTGTAAGGCAACATAGTTTTTTTTTTTAAATATGAGAGTAGTGAATACCATGTAAGAAGCATGTGAAGCAACACACATAATTAAAAAAAAATTGAAACTCAGCCGAGACATGGAGATAAGGTGACAGTAGAACAAAATGAAAACCATCAAAATACATGTGAAATCGGATTGCTTGAACAGATCATTTCCATGCGAACTCAAACAAAGAATGTGAATTCAAAACGCACTCATTTTCATCAACACAAAATGGTGATTAATTGTAGTAATAGACGAAATGAAAAGAAAAGAACACCAACCTGGATTCTACGCTGAATATGGAGACGACGTGTGTAGATGATCTCTCCTCCGCAGCCCTTGAAAATTTCCTTCTCCAGAAAACTAATTTTTCCAATAAAAATAGAATCTGTATTTTTCTTTTAAAATGACTGAGAAGAAAAATAATTTGCAAAGAAAGCTTTTAGAAGTTAACTTTCTTTCTCCTCCTCTTTAATTTCCATTTCATAAATTATCTTTATTTTCCAAATTAAAAATCAAATGTTGAATCACTAAAAAACACAAAAATTGACAAGTTGCCCTCTCATTTTCAGTTCAAAACTATGCATGCACTTGCAAGTAAAATATTTTTGATTTAATTTCTTTTAAATTTTTATTTTTTTGAAATTTAACCTTATCTCTTAAATTCCAATTTAATATCACCATTTAATATTTTATTTAAACAATATTATCCATCACAGTTGAATTTAAAATGAACATTATTAATAAATACGTTAATATTCTATTTCATTAATAGAATAATAATATATAATAATTGAATCATCATAACTCGTTGAATTAATTTTAATATTTTTAATCAACAACATTCACTTAATAATTTAATAATTTAATTTGATACCTTAATTAATGCAACATAATACTTATGAATGTCTTTAAACTAAACCAATTAATTGAACGAAAATTAATAAACTTAATACAAAGAGCTAACAACTACATCAAATAATTAAAAAATAAAAAATTACAATTAAAATAAATGACTCAAAACTGAATGATACCAAAACGGGAATAGGGTTGCACACAGACCATATCGTCAAACATAATGATGGGGTGATGGATTAGGGTGAGGGAACTTTCTTGTCAACTCTAGTTTCCACATCATAGTCATTGGGTTTTGCAAGGCACGCTCAAACCTGATAGTGTAGGTGGAGTGGATGCTTGGTACCTGCATCCTACATCAAGCAACATATATCTATCCACTCCCAAGCACACCACGAGAGGGAGTCACAATGTAGCAGGGCACTTGTGAATGAGTGATGCTACATCGTCCTCTCGCAAAGAGTCCAACCAGTAACCACATCATTTTTAACATCATAAGAAAGCATTAATCAATTGCATAAAAACATAATACTACATCCATATGACAAACATAACTAGTTAAAACAAAACACCATGTATCATCAGATCATCAACATCAGAAAGGAGTATCATAAGCATCCAAGTCCACTAAACTATCAGCCAACCAAATCAAATTTGTGAAACAATCACCAAAATAGTCTCAAGGTTCACAACATAGCATAAAAGTATCAGAGCAATAATCATCAACACGAGAGGCATTACACGAGCTCTAGCCAAACCCCCAACCAAGAAAGTCACACTTATTGTAAATATTATTGAAAAAAAGAGAAATGGTATTGAATTCCCTAAAACATAGAGAAATACATATACGCATATATATATATATATATATATATATATATATATATATATATATATATATATATATATATATATGTATTGAAATCCCCCTTTCATATTTAAAAATATACATATAAGTAGAAATATATATCCATATATATAGACCAAGACCACTCTGGCTCAATTCACAATGCAACAACAATTTATATATACACATGTATGTCTAAACAGTTGTGTATGCTATCTTTATTTGTATTTATGTAGACTTTAATATAAAAAGAGTTAAAAATAGCATAAAATTTTAGAATTTTGAAAGTCAAAAACAATTCTTGTCACAGGGAGAATAAAATAACAAACTCCTAAAGTGTCATGCCAACCGAAAAAAATACAGGACAAAATTCTTAATTAAATGCACAAAAATATTTACCTGGCTTAAGATATGAAGAATACAAGAGCTAAACTGTGGGAATCAACAGTTTGTTACACGAAGCTTAAAATAAATGAGGAGAAGAGTATACCATGAAACATATTGATAGAAGATAAGCAATCTATATAATAGTTGGGTTGTCAATTCAAAATTCAAGCTACATTATTTGGTACTAAATATTATAGACAAATAGGGAAACTGTAAAAGAGATTTTTGTGCATTTAATTAAGAATTGTGTCCCGATGTTTTTTTGCTTGGCATGACAGTGGTGTTGGTTTGATAGTAGACTATTATAAAAATCGTTCACTCTACCTCTATTTTATAGTAGATTGGAGGGTTTTAAAACTGTTATGCTCCTAAATTTTTAAGTTGTATAGATGTATACATATATCTATATATATATACATGTATACATATATATATATATATATGTATATATAAATATATATATATATTTATATACACACACATATATGTATGTAATATAAATATATATACATGTGTATATATATGTATATATGCATACATATATGTATGTATGTTTTACTAATAGTTCTCCTACAATTTCCCTATTTCTCTATAATACTAAATGCGAGATAATGTAGCTCCTCTTATACAATTGCTCTATTTGTTAGCAAACTAAAACCAATGTTGGCACCATATTAAAATCAAAAGCATGGGAGCTCAATGAATGTGTGAATATATGTATACAAACATAGGAAAAAATTGTGTTCATATTTGCAAAACAAATTTCCTAGCATCCCATAGTGAACATTTAAAAGGAAAGACACAATAAATAGAACTTAAGAACATGGAGAATAGAAGAAGTGAACTACAATAATGAATTGTTTGTTATGGACAAGTGGAAAATTGATACAACACAAGAAATCTATGTAATAGTTGTCTTGTCAATTCAAAATTGAAGCTACATTATTTGGTATTGAATATTATAGACAAAAATAGGAAATTGTAAAAGAACTATTGTTGTTTAACTTTCAAAATTCTAAAATTTTGTAGATTGGTATAAAGTACAAACATGACATTGACCTATACCTTTGTATTTCTTTCAATTTTTTGGGTCTATGTATGTGTTATTTTGTTTGGATGGAACATGTTATATGTCTTGTATCAATATATTTTTGCGAGATAATGCATCTCCTCTTATACAATTACTCTATTTGTTAGTAGACTAAAACCAATGTGGGCACCATATTAAAATCAAAAGCATGGGAGCTCAATGAATGTGTGAATATATATACAAACATAGGAAAATATTATGTTCATATTTGAAAAATAGAAGTACTAGCGTCCCATAGTGAACATTTAAAAGGCAAGACAATAAATAGAACTTAAGAACATGGAGAATAGAACAAGTGAACTATAATAATGAACTGTTTGTTATGGACAAGTGGAAATTGATACAACACAAGCAATCTATGTAATAGTTTTCTTGTCAATTCAAAATTGAAGCTACATTATTTGGAATTGAATATTATAGACAAAAATGAGAAATTTTAAAAGAACTATTGCTGTTTAACTTTCAAAATTTTGAAATTTTGTAGATTGGTATAAAGTAAAAACATGACATTGACTTGTACCTTTCTACTACTTTCAATTTTTGGGGTTTGTGTATGTGTTATTTTGTTTGGATGGAACATGTTTTATGTCTTGTATCAATATGTTTTTGCGAGATAATGCAACTCCTCTTATACAATTACTCTATTTGTTAGTAGACTAAAACCAATGTGGGCACCATATTAAAATCAAAAGCATGGGAGCTCAATGAATATGTGAATATATATATACAAACATAGGAAAATATTGTGTTCATATTTGCAAAACAGAAGTACTAGTGTCCCATGGTGAACATTTAGAAGGCAAGACACAATAAATAGAACTTAAGAACATGGAGAATAGAACAAGTGAACTACAATAATGAACTATTTGTTATGGACAAGTGGAAATTGATACAACACAAGCAATCTATATAACAGTTGGCTTGTTTTTTCAAAATTGAAGCTACATTATTTGGCACTGAATATTATAGTCAAAAATGAGAAATTGTAAAAGAACTATTGGTTTTTTTTTTTGGTGAAAGTGGCTAACCACTATATATTTATATATTAGAGATAATAAGATAAACGTATACAATTGCTGGCTCAAAGGGCATACCAGGAGTAAAGAGCCAGTGAGAAAACCTCCGGTTGTAGCCCAACATAGAAAAGCATAATCCTAATTTAAACAAACTACAAAGAGATGACTATTTATAGTCAAATCAGGACCAATTATCCAAGGTTGCATCTTGTAGATAATTCCTGATTTACATACCAATTAAAGGCTAATGACTACAAGTATTTACAAAATCTGCAGCACCTTAAAAATTTTATTGCCCCTCTAATTACTCCTCCATTTGCATTAAGTCTTCCAAGTTATCCCCCTGTTCTTCATTACCATCCTCCTTCAACTGAGAATTTACTACCTTTTCATGTCTGAAATATGAGAAATTGCAAGCTTCATGTTGTTATCATCAAAAGGTTGATCGTGTGCCTCAAACCAAGACCCTATTGGGATAGGATATTGCATAGTCCTTGATCTTCTTTGTAATGGAGACACTGCATGATAACAATTATGGTGAAGAAGAAAAGATATATAACGAAATTTCTCCCTGAAGCTTTCAGTCATATCCCTCCCCAATTGATGCTAGAACCTTGATAATGCTCTATTTAAGTGACTGGGGTCAGAAAATTCAAGAGACAACTTTAAAGCATCATAAGCATTAACAATTGCTTTGTTATCTAGTAAAAAAAGAGGAGGAAAAACACCACCCACATAACCTTGACCCTGTGAGAAAATATATTTTTGAGCACTAGAAAGTATTGCCTCATTTTCCACAAAGATGGCATTTACCATTGTATCAGCTATGGCATTTACTAAATCCAAGCACTATAAAATATCCATAACAATAGATAAAAATATTGAAAGAATATTTGATGGAATGATCAACCTTCTTGATCTAGGCTGAAGAACCTAATTCCCTATTATGGATTTGAAACATTTATAATCACATGGGCATCGGAACTTGAAAATAATTTGCAAAAGCTACATATCAAGCTTACTAGAAATTGGACTCTCCCAGCTTTGAACTTGAAGCCACATTATAAAATTATGCATGTGATATTCCATATTTAGAACCTACGACAGGCGTTAAATATCAGCTAGACCAAACAGTCTTTGATATAATCACAAATAGCTAAGCGAACATTATTTGCTTGAATGAGATGAAATAGTTATTTTCACCATATAAATAAGCATAGAAATGCCTTATACCTAGTAAGCTTACCAACTTATCATGACAAAATCTGTCGGAGGATAAAGTACTAAATGTGATAACATAATTTTTTAGAATTGTTTGTACAAAAGTGAAAGACCACGATCCAATAATTTCTCTCCACCTGGTACGGAGAAAAGCAAGTGTATTTCCATGTGATTTTAACATGCAACTGCTTGCACCCACATCGTGACAACTTTAAGAGTATGTTTAACTTATGATTGCCTGTACTTGATCGAATGATTTGAAGAACCACAAAATATAACTTTAACAATGGTTGTCAGCAGATATTTATCTTGTACTTCTTCATAACATATAATCATACACATAGCAACCCAAGATTTCCATATGCTCACAAATACTTTCGGTTTGAACCATACATACTCACTGAAGAAGAATTGTAATCATAAAATAGCAGCAGATAGTGCTTCAATCTTGAAACATACAATTTGGTTGAAAACATCAACCATAAAAGTGATAGTTACAAGAAAATTAATGATTCTTCCAAATAGCACCTCCATAATTGAAACTTCCAACTAAATTTATAAATCCAAAGAATACCTTATGCTCAAGAAAATATTTCTTCTTTTGAAATTAACTTTTCCAACTCAAAATCAATTTTCCCGATTTGAAAAATATGAGTCACTTCACTTTCAATTTGGTCAGATCCCACATTAGCTAAGAAGTCAGCCACCAAATTACCTTCTCTATAGGTATGCAATAAGTTGTAATGCGAAAGAAGATTCAAAAGCATTATAATTTGCTTTAAAAAATAGCCTAACTTCCAATTATGCGATTTTCTTTCCCTACAAGCATTAATTAGAATTAGGGAGTCACCTTCAATCTCTAAATGTGAGATTTTAAAAGCTAGGTCCATTCTCAAGCCATTTAGCAAAGCCTGTGCTTTAGCTTCATTATTTGTACCATTTGGTAATTTGATGGATTTTGCACAAAGAACTAAGCCTTTATGGTCTCTTATTACTATCCCAGCTCTTGAACTTCCTGGGTTACCTCTTGAGGCACCATCAAATTTTAGCTTAAAAAAGTCCAAAGGAGGAGACAACCATGCAACCTTAGATCTATCAATTTTATTTGATGCATTGAGGAAACTTCCTTTGAAAGGGAGAACTAAAAGGGGCCCGTTTGAAAGAGATTTGGAATCCCAATCTGGAAAAGATGAACCAGTGTTCTTATTTTTTGATACATAGGCATTTACTGATTCAGAAATTAAAATTTCTAAAGAAGACAGAATATGCTCTATACTTTGTTTTTCCTTTCTAAATATGCTTTTATTCCTTGCCCACCAGATAGACCATAAGACCGAAGCAGGAATCACCTCCCATGTGGAAGCAAAAAAGGAAGACTGATACAATTTAGGCTAGCTAGAGAATAAACCCCATAAAGAATTTGGCAGAGGTAACTGGAACTTCAACCTTGATAAGACAAAATGCCAACAACTTTGAGCAACTGAACAGGAAAGAAATAAATGGTTTGAATCCTCTAACATTTTACTACATAGAACACAATTGAATGGATCAGATATTTTCAATCTCAATAGCTTATCACTTGTTAGGATTTTTCTCTGAATTGCTAACCAAGCAAAACAACCAGCTTTAGGTAGAATATTTGAATTCCAACAAAAACTATATGCTCTATGACTTTGAAGATTATAATTAGATTTTGAAATGGAGAGGTAGCCTTCCCTGATTGAATAACAACCTTTATCAGATTTTTTCCATAATAATCTATTTGAGCAAGATGAAACATAAACTATTCTATCCTTCAAAATAGATGCAATGATTGCTTTATGATTGATATCAATTGGTTCTCTTGAAAAATCCTTCCAACTGAATTTTCTTGATACTGAATCAACATTGTCAAAATATTGATGAACATAAATCCCAAATTTTTTAGACAAGAAAGCTATTGAAGAATCCAAATTATAACAATTGAGCTTCTTGAACCCATTCCAAGAATCATTCCAGAACTGTGTCAATTTACCATCATTTATTTCCTAAGATAAATGAGGAAGAATTACTTTCCTATAGGATAATATGAAATTCCACATTGCAGAACCTCTTGGAGGATTCAATATTGTGAATCTCCTTGATGAATTTTGACTATCCAGATACTTATTTTGCATTATACGACACCATTTTAATGATGGATTTGAGAACAATCACCAAACCATTTTAGCACCCAAAGCTACATTTCTATCAGAAAGGTTTTGAAGACCTGCCCCTCCCTTTAACTTACTCAAAAACATAGTTTCCAAAGATATTAAAGGTATCTTTTTTTTTTGCATCCAAATTGCCAGACCATAGGAATTTCCTAATTAATTTCTGAATTTGAAGCAAAATAGATTTGGGAGCTTTCAATACTGACCTAAAGTAATTAGGAATAAACGATAGAACTAATTTGACTAAAAGAATTTTGCCTGCTAATGAGAGCCAACGATCTTTCCAGGAAAGTAATTTTGCATATTTTGAATAATTTTGATCCAATAAGAAACCCTACTTTGACTTGAGAAGAAAGGAATTCCAAGGTATTTACTTGGCAATTGATCCTAGAAAAAACCAAAAAA
The DNA here is from genome assembly GCA_007115665.2 of Sequoiadendron giganteum. Lineage (NCBI taxonomy): Eukaryota > Viridiplantae > Streptophyta > Pinopsida > Cupressales > Cupressaceae > Sequoiadendron > Sequoiadendron giganteum. The sequence continues at coordinate 551,288,529 of CM021100.1, forward strand.
GCTTGACAATAGACTTTTCAGTAGAGGCTTTAGTGTTAAACAAATATATCTTTGATTTATCTACATTTACCTATTGGCCTGACACTCTTGTGTAGTTATCCAAGAGGGTTTTTATGATTTTTGCTTCTACCAGATCTGCTTTACCAAAAAAAAGAGTATCATCAGCAAATAAAGAGTGAGTTATAGAGATATTGGCATTTGGGAAAATAAATCCTTTTATCTTCCCTTGAAGATTTGCATTTTTAAATGATCTACTCAAAGCTTCAGCTAGAATGATAAATAAGAATGGCGATAGTGGATCACCTTGATGAAAACCTTGAGAAGAGTTAAAAAACCCTACTGAAGAACCATTAATTAATATAGAAAACTGTGCCCTAAAAATGCAAGCCATTATTGATTTACACCATTTAGGAGAGAAGTTGAACTTTAAAAGCACTTGATTCAAAAAATATCAATCGACTTTATCATATACATTTTGCATATCTAGTTTAATTATCATGGCTAACAATTGATTTGAAGTTATGGTATGCAAAGTTTCATGAGCCACAATTTCTCCTTCTGGAGTTTCTCTACCAGGAACAAAACCACCTTGCTCCTCGGATATAAGAGTGGAAATGAGAGGATTACGGCGAAGATAAATGGCTTTTGTGAAGATTTTGTATATTGTATTGCAAAGTGAAATAGGTCTAAAATCTGAAAATGACTTAGGAGACACTATTTTTGGGATGATGGCTATATTTGTGACATTGAACTTTTTTAACATTCCACTAGACTTCATTGACTCTTCTAGGGCACTTAAAATATCAAATCCAATAAAATCCCAATATTTTTGAAAAAAGATGGTTGTGAAACCATCAGGTCCCGGGGCCTTATTTAGTGACATTGAAAAAATACCTCTTTAAGTTATTTAAGAGAAAAAGGAGCAAGCAGCCTCAAATTATCCTCCGAAGAAACCAAAGGGGGAATATTCTTCAAAAGTTCCTCTTTTTTGGCAGATAAATTCCCATTTGTATTGACAAGCTTCGATAACAGTTTTGAGAAAGAATTAACTGCTTCATTTTGTATATCTTTCTCATTGACATACTCCCTGACACACTATCTTGAATAGAAAAAATTGCAGATTTTGATCTTTTGGCCTGAACTGAATGATGAAAAAATTTGGTATTCTTATCACCATCTTTCAGCCACAATTCCCTAGATTTTTGCCTCCAATATTCTTCTTCACAAGATAGCAATTCTATCCATTCAAGTTGCAATTTTTTATGTTCTTCATATATATTGTTATCCAGCCCATTTATAATGATTTTCTCATTTATTTGCACTAGCTTTTTATACACCAAATCCTTTTGAGAATTTCTTTTTCTGATAACTAACCGGTTCCAAGACTTTAAATTCTTCTTGACATAATCCAATTTATTACTTAATTGGAACATTTTGGATCCTTGCACATAAGGAGCAGAAAGCCACCATTGTCTTATACAATTAATTATGTTTGGATGTCTAAGCTACATGGACTCAAATTTAAAAGAAGAATGATACTTTGACCTGAAAATATTACCAGATATAATCAAAGAAATGGAAAAATGATTAGAGGCTATCAAGGGTAAAATTTCTAAAGAGGAAGAATACTTCGAACCACTCCAATTTGAAGAAAGTAAGAATCTATCTAACCGCTCAACAATTTGTAAGAAATTTTTTCTTCTATTGGTCCAAGTGAATAGACCATTTATAGGTACTACATCCCTCAATGCATTATCTTGAATGAATGATGCAAAATCAGACATTACAACTTTAAGAGGACTTATTCCACCTTTTTTCTCCCACTCGTTAGCAATTGCATTAAAATCACCAGCCAAAAAAATTTTCTCTTGACCCATGAGATCAAGTTTTGCTTTGAGTAAATCCCAGAGTTGTTTTTTATCAGAAGAATTGGTTGGACCATAAACATTCAGAAGCTAGAATGAAAGATCAAAATGGGAAACATACATTAACTACCAAATGTGATGAAATGAAATATTAGAAATACTAATTGTCTTAGTATTCCAAAGAGTTATTAAACCACCTGAAGCCCCTTGAGAAGGGGAATGTGATGCACCCCAAAGGAGCCATTTATTTCTAATTAACAAAAATGACTCTTCAGAAATTTTTGTTTCTTGTAATAGAATAATGTCAGCCCCTGAAACATCTAATTGTTGTTTCACTTGGGACTTTTTGCTAGAGGCATTTAAGCCTCTAGCATTCCAAGAAATGAGTTTCATTGAATCTTGGGAGAGCAACAAGATCTCCTAGGCCTTCTTGTGTTAAAGTATTACCTAGACTAGAATCTAAGGTCGGTTGAATTCCCTTTGAAATTTCTTCCTGGAGCTTTGTAGCTAAAGATTTCCTACCTCTCTTCGCAGGAGATTTTGGATTATGAAGAGAAAATTTAGATTGAGAAATAGAGCAACAATCCTCTATGAGAGGTACATTACTAAAATCTTCTGAAGCAATGTCATCAATAAATTGCTCACCTATAGAAATAAGAGACTGATCAACAAAATTGACCATATCATCTTCTAATGGCATCATATCATGCAAAAGATCTTGATATATATCTTGATTTGCAATAGCCAAGGAAGTACTATCAACTTCTGGGTGATCAAAGATAGCAAGATTACTATCACAATTGTTTAACACACCCAAAGTTAACATCGAAGCACACTGGTTTGCTTGGAGAAGACAAGTGAAACTAACCTCAGGGGAGTGAATATTTAAAGAATAAACAAAAATCTTTATTGGGGAGTGTAACGAAAAACCCCCATTATTTGAAATAGGTATACCAACCTGCTTGAATAGAGTACAAATAGATTTTTTCTTTATAAAAACACAACTTGAATAATCTTTAAATGATGCAGAGACCTGAGGCAAATTATCCACCTGAAATTTTGAAGAAACAACATGATATTTTTCTACCCTATGTAGTCCAAGAGATGTAGAACGAACAAAGGAGAACCATCTAGAGCAAAGATCAAATACATTCCAAAGGAAAATAAACTCTGAATTCCAAGAATTTTTGAATGAAAATGAAGCAGCATAAGGAAATACCAAAGCTAACAACTTTAATGGGTTTGAATTACACCAAGCAGACACATCATCATAAGAATGACAATTCTCAAGTGGATGAAGAGGAAAATTACAAGAACAACAAACTAGCAAGGGATCTTCCACAAGAACCGCTTGCACCCAAATACCAAGCACTGTTTTAATTTGAATATTTGCAAGCAATGATTTTTTCTTAACATCCAATAAAACTGAAAACCTAAATCATAGAGAAGGATTTGAGAAAAAATCTATATCATGGTGCATAAAAATTCCCAATTTGTTACCAATAATTTCAATATTACCCTATTCTCTATATTCCAAGGGTAGACCTTGTCATTGAACCCAGAAAGGAATAAACTGTTGCTTGACCTAAATATGATTAAAATTCAAAGTCCATAATGTGGTAAAGAGGCCATTACCTTCCATCATCCAAGTCCTTTTACAAAACACAACATTTTGTGAATATTTATCAGAAAAAATAGCCACAAAGTAACCTTCTCCTTTATCTAAAAAAAACACTTGGTTGGAACCAATCCAAGAATTAGAAACCCATGACTGCAAGTTATCAAGGGTTGGAGAAAATTTCCAAAACTTACCAAACAAAGCTACATCCTTTAGATCTAAGATTTGTGGATCGAGCATAGAATGAGGCAATGTGACCTCAATCCGAGAGGAGCGATTCTTGAAATATTTCCCTTTTGAATTTTAGGAATGAACAAAATGGGCATTAGCATGCTTAACTGAATGAGCATTATTAGGCTTAACAGAATGAGCCTTATCGGGCTTGACCTGTGAGCAAAAATCACTACCAGATTTACTGAAGTTACTAGACACGGCTGCAGGATTGACCAATAGCTTGGAAACTGGATGCTTCGGAAAATGATTCCTCAATGGAATATTATTAGGAAACATGAGGGGAGCAGGAGTGGAGAAGGAGCAAGGAATGGGAATGGATTTGGGAAATGTAGCAGGATCAAGGATAGAGGGAGCAACTAGAGATGAGGAACGACGAGCCGCAACATCAGCCCAAGAACGATCAGAGAAAGAAGGTGAGGATGACTTACATATATCAAAGATAGGTTGAGGAGCACTGGTGAGTGATTTCTTCTAATGAGAAACTGGCAACCACTTCCCAAAGCTGGTTGGAGCATCCAGCAACCATTTCCCATTTCGAAACCCATTTCTGAGACTGGCAGGAGCATCTGGGACCCACTTTCCATTTATGAAAACAGAATCGGAGAGCCCTTTTTGGAAACACCATAAGCAGGATAGCCAACATACTTGAACTAAGAGGATGCAACAGGCAAAGGCGGGCGAAGCGTAGGCTTTGAAACCCTAGGATGAAACTCAACATTGCTAACCTTATTCGGGCAGAAAGAACTAAGATTTACAGCGCCGTTAGAAAAAGGGACATGTGAAACCCAAGAACAACCAGGAGCCACAGAAAAAGGTGGGTGGGAAACCCGAGGATGGCCAGAAGGGACCTCGGGAAAAGCAGGTTTTGAAATTTGGGAAAAATCCATTTTCTCCCTCCGCAAAGTGCGGTCCCACTTTTGCTTTTCCATTTGTTCAAAATTTTTTAAATTTTGTAGATTGGTATAAAGGAAAAACATGACATTGACCTATACCTTTTCATTTCTTTCAATTTTTTTGGGTTTGTGTATGTGTTATTTTATTTGGATGGAACATGTTATATTTCGTGTATCAATATGTTTCATGATATTCTTTTTCCCTCATCTATTTGAAGTTTGTGATAACAAATTGTTCTTCACGATATTGTTTTTTTCAGTTCCCCATAACAAACTGTTCATTATTGTAGTTTCCCTCTTCTATACTCCATATTTCAAAGCTCTATTTAATGTGGTTTTTTGTCTATAATATTTAGTATCAAATTAGTGTTATTCTGATACCTCTTATAAAATTCTCTATTTGTCTTCAATATTTACCACCAAAGGATGTAGCTTGAATCTTGTATCAATATGTTTTAAATTTTGTTACCTGTGTATACGTTTAAAGAGATGGGAAAGGTTTTCTTTACATAAAAACATTTGGGATTCCATCATATAATTGTTGTCATAACCTAAAGAAAATAGGTATCATCATAAAGAACTAGGCTTAAATAGTTGATTTAGCAAGCTAAAAAGATAGTTGTATAGGCATGGAGAAATGTAGTCGCCAGAATACAATATGTTGTGTATTTGTAGTAGCCAATGTGTGACGGTGCAAGGAAAAACCAAAAAACCCATGCTCGTTCTCCTCCCTGCCATATTGACATGATGAAGCCTCATGGGCTCTAGCCAAAACCTCGAGCAAGGAAAGTATGTAAGGCCCATCAAAAACTTAATGGAGCCATATCATATATCATAGAATGGTGAAGTAGGGGAAATTTTGTTGTTCGCATATATGATTTCTTATATTGTAGTACTTTTTTTCGTGTAACAACTTTAAAAAGATGGATATGTTGATAAAGAGCTACCAATAGATAATTTTCCCCATAAGCTAAAAAGATAATTGTAGAGACATGGAAAAATATAATGTGTATAATAGACTATGTTTATTGTGCTCTATGGATGTAAGAATTCATGCATGCATGTATATCATATATTTCACAATGACGAAGTTACAAAAAAATTATGTGTTCTCATAGATGATTTCCTTTTTTGTAGTGATTTTTTTGTTGTAATAACTTTAAAGAAAATATAACGTTGATAAAGAATTGGGCAAGATGGGACTCGTCTATAATGTTGATAAATATAGGGAAATAAGAATATATGGGAGATCTTGTTTGAAAATAGAACCAATTCTATGGGTGAAATACCTAGATATCATTAAAAGGAAGACACCAAAGAAATATGAAAGGTTTTGCTTCAAAGTATGAATTACACACAAATAACTTTATAAAAATACCTAATTTTGATATGTACCAGAGCCTATCTAGCCATGTAGGGAGAAAAGAGTTAGATGTATAACTTAGTAAAATATAATTTTATAAACAAACGTTGTTTATGCTTACATGTACGACCATATTTTAGGCAGAAATTGTCCCACATATGGGCTTCATATCTCCTTTTCCATCTATGCTTGCATTGAGCCCAACATAATATTACTGCAAAGCAACATTTTATTAGAATCTATCAAAATATCTGTCGCTGGTTAGATGTGTATGGAATGGAAAAAATACATTGCAACACAACTTACAACAACAACAAGAGGTCAAATTTTTTAGGTTGTCGAGCACAAAACTCGTAGTACACTCCAATTTGTTATCTAATGGATGTGCATGGTACCATTTTTCAATAGTTTCTATAAAAGCAACTTCACAGTGGCTCGTTTTCACAATACAACCAAAACAATATACATCCTCAAACTAAAGTATTGAATATTTCATTTACCTCCCACCGCCACATCGTACAACAATAGGATGCACGAGCAATGCGACAAAAAATGCATGGTATTTCTGAACGTAATATATAGGAAGAGCGAAATAATGAAATGCTCAAAAGAGAATTCTATAGGTCAACATTTCCCAGCTATTTGAATCAAATAAAACCAATTGAAAAGGTGGGAAGAACACATAAGAATATGTGCAAGCAAAGCATCAAGGACAAATGAGGGAACTTAGGGTATATAGGGACAAAAAATGGAAAGTACAACATAGACATAGAATTTTAAACTTATTATTCAAATGCAACAAGATTTATTGAGAATGTTTCTATAGTATGTGCATATATAGATTAATATACTGAGATGTCCAAAACATGTTACTGACTTATAGAACTTTTGGTACATATACATATACATATACACACACTTTTTATCCTTTTTTTATTGTTTGCAATTATCTATGTGCATCTTTGGCATTATACCCATTACCATTGGAGCAATTGTAGTTAAATCTTCTTTCTTTCACCTAAAAATATGACTAGGGTTAGTAATTTTTTTTCCCTTCATTTATTGTCTATACATATACATATACATGTACATATACATATACAACAATGTGAAACTTAAAATAATTAATAGTATTTACAATTGGTTTACCAAATCTATTTATTGATATATGCGAACATTATATAGTTGGTATTGATGAATATATATTTTGGACCACCCATGTTGAAGTAGACGTAAACACAACATGTAATGCACATAATAATCATGTGGAAAAATATGAGGCACAAACACCAAAACACTCTTTCCCTATAGAGTATGCAGTCACAAGTGCTATAAAATCCATAGCGAACATCATGACTTGTAATCTTTTGGCAAATGCCATGAATTATAAAGTCATGAAAAATACCACAAATTTCATAGCATCTGCTTTCATTCTCTATAGAGAAAAATAGCTCCTCCTTTTCTTCATCCTCACAATCTCAAGTGCAATACATGGTTCGCAAAGATTTGGCCAGTGAACTGCATAACCCATGATTACAATTATCTAGATTTGTATCTGCAACAACAACATGCTCATTAGCGGAAAATAGTTTCATTTTTATCAATCACATGGCATGAGCTTGATGCATAGAGGCTTCATGAAACATTTTTTACTCTTGACACCCTGCTCCTTAATCGCATCAATTATTTCATGAAGCCTTTGTGCATCAATCTCATTCCTCTTGTCATGAATGGCTAGTGTTTTCTCGTGCAAGGGTTAATGCATGTTGTTTTGTTGTACAGTGACACAAAAGAAAGTAAATGCAGTGTTCAATTTTGTATTTTGACAAAGTATAAAAGCATACATGGGAAAAGGGTCGAAAAAAACATTGGGCAACATTCATTTTAACATACAACTCATATTCAATACCATTCCCTTTGAATGAATTTTTACTTCAATTTATCAAAACCATACGAACCAATAAGCTATATAAAATACATATAGAAGAAAAGATGCACACAGATAACTAGCCCCAATAACCAAGGGCAGAAAAACATAGGCATAGCAAAAAAAATTGAGACCAGTTCAAAGGCACAGGTCAATGTTATGTTTGTAGTTTATACCAATCTACAAAATTTTACAATTTTGAAAGTTAAAAAAAATTCTTGTCACAAGGACAATAGAATAAGGAACTCATAAAGTGTCATGCCAAGCCAAACATATTCAAACATGGAGAATAGAATAGGTGAACTACAATAATGAACAGTTTGTTATGGGCAAGTGGGGAAAACAACATCATGAAACATATTGATACAAGACAAGAAATCTATATAACAGTTGGCTTGTCAATTCAAAATTGGGGCTACATTATCTGACACTAAATATTATAGAGAAATAGAGAAATTATAAAACAGTTGTTACAAAAACACTCAAGACTCACAGGTAAATGAGCGATGACTAAAAACCCATATTAAATAAAACCTCAATAGAGGACAAGAAATCTATGTAACAATTAGCTTGTCAATTCTAAATTTGAGCTACTTTATTTGCCACTAAATATTATAGACAATCAAGAATTTAAAAAAAAAAAAAAACATAAACACTTGAGCACCACAGGAAAATGATAGATGACCAACAACCCACATTAAACATAAAATTATGATAATGAATATTTTGTTATGGAAAAAATAATATCATGAAACATATTGATAGAATCCAAGTAATCTATCTATCAGTTGGCTTGTCAATTCTAAATTTGAGCCACATCATTTGGCACTAAATATTAAAGACAAATAGGAAAATTGCAAAAATAACTATTAGGAAAACACTTCAGAAGCACACGAAAGTGACAGATGATCAAAAACCAACATTAAATAGAACAAGATCATATGATGCACTATCAGGAGGACATATCTTGACCATTTCATAGAATCAAAGATGCTCAAAAAAACCTCTGTTGTTGGCCACATTTCTTTTGTCGAGCCCAGTTCAAATGAACAACCTAGTCCTAGCGAAGAAATTGTTGTTACACCATGTTTAGATACTGATAGAGTTTCAATTTGGGGTGTATTCTAGCGTACCTAAAATTATATCAGTATGTCGACAAGGTGTAACAATATTTTCTTCACTTGCATTGGGTTCTTCATTTGAACTAGATTCTTCACTTTGAATTTTGTTTGTAATTAATTTCACATACATACATGTCCACATATAAAAAAATTTGGGGAAAGATTTAAAATCACAAAAAAAACACTTAAGAATCACAGGAAAATGACACATGGATGGAAAACCCAAAATTTCACAATTTTAAAAATTGGAAACAAAAACATAGACATATACATATACGCATATATATATAGAATACAAATAGAGTAATTGTATGACAGGTACTAGAATACCACTTATTCGTTACTAAATATTATACACAATAATTGGCACTAAATTTTGACACTAAATATTAAAGACAAATAGGAAAATTGAAAAATGAGCTATTAGGAAAATACTTCAGAACCATAAGAAAATGACATATGATTGAAAACCAACATTAAATAGAAAAATATCATAGGATGCACTATTAGGAGGATGTATTTTGACCATTTCGTAGAATCAAAGATGCTCACAAAAACCTGTGTTGTTGGACATGTTTCTTTTTCCGAGCCCAGATCAAATGAAGAACCTAGTCCTAGCGAAGAAATTGTTGTTACACCTTGTTTAGATACTGATAGAGTTTCAGTTTGGGACATATTCGAGCGTACTTGAAATTCTATCAGTATGTCGACAAGGTGTAACATCCTTTTCTTCACTTGCATTGGGTTCTTCATTTGAACTCGATTCTTCACTTTGAATGTTGTTTGTAAGTAATGTCACATACATACATGTCCACATATAAAATTTTATGGGGAAAGATTTAAAATCACAGCAAAACACTTAAGAATCATAGGAAAATGACACATGATGGAAAACCCCAAAATGTCACAATTTAAAAAATTGAAAATAATCCTTCTTACAAGAACAATAGAGTGTAAGTGCACCAAGATGGCTCCCGAAAAGGGGACTTAAGTGGATAGCTTTTTTCTGAAATCAGGAAATATTGACCTTGGACGTGAAATTGAGGATAGTTACACTCAAAATTTTGAGATGGAACAAAAACAAGGATCAAAGTGCTCTAAGTCTACTTTCTAAACTACTAATTTATTTTTAAAATGGTTGGGATTAAGGGGTTCAAAAGAGGTATGTACACAAATTGGTGTTGTTTTTGTCAGAAAAACATAACATAGCAACTCTTGTACGACCCTCGTATGGTGAAATTTTTCTTAGTATTTTTAAAATCACAATTTTCAGAAGTTAGCTAACAGTATGTAGTTGATGCACAATTTTTCTGATAATTTTTTAATGAATATTTGGTTTTTTACTAATTTTGGAAGTGGACACTTCCTAAAAAATAGAATTTTGGTCGTGCTACCCATACAAATTTTGGAAAATAATTGATTTTTATTTTTAATTTTTATAATGGATTCTAATTTCTAAAAATGTAATTTATTTGAAATTTTGATGAGCGGTTAATTTATAACGAAAAAAACACCAAACACTACTTTTTGCCAAAAAAGAGACATACCAAAAAAAAAAATTATGGATGAAAGGATTAACATTGTTATAAAGTGAAAAAAATTACATCGTTGGATAGCTAAGAGAGAACGTAACATTACCCAGATGTTTGATTTGTTTGATATTGAAGCACGTGCAATCCTAACGGTGATCATGAACTCGATTATGTGAAATATTGTAGAATTTGCAAAAAAACTTCTCCAGTCATTGAGAATTCTCTCTAAGCCTTTCGGTTGGTATTCCAAAGCAAATACCAATCCTAAGGCTTAGGGATTCCCAAAGCAAGATATAACGCGAGTGCACTTTAACGTGCTCATGTTATATCTCAGTTTTGACATGGTTTTTTTCTTTTGTGGGAAACATGTCAACCAAGACATAACGTGAGCACGTTCTAACACTCTCGTGTTATATCCTCCTTTATGTTAAATGTCAGTCTATTGAATGTAAGCTGATATATATGTATGTTTATATGTACATGTATGCTTGTATGTCATGTATGTATGCATGCTTGTATGTATGTACATATGCATGTATGTATCAATGCATGTATATTGTATGTATGCTTGTATGTATGTATTTGTGTATGTCTTTAGAGGGAGGGATAATTTTAAGAGAGATATTTTGGAGAGAAGGAGGGGGGTGGAAGTGAGATTTTAAGAGAGGGGGGGGTGGGAGAGAGAGGGAGAGAGAGAGGGGGGAGAGAGAGAGATAAAGAGAAAGAGAGAGTTATGTAGGTAGGGTTCCAAAGGGAGAGACTTGAGAGTGTGAGGGGGATGAGAGGAAGAGACTTGAGAGATAGGTAGTGAGAGGGAGTGTGAGAGAGGGAATAGGAGAGAGAGGGAGTGTGAGTGAGAGACCTGAGAGAGGGAGAGGGTGTGGGAGGGAGTGACCTAATAGAGGTAGAAAAAAGTGGGGTGGAGTGAGAGGGACTTATCTAGGTAGGGTGGGAGGGATAGATAGAGAGAGGGGGTGGGAGGGAGAGACATGAGAGAGAGGGAGAGAGAGGGAGTGGGAGAGAGTGGGAGAGAGTGGGAAATAGAGAGAGATGGATAGAGGGAGTGAGAGAGGGTGGTAGGGATTGATTGAACGAGAGGTAAGTAGAAAGAGGGAGAGGGCATATAGAGACAATTAGAGAAGGTAGGAGAGAGGGAGGGAGGGAGAGATGCGATGTATAGATAGAGAGAAAGTGATAGGGGTTGAGGGTATAGGGTTGAGGGATTAGGGTGTAGGACCTATTAGGTTGATAGTTTCTAGACTATTAGGGTTTAAGGGTTGAGGGTTGAGGGTTGAGAGTTGAGGGTTGAGCATTTAAGGGTTTAAGGGTTGATGGATTAGGGTATAGAGGGAGGGATGGATGGATAGAGAGAATGAGAGAAGATGAGGGAGGGACATAAATATATGAGGGTTGAGGATCTAATGTATAGGGTAAAGGGTTGAGAATAGAGGGTATAGGGTTGATGACCTGTAGGGTTGAGGGATTAGGGTATAGGGTTGACAGATTAGGGTTGTGGGTACATATGGTTGAAGGATTGGGGTTAAGAGTCCAATGTATAGGGTAGAGGGTATTGGGGTTGAGGATTGAGGGATTAAGGGTTGAGGGTTGATAATTGAGGGTTGGGTGTTTAATGTATAGGGTAGAGGGTTTAAGGGTTGAGGGCTGAGGGT
>CM021100.1:551300851-551434314 GCA_007115665.2 Sequoiadendron giganteum
TCTCTCTCTCTCTCTCTCTCTCCCTCCCTCCATATCTCCCACTATCTCTTTCTCCCTCTCTCCCACTCTCTCTCTCAACCATACACCCTCTACCCTTAACCCTCAACCCTACCTCCCTCTCTACTATATGTCTCTCCTCTCCCTCCCTCTACCTCTCTCTCTCTCTCACACACTCACCTCTATCTCCTCTACTATAAGGGTATAGGGGAGAGATATAGAATCAGGGTAGAGGGTATAGACAAAGAGGGAGAAAATAAATCTATTAAAAACATCCATATTTCATATAATGCGAGAGTGTTTTAAAGAAGTAGAGATATGGCCATTTTAGCAAGAAATAATGTGCTTTCTTTATAACGCAAGCACATTTTTTTTTCCACTAATTTAAAAAAAAAAACTCAATATACCCATGATCTCAAGGCCCACATTTTTCATATTTTCCTGCTTCTATGCGTGATCCGACAAAAGGTAGCTTTTTGATGATGTTGTGAAGTGTGCAAGCATTTTTTTTCACATTCCACCACCTTTTCCATGATCTTTCAACCGCCTTTGCATGAAATAGAATATTTTTCACATTGAAAGACATATAATATCAATTCAAGTTTGAATTCCATTAAAAACTGATATACAATTGAAGTTTGGAGGGGAACAAGCTTTTGATAAAGTCAAATTGTTGAGGAGTTTGAAGAAAGAAGAAGCTAAGGCTACATAATTGGGTTGAACTCCTCCATTTGAAAGTCTGGTTTTTCAGGTATGTGAAGTCTTTACACATTTTCTTTCATTTTATTATTGCTTGATTTCATTTTTGTTTTTTTGCATATTCCATGTTGATCATTGTTTGTTTGTCATTATAACCTTTAGGTTGTCAATGCACATTTTAAATTACACAATTATATACACTTGCTAATTAAATTTTTAAACCTGATGCAGAGTATCTACTAGGATCCATAAATCATCAAGGGTACTTCTGACCCTAACTTAAATTGAAGAATTTCAACCAACAAACTCAGTCATCTTTTCATCAAAATCCTTCAATTTCACTTGATTTCATATTTCCACAAAACATTAGAACTTGGCTTCAATCTTTTTCAGACTCAAAAATAGATTAAGCATCATAAAATTGATTGGAACATAGCATAAACCTAATTAGAAACTCATAACCATTCAATTTGTTCATGATTCACTAATTCACTCTTCAATGCAACTTACATGGAAAAATAACAACAAATCATTGAAGGTAACTACCAACCTTTATCCAGACATCCAAGACACTATAATTGACATGTTATTGATTGAAATAAACCAAATACACATTCACAAACCACTGATCCATCAAGCTCTTTAATTCTTGCAGTCATAACATCATTTTGCACAAGGATTCAACTTTTGTACTTCTTGAGAGGACAACAACCAAACAATGGATTCTTGTTTTCCCCTACAAAAAAAAACATGCACACACCTTACAAAACCCAAAACCAACCTACTCCACTGAACTACAAATCGTAGATTGTGTAGTCATAATGAACCTTCTTAGACTCTCAAACCCCCCTAGTGCACCAAAACCACATCTCTTTGAGGTATTTTTTATTTAACAATTAAATTACCTTGTGTATTGATGCAATCAAGGGAGGTCCTGTAACACAACTCAACACAAAATCAACCAACAACAACAATTCACAATTAACAATTCATACAATTCTTCACTTTCACCAATTCAACTGTCATCCTTGTAGCATAGCTAACTCACTCAATCAGGTATATCTTTTAGAGAAGGTCTTCTCAGACCAAGACCTAACCCTTCTCAAAGTGCCAACAAGGAACACAATAACATATCAACAATCCACAATAGGCTTCTTTGTTACAACTTCATCAAAATTGGATGTATACACCAACTAGGCCTCAAATTAGACCTCTTTTACAAAGGACCTTATCTTAAATCCTTTTCCAAAACACAAAAATCAATAGCGAAGCAGTCTATATGCTATCAAACCAAGGATTCCACCTTTTTTTTTCATAAAATGACTCACCAAAGTGTTAAATCACAAAACCCTCCTTTTTACCCAAGAAATTAGGGGTTTATTGAAAAACACTCATCCAACCCTCACACAATCTTATGAATAATTCAAAAAAATCTAAAATGGCTTGAAAAAACTCAATTCAACAAGAAACAACACTACCCCAACACAAAACACACTTTAGCATATCAAAACCACTCAAAATCTTATGGAAAACTCAAAATTTCACTCTAGGGCTTCATGCCCAACACCCTTTTCGACCTCCCCTGCACAAACACAAACATTCCCTCACCTATTTATTGATGATGTAGACCTTTCCACAAATTATAGTAATCACAGTGAGTGGAATGGGCCAATTTACATAATTGAGACCTTCAAAACCCTTTAATTAGGGCACACAGACCTGCAAGAAGAGTTTCAATCCAAACTACTAATAGAATTGGAGTTGAAGTCTCAAATCAAACGAAATTTTTTTTTAACACATGCTCCAAAGTGATTCAAGAAGATTTATATTCAAAACCTCTCTATATGGTCAGAACCAAGGCTGCAAAAGACAAAGAAATACAAAAAATCTAAAAAATAGTGATTTTTCAATTCAATCTTCCTTCAAATCTTCTAAATCAATCTTCGCATCAATGTTCTCTAGCATATATATGCTTTCTCCCACAAAAATAATTGTCCTAGTGCCTTCAAATGACATTTAAAATGGTATGACCATTTACCTTCCTCAAAATTTGCTTTTTACAACTTTACAATTTTGCCCTTTTACACAATTGGCAACTTACCAATATTTTTTGCAATTTTGAAATCTAAACCTTCTAAAAACCTAGGAAACATAAAAAATGACTCATTACAATGGAAAATGGTCTTATTGACCTTATTTGATGCAAAAATTCCAAAATCCTAAAGCCTAGACAACAACTTCTTGAATTGACAATTTTCATTCAATGGTGCTCCCACACCATGTATGCTTCCACATTTTGTATACATATATATATATGGCATAAGTTGAAATTTTGTATACCTGTCCATGCTTCCATTTTGAGCCTATATTTCAATCATGGCATGCCCCATTACCACATTTCTTTAAGGCATTCTGGATTGAAAAAAATCATGTGACCTTTGTCTATGCTAGGTTAAGTCTTGTACAAGATGATTGTAAGTATTCTTTATGAAGCCTTGAATGACATATATTTTGATTAACTTGAATGGATACATTTTTTAGAAACTAATATTCATCTCATTACCATGCTATAGATAAAATTATCCGCCATGCCAAATAAATGAATACAAAGGAAACTAATAGATGAAGAAAACAAAACCTCCAATGAAAAGGAGAGAGTTTGGGTGGCGGCATATCGGGAAAAGAAGAAATTGGAAATGATTGATGAAATCAAGCCAATTGAAGAGGAACCTCAATCATCAAAAAGAGAAAAGGAATTGGCAACACAAAAGGCACAAATGTGAAAGCATCATGGTAAGATAGATTCAAATATCGTAGTTGGAGACACACCTCTATGGAAAGTGAATATGAAGGGACACCATTAAGCACAAGCGAATATGGAGGGACACCATCTAAAGCAAGTGAATATGGAGGGACACCATCTACCACAAGTGAATATTGTTGGACACCATCCAACACATCTCAAGTTGAGAGTACATCATCACTTGGATTTGATGAAGAAGGTATGCCATCATCCCCACGTGAACCTCAAGGTATGTCTTCTTCTCCACCCTTGATCGAAGGTACCGAATCTAGACCACCTCAATTAAATATTGATGAAATTGCTAATGTTGAGGTGTTTGTACCTAGGAGAACACCACCTACAATTTTGCGTAGAAATACAAAGTATTTGATTAATATTGATGATGAGATTTTGTAGCACATGGAAGGTAAGATTTCAACACTCACTTGTAGAAGATATGCTGATAAGATTTGGAAATTCTTCTTTGAAAGGCTAAATGAGACTACAAGATGTCAACTATTTGTTGAAATGACGTGGGGTGTAAAGTATAGGAACATCATGAAGACTCTTGGGTTGAGAACATCGAATGCATCGAGTGAAGACACTGTTGTGAAGAATCTAATTGATGCTTATGAGAGTGTGGGTAAGACCTCACACTCAAAGGATAGTAATGTCACCTAACGTGTCATTACATCGACTTTGGTAACCTGTCAAACAAAGAGATCTCGTCTCATTAGAAAGACAAGTGAACAAACGAGAATTAGTAGAAAAAAATTATCAAGAGCCATTCAAAGGCGACAAAGAATTGAGGGTACTGATTCAAATGAATTATGAGCATTCTCAGGGAGACTTCCACAAAAAGATAAAGAAGTTGTTGAAACCTTGAGAATACTAATTGAATATTATTGGAAGAATACACAAGGCCATCTCTGAATCAAAGGGATGTGGTAAGAACGAGAATTGGTAGTCAAAACCATGAGCCACATCCAAAGCATTTTTTGTATATGAATCAAACCAATTTTTTTTGTAAATTTGAAAATGATTATCCTCAAATTAGTATTTCTCAAAGATTTTTTCAAATGCTTAAACCTTTTTATGTCAAGATAAATCACACACACACTACTTTTTGTAGACTACATATTGAATTATATAACTATTATGATTTTTATTGTTCTATATGTTTAGATTTGCATACTAATGATATTTTGTAGGATTGTGGCATAGAAGCCCCACCAAAATCTTCAAGAGAGTTCTTATCAAAAAATATATGTGAAAAAGAGGATGGCCAGATATTCTATAGGATAGCATGCTTTGATGTTTCATGCAAGCATTGTGGTGGCTTCCAGCGTATGCCAATATGTCAACATATGGAAAGCACAGATGAGGTGGGACAAAAACTAGTAGAGTTTGGGAAGTATAAAAAAATGGCATATGCTACAAAAGATGGGTCTCAAGAAAAAAGGTGTGATTTGGTTATTGAGAAGATTCTAGTGTACTAGTTTATGTCCATGTTTCATGACAAAATACTATCTAAGTATACAATGCATACCCATAGAGCTCGATGGTTGGACATGCAATTCAATCTATGTAAGGACACCTTTCCAGTTGGCAACATAGTATTAGTGGTTGAATTTGCATTGAACTACACTCTACAACCACAACATGAGGTGTAGTCATAGTATTACAACTCCACACAGGTTTCGATATTTTTGCACATAGCATTCATTCATGCATATGATAGTACAAAGGACCAAAGGAAGGTATTGAGGGAGTACCACTTTTACATTAGTGATGATCACACACATTTAATAGAGTTCATGCAAGGTTGCTTCTATATGTTCGATAGTCTTTTGGCTCGAAGGGGCATAGCATACGATTGACATATAATATGGTAAGATAATTGTACAACACAGTTCAAGAACTCACACATGTTCTACTGGTTGTGTAGGATGCATGTCATTATAAGTGTTCAACATATGTGGAACTTTTGTGACACTGGGCATGGAAAGGGGGAGCATGATGATGTAGGAGCATGCGTGAAAAAGAATTAGCACGAGAAGAGTTAAAGTATAAAGATAGTGCAAAGTTTATAGATGCAAAATCAATCGTTGAGTGGTGTAATGCTTTAATGGGTCAAGGTAATGAAGGTACATCTTCAGTTCGTAGATTTTTTTGGTTGACGGATGATACTAACATTGAACCATATGAGGACTGTTGTACACTAACAAGATCGGGTGAGGTACTCTCTTTCCCTAGCTCAAATGCAGGTTCATGGAGTATCGATACATGAAAGATGGCATGATTTTTTTCTTCATGTACAATGCAAGCCTAGAATGATTGTGAGTCAGGGGAGTGGGTTGACAAATGGTTGACAAGTTATCTTAGCCCACTTCACATGTATCAGCCTCTAACGATATTGGAACTGACATAGATGGAATTTTCGGTCGACTTTGACCATAAATCAGATCTAGTTCAACCAGGTGATTTATCTACTTGCTTAGTTGATGAAATTCCATATCGTTATCTTACTTTGTAGTGTATTCAAATTGTTGACTAATTTCAAGAGATTTGTTGCACATATCAATGCAGGGAATGTTTATGTAGTTATTGTAGATGAAGACAATGAAGATGAAACTGACTATTACTTGTGTCCTTGTGTTGATGCCAAAAATAAATTGGAGGCCCAAGTTATAGATGGAGAAAACATCGAATACCCCATAGGCTCAGTTGTGGTTACTGGAATGTGGCTTATAAGGTAATATTCAAGGGTTAAACATTGGTTGTTTCAGAACTTTGACACGCATCATAAGATTCTCCATTACTCAAACCTTGTTGTGGAATCCAATGTTTGTTTGACCAAATATGGGGGTAGAACGTTGAACAAGACCTTGTGGAAGGTTCATGAGTCTGACCATGAGGCAATACTTAACACAATAAAGAGTAGAGAAGACCCAGATGGTTCATTGGATTAATTTGTAAGTATATGCACATTGGTTCTTATTAATTTATACTTGTATGCACATTAATTTGTTTGATGCCAATGCTCTCAATCTTGTTTTACTTTTCCTATTTGTAAGTAACCTACTAAACATTGATTAGTGTCCCCTTGCAGAAAATGAAGATATATCAGCCATCCAAGAGAATGTCAGCCAAAAAAGTAATGCAACATCCTTATTTTGATGATCTTGACAAATCTCAATCATGATTTTAAGCCATTAGAAAAGTGTGTGCAAAGCTTGGTGAGGGAATTTCAAGTTATTCATTTGAATTTAACCTTATCATGAGCAACTATGATGTAGACATTATAGGAGCATCTCAAATTTTCACATACTCTATTCATGAGAGGTGTTGTGTGCAATAGGTATGTTGGAATTCCCAGTGAAGATGTATGACTAGGAGTGACTAAGTTGTGAGACCTGCAGGCCTATCTATAAGTGCCTTCCATCTCTTTTCATTTCATTTCCATTTTGGATGCTCTTTATTTTTCTCTTTTACTTTGTGTATGTGTAAGTAAACTACTAAAAATTCATTGGTCTCTCGTTGCAGAAAATCCTGATTTATGAGCCCTAAAAGAGAATATGAGCCAAAAAATCAATGCAACATCCTTATTTTGATGATATTGAAAAATATCAATTCTAATTTCAAGCCATTATAAAAGAGCATGCGAAGCTTAGCGAGGGAATCTCAAGTTACTCAATTGAAGTTAACCTCATAATGAGCACCTATGATGTAGACATTTAAAGAGAATCTCGAATGTATGGGTGAAATTGTAAAAGATATATGAGAACGAAGTACCTAAGGAATTGTAATGAGATTTACTTGTACTGAGATTTACTCAAATACTATAATTTTGGAGTTCATGTTTGGTGTAGTAGCACCTTGTTCTCTAAATGCCTTCAATAGAAAAATTTGCAAAATTTGAATTTTGAAATGTAAAAAATGTGAAAAAGGTCATGTGAAGGTCATATGTAATGTATTCAAAGTCTCAAAGAGGTCATTAGGTGATTAGAGAAGTGATATAAATCATGTAAGGTTGAGAAAAATAGAGATCTTTTGTATTCTTGAAGATTTACAATCAATAAAGTCCCTATTTTAGTGATTTTATGAGTTTTTCCAATTGTTCATAACTTATACGGCCTATACAGTAGTTTAAGGCCTTGAATCTTGTTTTTTAAGGTAGAATAGTGAAGCATATTCCATTTGAATCTATTTAGGAGGGTATCCATTGTGTTTATCATTAGTTTGAATTGATTTTTCTCAACTCAGTCTGTAAACCCTCAAGATTGGGGTTTTGAGAGTCTAGATAACCAATAATGACTACTCCACAAAATTTGATAGTTTAGATTAGTGAAGTTAGTCTTAGGATTTTTTAGGCATGTGTGTGTTTATCTGTGTAGGGGAATTCAAGAAACAAAGGTGGAGTTTCTGCTATAGGGTTTTATGATGAGTTTCCAAGTCAAAATTGTGGCTCCAAGTGGTGTTTTCAGGAAAAATTCTCAAATGACTTCATAATCAAATGACTAATCTAGATAGCTACTATTGAGTTACAACACATACTTCAAAATCAACAGTGTTTTTCTTGGAACATGTGCATGAAAAATGACCTTCGTTGTCCTCATTAGGCAAACTAGGCCTAATTTACAAAGGAACATACCTTTAAGCATTCAAAAACCCCTTGACCTTGTTGAGATAGAAATTATCATGTATCCAGACCCTCAGATCCATAATTTGTCTTAGGAGAAACTCACTCCACCATGCCAAGCCACAAAACCCTTATTTTATGCTAATATGATGAGGGTTTATTGAAAGGAATGGTTCCACACCTTACCAAAACATGCCACTACCCTAGACCTTCTTAAAATCACCTGCAAAAACTCACAAGACAATCACCCAACCTCTACATGCAATATTTTATCAAACCCTAGGGTGAAACCTCATTTTTCATGCCCTTTTCCATCAAAATCTACAGGGGCAGCAACAAAAACCCCATAAAAATTATTCTCTTTCACTTAGAAACTTCTCATCTAATCCTATAAGATCGTGCTAGGCCCCTCTACAAAAACCTCTCTCGATTTTGGCTATCTCAAAGTGGTTTTCCTGTGGCAGTGGATTTTCACTTGATGGAAAAACATCAAATGCAAGTAGTGCAAAGTGGTGCAACTTTCATTCTATAACTCATGTGACCAAGAATTCTATTCTAATGCATCTAAATAGGTATTTTTATGCTACCCATGGTCCTCTTTCACACCCACACATGTGGAATCGCTCTGAGGTACATTCAACCAGATCGATCCCTTAAGAGTCCAAAGTGCTAAATGGCTGCAAACTTCAACATGTTGTTACTCAGATACCGTAATTCTCAGAAATATCTCATATGATCCTACAAGATTTTTTGGGTCCCCTCTATGAAAACTCTCTTGGTTTTGGCTACCTCAGAGTTGTTTTCTTGTGGAGGCGGATTTTCACTTGATGGAAAAAGTTTCCAATGCAAGCAGTGCAAAGTTGCAAAGTGATGCAACTTTCATTTTACAACTTGTATGACCAAGCAGATTGTTCCAACATGTCTAAATAGGTATTTTTACACTAAGAATGGTCCTCTTTCACACCCAAACACGTGGAATCGCTCCAACATACGTTCAAATGGATCGATCCCTTAAGGGTCCAAAGTGCAAAATGGCTGCAAATTTAAGTATGCTATTAATCAGATACTGTGATGCTTAGAAACTTCTCATCTAATTCTACAAGATTATGTTGGGCCCCTCTACAAAAACCTCTCTCGGTTTTCGCTATCTTAGAGTGGTTTTCTTGTGCAAGTGAATTTTCACTTGATGGAAAAATTATGAAATGCAAGCAGCGCAAAGTTGCAAAGTGGTGCAACTTTCATTCTGCAACTCATGTGACCAAGCAAACTATTCCAACATTTCTAAATAGGTATCTTTATGCTAGGAATGGTCCTCTTTCACACCCAAACACGCAGAATTGCTCTGAGGTACGTTCAACCAGATCGATCCCTTAAGAGTCCAAAGTGCTAAATGGCTGCAAACTTCAGCATGTTGTTACTTAGATACCATGATGGTTAGAAAATTATCATCTAATCCTATAGGATCATGTTGGGACCCTCTAAAAAAATCTCTCTTAGTTTTGGCTATCTCAGAGTGGTTTTCCCATGGTGGCGGATTTTCATTTGATGAAAAAATGTGTCCAATGGAAGCAGTGCAAAGTTGCAAAGTGGTGCAACTTTTGTTCTGCAACTCATGTGACCAAGCGGACTATTCCAACCAATATGAATAGGTATGTTTATGCTAGGCATGGTCCTCTTTCACACCCAAACAAGCGGAATCACTTCAAGCTACGTTCTGTTGATGGGTGTTTTTGCACACTTTCTCAACACAGGCAATGCGTATGTGCATTACCTCTCTTGAAAGGAAATATCCAGAAAATTGCTGAAAATTACCCCAAGGTCTCTTGGGTGTCAGGTCATGACTTGCATGAAATATCTCAATTGATGTTTGATGTGATTTTGCTGGTAATCACAGGGAAGACTTACGTGAATTAATCTGGAAGGGAATCAAATCTGCAAATAGAGTAATAAAGATGGAAAGTTGTTGTAGGTTCAAACAACAGTCTTGAACTCTATTTCTGACTTAAGATTTGGCTTTACAATGTGCAATGAACCTTAGCACAAGTTACTTATAAAAAAAAGGAAAAAAAGGCAAGGAAGAGAGAAGGTTCCTAGACCTGCAGCTACCAATGAATAGTAATCATGGAGGTCTCTACTATGGATAGTTTCCTTGAAATGAAATCTCTCTTAACCATAAATTTCACAGTGTCATGAAATTTGTGCTATCTTCTAAGAACTATAGATATTTTACCATTCATTCACCATACATATGGATGAACAAAGATAAAGATTCGAAGGAAGCTTTGAGTTCAAGCCCAAACTAACTTTACACAGCTATCTACCAACAACAAATAGCCAGAAGTATGGATTAAGAAAGCATCTACATAGCAGAAATTTTCATATCCATGGAACAGTATTACTAAATCTACCAAAGTTAACTAAAAGGGAATGGAACAGAAAATTAAACTTTAACTAAATCATCTAACTATTGGAGATGAATCATGAAACATGAGAAGAAACTCATAAATGCACCAATGTCAATGCATTTCTCTTAAAAAATTTGCAGCATGTCATTACAACAACTCAACTCTCTCAAAATGAGAGGAGGAGACCCCTATTTATAGTGTCCAAAAGGAAAAAAATGTGGCCAAGATTTGATCTCATTGTGTGGCCAATATTCACTTACATTAGGGTTTCACCTACCCCCAAAATATATTACATTTTAAAATACAATTTTTTCCATATCCCTATTTTGGCTTCTAGTGGTAGCACTGTAGCATTTTGTCTTTTTGTTGATTGCTATTTTGCTACATCTATTTTGTTAGAAACTCTTCACCAATAACAAGGTTGCCTTCTTACTTCTTCAAGGCTGCATATTCCTTAAATTTCAGGATCACTGGTTGAAGCTTATTGACCTCTATTATTTTGGATCTTAGCACTTGGTAGCTCCACTCTTTATAATTATCAATAAGATTTTCCCAATCCTCATCATGTTTGGCAGCACGAACTTTGAATAGCTTAGACTAGGTGAAGGATTAGGCATAAAAACTCATGAAATCTGTAGTGATCTCGCCCGATATTCCATCTTCCATCCTCTTTTGGAAGTGAGGTTTCACCTTCTTCGGGTTAATCTAGATAACGAGCACATCGTACCTTGTCATTAGTTTCAGATACTGGCTACAATCCGATTGAACCTCCTTGATCCAGTCAATATCTGAGTTAACCTTTTCAAGCACTTGCTCCAACCTTTCTTTCTGATTCTCAAAGTCTTGCTTCCATATATCCATAAGTCAGTGATAGTCCTCTTTAAATGAAAATTCCTTCTCCCATATCTCACTCGACGGCTTGAGGATGGCCTCGATCTTTGGGTAGGCAGCCTCATACTTCCTTGGGAGCTCAGTGCAAATTTTCTTGGTACGCTCAAGAGACTTATGCATACCCAAGAACTTGTTCGTTGTCTGAAAAACACGATTGATGGCCATATTTCCAACATCCAAGACCTGCCAAAACCAACTCTTTGTAGTCTTGTCCAAGTTCTTTCTCTTTTCTAGTTTGTCAATCTGTTCTTTGGATAATAATTAAGGTGGGGCCAAGGGTGTGGTTGGCTGCTCTTCTGTGGATGACCATTGTTGGATGTAGGCTCTCAGATCAGCCATCTATGCTTTGAGCTCCTCCTTTGATACCTTATCTTATTGAATCAGATGCACCACTATGGCAATTGACTCCTGGAGGTGATCTAACTTTTGCTCCCTTGTGGTGACTCCTAAGTCGATGGTGGATATGTTGTAAATTATTCCTTGTTCTCCCATCATTAGCGTAGCTACTTGCACCATTCTGGATTTTGAGGCATCCATTGTTACCATTTATTTGATTCTAGTCCTTTTCTCCTTCTTGGTGCCGATTTGGGCGCGTGCTAGTATAGCCTCTAGCCTTGTCTTTAGGTCCTTAGGAGCATGATTTTTCTTCTCTAGTTGCCTCTCCAACCAATCACGCACCAAGGACTTTTCCTTGGGTGATTCTTGCTTATCCTCTTTGTCATCTTTTCTGATTTCAATGGCCTTATCATTGAGAGCCTCTTGCTTTGTTCTTGTATCTTCCTTCTCCTCATCAGAGTCTTTTATAAAAACTATATGTTTGATAGGGGATTTAGAAGAAAATTTTTCATTGGGGTTGTCTTCCCCTTCAACATCCCTTTCTTCCTTTTCTTCGTCATGCTCGTGCTCCTCGGGTTGCTCAATCTCTAGATTCTTATAATTTTCAGCCTCTTCTCCAGGCTTATCTTCTTCCTTATCGTCTTGCTCCTCATGAGGGAATACCTCTTCATTATTTCCAAGGGTATGGTGATGTTCTCCCACTAGAGACTTATCACCTTTCATTTCCATGGTAGCAACCCTTTCTTCACTGATAGGCTATCTTTCAGCCTCCTTGTCTTCAATTTCCTTGAGTTGCTTAGCCAGCTCCGTTTCAAGCTCCGGATCAATTGTTTCTTCTATTATTTTTGTATCTCAAACCTCGCCTTCATCTTTGGAAGATTCATAGGTGACCTTGTTAATTTCTCTATGCTCATAAATTGGGTGCTCGTGATAGTCATCTACCTCCTCTTCCAACCTTTTGGCTGCCTCCAATTGTTGTTGTCGGTCCAATTCCTCAAAGATCTACATGGTGGCTTCCATATTAGGAGGCTCAATAGGAGGAGGAGGAATTGGGGTGCTAGTCATTGCTTGGGCCATTGCAGCCTGTATTGCTAGGTTGGAAAACATTCCCAAGAGCTCAGATGGCACATTTTGCATATATTTCACCAAAGACTCCAGGAGGGAAAGGGCAAACATTGTAGTTGCAACTGTAGCAGTTGGAAGAGAAATAGATGGAGACATGGCAGATGAGGAAATCTGAAAGGTGATGGAAGAGGATGAATCCACTTATATGACCTATGCGATGGGAGAAGTAGAGACAAGGTGGATAGTAATGTCCACCGCAGGCAGAGAGGAAGCAACTACTGCATGCGGGATAAGCGGGGTGGTGGCAACAACAGCACTAGTTGTGGAAATAGATGAGATAGGCAGAGACTTTGACTGATCTGTCTCCATCTCCTCTCCCTCATGGAGTGGATCTCCTTGAATTATTGGCATCTCAGTGACACTTCCTATTCTCTTATGTTTCTTGGATGGTCACCTTCCGAGGCCTTTCTGGCATACACCTTTGGGTTAGGTTGTTTCTCGTCAGTCTCCTTTCTCTTTCTCGAATGAATGAATGGAGGGGATTTTCGTGTTTCTCTAGTTGATGTGTTTTTCACACCCTCAGATCCACTTGGCTCACTCTTGAGCCCTTTATATCAAGATGACCCCTTGTTGTTTCAAACGAGAAACTTTCCCATCAATCCATGCCTTCATTCGAGCCTCGATGGGTTTGGTAAGTATATCGAGGTCATCAAGCTCTTTCTCTTCCCAATCAATCATTGGTAGTGGTATATTTACAATGGCATTGTACCTGGGGTCGATTACGGTGCTCTCATCTTCTTCCAGCTGATTGGGCACCGAGAATAAGTTCACTATTTTTACAAAGTATGCAGTCATCCACATATAGTGCCTTATTCGCACCTCAAATTCATCTTTACAATCTTCCCAAAAATCTTCAACACTATGGAGGTGGGCATACTCCTTCCCAATTGCCTTTCTGAGATGGCCATGTGGAGCCATCTATGGTCTGGTTATGTGAGATTTGAAATGATATTCTACTAGTTCTTTCTCTGAATTTCTTGCACACTAGGAAGTATAGAACTCATAAATCCCTCGGCCGAGTGTAAGGGGATAAGGGATCCCTACTAGGTTTTTTTTCCTTAGGACAATGTGAATGTGTCATAGATACCAAGAGAGCTCTAACAATATGATTTGGTCATTAGGGTACCCGGGCAGCTTGTTTGGATTTTCTGAGAATTTTTGGGTGCAGATGTAGGTGAACTTAGGATACTAGATAAACATGAAGGAATATTTTTTAAGGAAGGCTCGGGCATTGTGGGAGACTCTTCTCTCAAAGTCACCCGTGAGAAGCCTGATGATATAAGCAATGAATGCATCATTCACCCTGCAATAATCTTTCTTGAAGTTCATGAACTGTAGTTGGGGGTACTTGTTGAAGGCCTTGAGTTCTCTACCAAGAAATTCATTTGGAACCCTAAATAAACCATGGTAATGCCTCCTATCAACCAGTGAGTATACCAAGTAAGAGGTCATATAGAACTTGGAGGTCTTTTTGACGTTCATGAAAGCAGTGACAGATTATTCCTCCCTAGTAGAATGTGGTGTCCTTTCCACAAAGAATTTTCTCAACGAAATAGACCATCCATTCTTGAAAGTATGTAGCATAAGGTAGGCCCATTACTCTGCTTACAAGGGTAACTAAATCATGATAGTCTTCGAAGAAGTCGCTGCAAAAGAGCTCCTGAGGAACCTTTGCAGCGCTACCCCTTTTGTCCTTTAGCCAATACTAATTTATGAGTTTCTTGCATTTTATGGGGTCTTCATACCACATTTCTTTGCATTCCTTGATAGTAGGTAGCTCCATCTTTCCGAAGATAGGAATATGGAAGGTTTTCATTATCCCTTTTGGTGACATGTCAACCAAAATGTTCCCATGTCTGTCAACAATAGTTCTTTTTTCTAGCTGATATGCCTCTCTGCAAGCCATTACCAGCTCGGGGGCAATCAAAGCAAGAGGGAAACCTACAGCTTTAGCTATCCCACTGCTTTTGATTAACTTTGCATTTTATGTCCTGGGGTTTATCCTAACCCTCTGTATGAAGTCATCAATGTTAACATGCCCGATATTGGTGTCAAAGGTATCCTTTCACTTCGTTATGATTTTGGAGTGCAACGGTACCCCTTGGAATTGATATTTCATTTGGTCCTTATCTTCCTTCCCTTGAGGAGCCTTGGGAGTTCTTTTTCCTTTGTCCTTGACTGCTCCCGAGGCTTTTGCACCTGATTCCATATATCCTACACATAGAGGTGAGGGTAAGTATAGGCATGTATGATGATACAAACGGTTAGCCAAATCCCTGCAGAACATGGTTAGATTGGATAATTCATCATTCAAGAATCTAACACTTAATCAAAATTATCATCAATAGTTCACTAGAGGGGATTTGGATGGTCCGGGCCCTAGAGGCCGAGCTTCCTTGGTCAGAATGTTATTCTGAAGTGCGAATAGAGTAGGGAGACCTGGATGATTTCTCCTGATCTTGGATTTGGATAATTTGAAGTGTCCATGTGGGAGAAGGTCAAATTTTAGCACGTGGGTCATCGTTCGTTTTCAGATTGGGAGTCATTTGGGTCATTATTGGGGCACCCAAAGTCAAATTAAGGGAAGTTTGTCAAGTGTTAACTATTTGGAACGACTCTAGAGAAATAGCATTCCGGGGACGGAGTTCCGGAGTCCAGAACCCGCAAGGTTGAAGGATATGTGAGATAGAACCTTGTAACAAATTCAATCTTTTGAGTGCCAGGGCTGCAAAGGCCAGGATGTCGTTGAAGGATAGCCATGTAAAACTATGAGGTAGGGATGGAAGTCCGATGGGAGCAACCCAGTGGACCGGACCCGGAGAGAGGTTTCGCCTCTTATTTCATTTGTTAAAACTTGGCAGAGATCGGGATGTCAAGGCCTAGGGGCCGAAAGGACGTCTTGGGTTCTCCATTTAGGATGGCCGAAATGGGATGAAATCCTGATGATGAAAGTACGATGGGTGGGGTCCGATGGAGGCAAGAACTCAGAGTTTCATTCCAACTTTGTTTAACTCAAGCAACAGAGAGGCACTCGGGAACCAGAATTCAGAAGGTAGTCACTTGACGGTCGTTTAAAATAACAGAATGGCAATGGCGGTCCACGAACGAAAGTCTGGGGGTCGAGGCCCGAGGGTCATTTAGAGGCGTTCATTTTCACCACAAGCTTCACATCAATTGTCTTAGATTAGGAGAAGATCATAGGATGCACAATCAAGAGGACGTATTTTGACCATTTCACAGGATAGAAAATACTCAGAAAAGCCTCTACTATTGCTCACATTTTTTTTGGCAAACCCAGTTCAAGAAAAAAAGGGAAATTGTAAAAGAGCTATTAGAAAAACACTTAACAATCACAGGAAAATAACAAATGCTCAAAAAACCCATATTTATATTACATATATATGTGTGTGTGTGTGTGTGCAAATAAATATATATATATGTATAAATACACACACACACTTATATATATACATACAATGTGAACTGTATGTGAAATATCACTGTATTGCAATGATTTCCTCATAACATAAATATGTATATATGTTATTTTAAACTCTTTTTAAAATCACAGTCTACATAAATACAATTAAGATTAGTATACACATCTGTTTAGATATACATATCTATATATAAATTCCTGTTGCATTGTCAAATGAGCCACATTGGTCTTCATCTGTATATATGGATATGTATATCTACCTATATGTATATTTTAAAATATGGATCAAGCAATTCAATACATATATATATGCATAAATGTGTTTGTGTATGTATCGGGGAATTCAATACAATTTCACATTTTGTCTATAATATTTAGTACCAAATAAGCGTTGTTTAAATACCTCCTATACAATTTCTCTATTTTTCTTCAATATCTACTACCAAAAAAAGTAGCTCGAATATTATATCAATATGTTTCATGATATTCCCTTTTCCTAATTTGTTTCAATCTCCCTACAACAAACTACCCATGCTTTCTTATGGAATTAGTGGAGCTTGCTACCTAAATGTGCTAGCAGTGGCCGGATTTCTTGCCTCGATACGTAGCAGTAGAACAGTAAGTGTTTGCCCATGTAGGCAATTTTGAATTAAAAAGCTAACTCTTACATAGACTGGATTTCTTGTATCAATATGTTTAATGTGGGTTTTCGATCATCTATAGTTCACCTCTGATTCTTATACTGTTTTTCTAATATTTATTTTACAATTTCTCTAAGTAGAATCATTGTATAAGAGGTATTAGAATAACACTTACTACTAAATATTATAGATAGGAAAATGATAGATTTTTGAAAACCCACATTAAATAAAACTTTAAAATATAGAGAATTATAGAAGGGGCAAAATCCGATAATGAATAGTTTGTTATGGGGAACTTCAAACAGTTGAGAAAAAAAGGGAAATTGGAAAAGAGCTATTAGAAAAACACTTAACAATCACAGGAATATGACAGATATTCAAAAACCCACATTACATAGAACTTTAAAATATGGAGAATAGAAGAGGCAAACTATGATAATGGACAGTTTGGTATGGCGAACTGAAAAAAAGAATACCATGAAGAAAAGTTTAGTTTGTTATGGGGAACTTCAAACAATCAAGAAAAAAAGAATATAATGAAACATATTCATACAAGACACATAGCATGTTCCATCTAGAAAAAATAACCATGACAAATAACAGTTTGCTATAAGCAGCTTCAAACAGATGAGGGAAAAAGCATATCATGAAACATATTGGTACAAGACAAACAATCTATGTAATAATAGTAAGAGGTGTTAGAATAACACTTAAGAATCACACATAAATGAAAAAACAATAGAAACCCACATTAAGTAGAAGTCGTTAGGACAATGGGTACCAATAATCTATCCAAAATGTGTATAATGCCACATACCTAATTAAAAATTTGAGCTAAATTACCTCACACTAAATATTATACACAAATAGAGAGTTATTATTAGAATAACACTTAACAACTTTCATACTAACCCTTTGCATATATATGTAATCACTCCTATGTTAATCTGCAATTGCTCCTATGTCAATGGGTATACCGCCAAAGATGCATAAAGATAACTACAAACAATAAACAAAGCACGAAAAAATTACTAACCCTAACCATAATTTTTGATGAAAGAAGATTTAACTACAATAAATCTATCCATACAAAGCCATAATCTCTTTGAAGTCTCCAAAATGGGTATAAGGATAAAGATACAAAGATATAAAAAGGAACAATAAGTAGAGAGTGAAAGACATGAAAAATAAATTAATCATTTATGCAAAATACCCATGTAAAATGACTTACAAATTTTGGAGCACAATAGTCTTAAAACCATCCAATATGCTATAAAATAGAGCTGAAGGAGACAATTTTTACAATAGTCTACTATCAAACTGACACCACAATGGCTCTTTCAACAATAAAACTTAGTCAATATACTTTCTCGCATTTTTTATCACATCAGTATTAAAACCCTCCAACCTATTATCAAAAGGAACAATAAGAAGAGGACAAAAGACATGAACAATAAATTAATCATTTATGCAAAATACCCATGTAAAATGACTTACAAATTTCGGAGCACAATAGTTTTAAAACCCTCCAATCTACTAAAAAATAGAGCCATAATAGTCTACTATCAAACCAATACCACAATGGCTCTATCGAAAAATGTAACTTAAGCAGTATATTTTCTGGCATATTTCAGAGTATACTTTCCCACACTACAACATTACAAACAATAAATGAAGTGTGAAAAAATTACTATCCCTAACCATAATTTTTTATGAAAGAATATTTAACTGCAATAAATCCATCCATACAGAGCCATAATCTCTTTGAAGTCTCCAAAATGGGTATAACAACAAATTTACAAACATATAATAAGGAACAATAAGCAAAGAGTGAAACACATGAACAATAAATTAATCATTTACGCAAAATACCCATGTAAAATGACTAACAGATTCTGGAGCACAAAAGTCTTAAAACTCTCGAATATGTTATAAAACGGAGCCAAAGGCAACGATTTTTACAATAGTTTGTTATCAAACAAACACCATAATGGCTCATTCAAAAATGAAACTTAATCAATATACTTTCTTGCATATTTCATAGCACATCAGTGTTAAAACCCTCCAACCTGCTATCAAAAGGAACAATAAGAAAAGAACGAAAGACATGAACAATAAATTAATCATTTATGAAAAATACCCATGTAAAACGACTTACAGATTCTGGAGCACAATAGTTTTAAAACCCTCCAATCTGCTAAAAACGGAGCCATAATACTCTACTATTAAACCAACACCACAATGGCTCTTTTGACAATGCAACTTAATCAATATATTTTCTGGCACGTTTTAGAGTATACTTTCCCACACTGCAACATTGAATATTGCATTTACTTCGTTCGTTGTCATCATACAATAATGATAAGATTATTTAACCCTCATTCCAGCAAACACTTAGCATTATGCTTCCGTGTATCGAGGCAACCAACTCGACCACCGCCAACCCATGTAATTAGTAAGCTCCATGTCCTCATAAAAACCCCAATGAAATTGTCACCAGCCTGGAGATCTCCCACGCTGGTAAATCCAATTCACGGCTGGGCTAACGAAAATCTCGGTGAAAACTTCAAACAAAATAGCCTATCAACTAATTAAAGTAATTATTAATTACATTAATTAGTCATTTGTATTGACCTACTCTAGCCATTGCAGCTTCGAAGTTCGACTAGTAAAGATAGTGGTGAATGACCTCCTTAAGACATTGGACAGAGTGTCGTTAGAGGTTGTGAAACATCCATTGGGAATATACAGCTTGAAGAATGCTCTCATTCAAAACTTGAATCTCAATTTAGTGGATGAGGTGGTTAAAGTTGGAATGTGGGGTATTGGTAAGACCACAGTTGCCAAGGCCCTCTACAATCAAGTTTATC
Organism: Sequoiadendron giganteum; assembly: GCA_007115665.2. Taxonomy (NCBI): domain Eukaryota; kingdom Viridiplantae; phylum Streptophyta; class Pinopsida; order Cupressales; family Cupressaceae; genus Sequoiadendron; species Sequoiadendron giganteum. The sequence continues at coordinate 551,320,679 of CM021100.1, forward strand.
TTGATTTTAAAGCTGCTTCTTTTATTTTTAATATCCGTACTACTACTGCAGAGGCCAAAGGCCTTACAAAATTGTAGAGAAAAATTCTCAAAGATTTATCCAGATATGGTGTTAGAGTGGACAATGTTGCTAAGGGAATATCTTTATTGAGAGATTGTTTGGGAGGATTAAAGGTGCTGCTCATTTTAGATGATGTGGATGATGTTGTGCAATTGGATGCTTTGGTTGGTGATTGGATGGCCCCTGGCAGTAGAGTTATTATAACTTCGAGAGACAAACACATTTCAATGTTGTTGGGATCTCATCTGAATGCATCCATGGGATGAGCAGATTGAAGATAATTGAAGGTCTTCAATTATTTAGATGGCACACTTTTCTCAGAGCATCTCCAAGTCCCAGTCATGAATAAATGTCCAAAGTTATTGTGGAAGCTTGTAAAGGGCATCCTCTTTCACTGGAAGTGATTGGATCATTCTTATATGATAAGGAAGATGACACAGGTTGCTGGACAGAAGCTCTTTGTAACATTACTCTCAACCCAGACATTCATTAAAGAATCTACAACACACTTAAAATCAGTTATAATGCTCTTAGTGAGGAGGAGAAAGAAATATTTGTGGACATTGCTTGCTTTTTCATTGAAGAAGACAAAACATTTCCCATTATTTTCGAGAAATCCTTGTATAAAATAGTAGACAATGTTGTATGTAATATTTCGATGAAGTTACTAATAAAGATTGACAATGAAGGTGTATTCCATATGCATGATCATTTGTGAGATATGGGGCGAACCATTTCTGAAAAGGAGAAAGAGGGTTCCCGACTATGGGAGGCTTCCCATTTAAGCACCACATCCAACATCAGTTTCTCTCGCCTTCGCCTCAAAGATGACAAACAGAAGGTTAATATGCAGTGCAGATCCGGTGTTTGCAATCTCGAAGGAAATACATAAAGGCTTAAAATGATATGCAGACCTAGTCTTCGCTACCTTCATTTGTGATACATGCGCATTGAAGACATGCTAGCCATGCTTCCTCCAAGTTTGACATGGTTTAGGTTGGAAGAGTGTCAATTACCAATTACAGAAGATAAGACACATTCCTTCGAATTTGTGTGCACATTTTGGCAATTGAAGATTATGCAACTAAAAGGTTGCCATCCCTTGGAAAGCCTTTCTATCTGCTCCAGGTTATTTGCGATTCCAAATATAAGGCTGCGACATTTGGACTTGGAAAATATTATAGCATTAAATGATCTCCCTAATAGCATTGGTAACATGTCAGCTGCAAAACTTGAACTTGAAATGGTGTATAGAGTTAAAGAATCTCCCTCATACCATTGACAACCTGTCACAACTATAGCGCTTGAACTTGAAAATGTGTTTTAAGTTAAATAGTGTCCCTGATACCATTAGAAACCTGTTCCAGTTGCAACACTTGAACTTGAATATTTGTCTGAACTTAAATAATCTCCTTGATATTATTGGCAACCTATTACACCTACAACACTTGGACTTGGGCTATGCAAGATTAGAAAATCTACCTGATACCATTGGCAACCTATCACTGCTGCAACAGTTCAACTTGGGAAATACAAGATTATATAATCTACCTGAAACCATTGGCAACCTATCACAATTACAGTATTTGAATTTGGGTAGTTGTAGAAGTTTAAATAGCCTTCCTTATACCATTGGTAACTTGTCAAAACTGCAACACTTGAACTTGAAGGACTGTCGGAGCATAAGTAACCTTCCTGATACCATTGGTAACCTATCATAGCAGCAGTACTTAAGCTTGGTTTACTATATAAAGTTAAATATCCTCCCTGATTTTATTGGCAACCTGTCACAGCTGCAACGATTGTACTTAAGCTGGTGTACAAGTTTAATTAGCCTCCCTGGTTCCATTGGAAATTTGTCACAACTACAATAATTGGGCTTGATGGGTTGTACAAAATTAATTGGCCTCCTCGATACCATTGGCAACCTATCACAGCTACAACACTTGGATTTGAGCTATTTTAAAAGCTTAATTAACCTTCCTTATACCATTAGTAACTTTTCAAAGCTGCGACATTTGAACTTCAGGGACTGTTGGAGCATAAATAACCTTCCTGATGCCATTGGTTGCCTATCACAGCTGCAGTACTTGGACATGTGTAGCTGTAAAAGGTTAGATAGCCTCCTTGATTCTATTGGTAACCTATCATAGCTGCAATGATTGGACATAAGCTGGTGTACAAGCTTAATTAGCCTTCTTGATTCCATTGGCAACCTATCACAACTATAACAATTGAGCTTGATGTTCTACACAAATTTAATTAGCCTCCCTGATACCATTGGTAGCCTGTCACAACTGTTGGAGTTGAATTTTAAATGGCGTGAGAGCTTAAATAATCTCCCTGATACCATTGGAAACCTATCACAACTGTAAAACTTAGGCTTGAGGTGTTGTACAAGTTTAATTAGCATCCCTAATACCATTTGTAATCTGTCACAACTGCCAATCTTGAACTTGAAAGGGAATGTGAGAATAATTAACCTCCCTGATGCCATTGGCAGCTTTTCACAGCTGAGGCAGCTTTTCACAGCTGAAGGAATTGACTTGAGTTTTTGTGCAAGTTTAATTAGCCTCCCTGATACTATTGACAACCTATCACAATTGTAGGTCTTGAATTTGAAAGTGTGTAAGAGGTTAAATAACCTCCCTGAAACCATTGACAACCTATCACAACTATACTTGAGGTGGAAGGATGGAATGATGTGGAAGGATTGCACTAGGATGGAAGGATGGAATGATGAGGACGTATCTACACCTTCAATATTTGCATCTGTATATTTTTTTCCTTTAGATATTTTTTTGATATAATAAATATGTAAATTTTTAATAAATGAAAGGGAAAGGAGAACCCAACATGCACCTTACAACATCCTATATTTTTCTTAAATAGATATTCAATAACTTGATGCAAGAACATACTACTATGTCCTTAAAGTGTAAATAGACATAGTTGATTTCCCATCTCATTAACCCTTAGAGGAAAGGTAATGTAGTTTACATATCTAAATAAATTTTAGCAACATAATGGTATATAAATTAACATTTTAAGAACACGAAAAGAAAAAGAATAGAAGGAAGATAGACATAAGAGAAGAGACACCAATATACATGGGGAAAACCCTTTTGGGTAAAAACCCCTCACTCCAAAGCATTGAACCAATGTATTAATCTACAACAACAAACATGTTACAATACACTTGCAAGCTCAAAGCCTTAACATGGAGATTTACATCTCACTCCTCTAGAAGAAAAATTGACAGCATAACCCTGCATAAAACTCTCCTCACAAACTTCTCCTCAAGCCTTCAATTTATAGGAGTTCCAATACAAGAAACCACCAAAATGGAAAATCAAAACCATGGGTTACAACACCTAGTCATAGAGAACCAAATCCACTATAATATAGAAAGATACTCAAATCATAACTGATTCTCCAAATATGGCACTCCATTTTTGGCTCCTAAAAATAATGCTTTCACAATCTCCTAAAATCTTTCTTTTCAAGTTTCCAATTGTAATTTCCTTTTTCAATCTCTTTCCATTTTAGCAACTATTACACACCTTACAAGTTGTTATTGTTGCATTTGACAACTTCCATAACACTAAGTGATAATTTTTTTTTTCCAAAATGCAAATAAATAAATATTTCAAGTATTAGAACTTGCAAGGTGTATGACACACCTAATCCTAATATTCTCCCACTTTTTGTATACCTTGCAAGAGACAAAGGGAAACACAACCAATCTGTGAAACACCAAGGTTACCATACTATCTCAACTGAACCCCACTGTGCTCACAAGCTTTACAGAAGCACGTGCAACATCTTCCAAGTGATCACCAACATGACCAAAGATTAGGATTCAAAAAACATCATGAAACACTAGATACACCAATTTATCTAACTTCAAACCCATTACCACAACACAACTCTAAAGTCCAAACTTCTTCCAAAACAAGATCGGGCATGAATGCTTAAAAAAAAAATAGAATAACAACCACAACTAGTTGTTTACATCCAACTAAAAACCCACCATTGATAGAATTTTTGCACATGAAAAATCCAACCCATATTGTAGCTCTCATCCCTGTATAATCCATTGTCCTACTCAAATTTACCATCTTCCATGATAAAAAACACACCAAATCCATTGATGTGCAAAAAATCTGAAGACCCTTGATACTGCAATCCAATGAAAAATAAACTACCAAAGACATACATACATCCTAGGAATCATACTGCATGAGAAATGTCAACCAAATCAACACTTACATCAAAGTGTGTCTTATAATCAAATCATGTAATACAAAGAACAATCACAATGATCTACAAACTGCAACCAACCCACTGCAAATAGAGCATACTTCCACAAATAGATTTTTGCTCACTCTCCCACCTTTGATCTCCTCCACTTCTCCCAAGTCCTCTACATCTCAAATGATATACATTAAAAGAACACATACTGTTAATAAAAAATAATAAAGTACAACAACATTAGATGACCACAAACCCAATGATCATACTAAATGAATAAGAACCTCTAGGAAGAAACATCAGACCATAAAGAGAAACTGCAAACCATATCAAGTCCTTCTACCAACAACACCAAGTGCTAAGTTGTTCCAAGTAAGATCTTCACAAAACCCCAACTGAAAAGCCTTAAAAACACCCAACTGTTCAATCTCAAAATATCAAACAAAACATATATATCTCAAATAACCAAAAAGGATGTAAGCTTGTCTAACCAAGGAAGATCAAACTTAAAAGATTCATTCCACAAATAGGAAATCAGCCCAATAACATCTCCAAAACTTCTCATAAATCAAATCATATACCTAAGGAGATAACCATGCCAAGCGATCCTCAATTGAACCCTTCAAAACTAGAAACTATAGCTCAAGATCCATATCTATGAGAAATCAAAGCATAAAACAAAATGAATCTGAAATAACATGGGAAATACCTATCAGATCATTTTCTATCGAGTAAACTGAGAGTACGGAATGAGAATGATCCACTGAGATACACTAGGTAACATAGACTCTCTCCAAGAACAATCTCCTCAATTTCAAACATGAGCTCATGTCCATAACAAGTGAAGGCTCCTCGATCTTTCTGCTGAAATTTCACCATTCCAACACATGATCCCCACAATAAGAGATCTCTAGCCTCACCTCAAGTCTCTCTAGTATCCATGAGCATCCCTCAACCAATGCATGACAACTTCAAATGCATCCTTTAAAATCATGAAGCTTCAATAAAATGATTAATACTCAAAATCGAAGAGAACTTCACTAAACCACTATCAAAGATCCCACTCCACGTTTGCAAAATCTACCTAGAACACACATAACATCATGATCTAACATCTCCTCCTATAAGACCACTACTTGCTCCAATGAACATTTCTTTCCAAATGGGCACTATCATTCCAAAACTCCAATATTAGATATAAGAATCCATCATGGCACAATACCATCTCCAATCACATGAAGATAACTACCCTCTAACAATGGAACTCAAGATGTCAATAATTTCATAGCATATAAGGATCATAATCCAAAAGTCTTACCATGACACTTACAACCACTGTAGAAGATCATCCATCACCAAGTGATAGATCCACATCACTGCCAAAGATCCCACTGAAATTGTGATAACGAGCTTATCCATGACATCGTGATAAACATGCGACAAGTCCCAATAGTAAATTATCCAAGCACTCTAATAATCCATCCTCTCATCCCAATGCAACATACCAATACACAAATGACCATAGATAAGGCCAACTAACAAAGTCTACATAATTACTGAATCAATCTTGTGGATATAGATAGTCCACATCTGAGTCATCTCACTGCAATCAAATAGGTGATCAAGCCACAAAATTGCATAACTCGTAGATCCCAAACATGAAACATGCAAACTCATCATCACATTAGTATCCTACGAACTGATATAACAAGAAGATAACATGTAGACCACAAGACTCAAACACCAAATCAACTATAGATCTGATAATTTTCCAAACAAGTCCACATATGAGTAGCCATAGTCAAGGAACTCATCAAGCACATACTATAGAAATGATGAGTGACTAATCACATACCAACATCTCCACACAGAGAATGCTACAAACCTCCTCACACCATGCACAAATCATAAATGCAAACTTGGAACTATCTTACATCCAAAAACACCCCCAAGGAATCACAATTTGAAAAATAGTTTATTCCTAGATCTACAAAACCACAAGTTTTGATTAATCATGTAAAACCTGCAAAACCACCATGTCATTGACACACATGCAAATCCATATTCGCTTATCATCTAGAAGACCCACAAGTCTGAAAACCACCAATAACAGTTATATCAGAACAATGGAATAAAACAGATAAGCATAACCATAGATTTTGAACATAAAATCTACAAAAACCTCAAATCAAATCAATATGAAACTAAGACATGCAAGTACAACCAACCAAAAGGAAGTAGAGGTTTAGGAACTCCAAGCCCACTTGTAGGCCAACTCCACAACCACCACCATGTACAAGCATACAAAGGAGCTAGGTTGTTCCAAAAGATTTTAGATCATCCAATGATCAACTCCACAAACTACATGCATTTTGGGTTATAAAAATAATGCCTTCCAATGTTAGGAATTAAAAAAACACCAAAAATAGGCACACCAAATTGAAGTAATAACAACACGTGAGTCTCTTCATATGACCAAAGTGTCCATCTCAGAAACCCAATATGAAAACTCTACTACACATAATCGCAGACTGAAAAAATAACCACCATGCATGAGGGTTATTCAACTATCAAATCAGGAGCTCCAAGTCAATAACATATCAAATGTAACCACATGACCAACTCCATAAAAACTCTATCTTCTCCATTGTTCACAATTTTTTCTATTTTTAGAAAACAAAATCAACTACAAAACTTCCACTCAACCAAGGATTAATAATCAACCAATCCCTTCAAAACAAAGTCCCTCAAGCTTGCTAGGCTAAGAAATCACAACAGAAGAAATACCCAAAACCCCAAACACCACATGCAACACCATGCGAGCACATGCATGTGACATGCAAGTCCATGCAAGTACATGCAACCTATAAAATTACACATGCAGGCACATGCAAGCCTAGAAATGAGCTCTGATACCAATTTAAAGGGAAAGGAGAACCCAACATGCACCTTACAACATCCTATATTTTGCTTAAACAAATATTCAATAACCTAATGCAAGCACATACTACTATGCCCTTAAAGTGGAAAGAGATATAGTTGATTTCCCATCTCATAATTAACCCTTAGAGGAAAGGTAATGTGGTTTACATATCTAAATAAATTTCAGTAGCATAACGACATATAAATTAACATTTTAAGAACACAAAAAGAAGAAGAATAGAAGGAAGATAGACATAAGAGAAGATACACCAATATATGTGGGGAAAACCCTTTTGGGTAAGAAACCCCACACTCCAAAGCATCAAATAAATGTTAATCTACAACAACAAACATGTTACAATACACTTGCAGGCTCAAAGTCTTGACATGGAAATTTACATCTTGCTCCTCTGGAAGAAAAATTGACAGCATAACCCTGCATAAAACTCTCCTCACAAACTTCTCCTCAAGCCTTCAATCTACAGGAGTTCCAATAGAAGAAACCACCAAAATGGAAAATCAAAACCATGAGTTAAAACACCTAGTCATGTAGAATCAAATCCACTGTAATATAGAAAGATACTCAAATCATAACTGATTCTCCAAATATGGCACTCCATTTTTGGCTCCTAAAAATAATGCTTTCACAATCTCCTAAAATCTTGCTTTTCAAGTTTCCAATTGTAATTTCCTTTTTCAAGCTCCTTCCATTTTAGCAACTATTACACACCTTACAAGTTGTCATTGTTGCATTTAGCAACTTCCATGACACTAAGTGATAAAAAACAAATTGCCAAAATACAAATAAATAAATATTTCAAATATTAGAACTCGCAAGATGTATGACACACATAATCCTAACAATAAACAAGATTTAGAAAATTATTTAATATGTAAATTTTTAATAAATAAGATTTAGAAAATAATTTATTAACATTTTCATTGATAAGGAATTTGATCTCTTATTACATCCTTAAAATTCGTCAACACATTTGATAAATTTTTGCTAGCTTAGTGAATGCTCTATCTTGCTTTGGCACAGATAAATAGTAATATTTGAGAGAAAAGGTCCAAAAAGAAACTAAAGTTGCATAAATTTTCCTTGTTAGAAATATTATATGCCACGATGTTTATACACAAAATGTTCTCCAAACACTCTGAATTAAATTTCCACCTTCCATGTTTGAAGTTTGTGCAACTTTAAACCCATGTACAAAGATTTGTCCAACTTCTGTTTTTCTAATTGACTTTTATTATAAATTTTTATAAGAGTTTTTCAATTTTAAAAAGTGGATTTTTAATTTTTGTTTTATTTTTCAAAATCTAAAAATATTTTTTAATATTTAAAAAGCTAAAATAATATATTATTTTTACTTATAAATTTAAGTTTTTTAACATTTAATTATTTTTATGTGATTAATACAAATATAATCTTGAGTTGTCATTTTTAAAATTTATTGTTTCTTTTGTATTCATTATTTTTTACAATAATTTGTGTTAGTAAGATTTTTCCTTTCACTTTCTTTATCCATAAAATTCTGGTCAGATGACAACATTTCTAAGACTAGAAATCTTGATTGTTCTTCTCATTCATTGTAGGTTGAAAATCACAATGATTCTTCAATTATTCGCAATGAGTTTTTGATTGTTCACAATATAAAACAACTATAAAAAGAATTTGGAACATATATATTAAAAGTGATCCATATTTACATTATATAATTTATATGTTTTCATAGTGTGGTAATCAAAACTTTACATATATTATTTATACACTAACATAAAGAAAACTTAAAATTGTTATAGTTTATTTTAAAGATGAATATAGGACATGAACACATGTTTTTAAATCCAAGATGATTCTTAAAATTGATTTGAAGTTAATATTAAAGGTTCTTTTGTGAGATGTTTTTAAAAGATGGCAAGCTAGTCCTAATAAAATGTTATTTTTTCACTAGAGGATACCATTCAAACATGTATATAAGGAGGTTTGAACTTGGTTAAGAAGTATTTATATGCCTTATTTGAAGTCAATCCACTTTATATAGTTTACCTTCCACACACTTCATGATATTTTTTGAGTGGTATCTAACATACATTTTTTATTCATGGTATGATTATTGTCAAAATTTGTACCTAACTATTTAAGTATGGTAGTATTTTCATTGATTGTATTCTTATTGAGTGTACATATTTTGTACCATAGAGAATTCTAAATTACTTGGTGTATTTCATCATTTGATGTATTTATTTTAGTTAAATTTTAAAAATTAACTTTAAAAAAAAAATAGAAGCTCTATAAGTGAGTCAAATAAGGTTGATAATGGGGTGGTGGGCCTAGCTCGATTGGAAAAAGAATCCTATTGTAGGCAAGAGGTCACGAGGTCAGTATCCCCACCATCCCCATGGTAGCAAAGGGTGTGTCACACCAACATCACCGGTCACATGAAAAAAAATTACCAGATGCACTCAATTTATAGGGGACAGATACCCGACCGATTTCTGCAGTCTAAAAATTTTTTTAAAAAATAAAAAAAAATAAGGTTGATAATATTTTATATGTTGCGTTTAATTAATTCATCCACAATGAAAGAATTCTCTCTTATGTGAAAATTATCACTTTGGAAATCATGTCATACTTTCATGCATAACAAGATGAATGTGGATAGAGATGGTAAGATGCAAATCGCATTGATCAGATCATTTAAACCTATGAATGCATTCCAAATTTTTGGGCATGCTCCATTGAAGAGATATTTCTTCTTCTCATGCTACTCCAATGACTTCTTTATAGTGAAGGAATCCCTCATAATAACTATTATGGTCCATTATATGTGTGTTGTATTATACCTTTTTTACTAGATGATGGCATTCTCCTTAATCCTAAAAGTTTTAATTTAATACATGCATTGAATTCTAATATAATTTTTCTATACATTGGATACAGTCAAAGAAGAAGGGCTATTGCTGGATGGAGCATGCAAACATATGGAATTGATGATAAAACTCAAATATGAAGCCAGAAATATAATGCATGATGCAGATACCCATACCTTGGAGCAGTATAAAAAACATCTCTTAGCAGCAAAGTGAATGTTAGGAGAAGATTAAATTATTTTATAAGTTTAATTAAGATCAGTAGTTTAATTATTTTCCAAAAGACAATCCAAAGAGACACCTTTGTTGGGTCTTATTCTTATATATATTAAATTCTTATAAATATGACCATCTTATAATTACCTCTCACTTTCCTCAATCTACCTTTCCCATCAGGTACTCCCCTTCAAATTTGTTAATGGAGTTGGGATCCCAAATGCTATCTACATGGATCTTTGCTATGAACTTAGGAAGATATTCAAAAATGTACACCATGGTCTAGTATACCATATATCCCTCCACCATAGAACCCTTAGGATGTGCTCTTTGTCTAACCAAAGCCTTCAAAAATTTCAAGTGCCTCTCAACCATCCATATTGACCTTGTGTGTACAGGTCCACACAATTCAACCTCCTCAACTTGGTGTATGAGGTAGTGTTCTTGTACATTGAAAAACATTGAAGGTAGACACTTTTGCATTTCACACATTAGACAAGGAATTTTTCTCCTCCAATTTTTTATATCTTCTTTATGGATTGCTTTAGATGACAACCATCTACAAGTGATTTAAGGCACAAATATATTAACGAGATTTAACAAAAATATACAGTATATTACATAACAAGTAAAAAAATTGGAAAATATAAGAACTATACAACGAATTGAACAAATATCGCTACTTACCTCATGTATTTTCCAATATCATATATAACTTGCTTGACATTGTTGTCAAAGTTGTCTAGGAGAGATAGAGGTAGAACATATTGCAACAATTATAAAATGATCTTATTATTTTTTTTCCAAAACTAGTAAACATAATACATTGAAAAGTACATGCCGTATAAAAATATATATAAAATATACCTGAATAATTACCTTAATGAAGGTATGCCAATCATGCATTTTCATCCCTAGCCCAAATTCACCTTTCTTTGTTATGATATTGTTTATGTTCGCAGCAAATCCTGTGGGAAATCGAATTTTTTGTATGACTTATTTTATAGCATTGCTTTGCTGCTCCGTTAATAACCAAGGAAGGGCACTTATATTAATTTGGTCTCCAATGCTATTTAATTCAATGAGATTTTTCATTGCATGATTGGCTTCCTGAATGCCACTACAAATTTTGACAATGTTTTTCTTGTCATGCCCTCCATCCAATATTTTCCATAACGTTTCTGTTATATTCTTTCCGATATGCATTGTATCAAAAAAATGCACAATTTGTAGTTGCTCATAGTAGGGAAACCTACTAAATTGTCTAGGATAACTTTTCAGTCCCTATGGAAGCTGACCATTAATTCCTTGATGAACTTCATGAAGCATATAAGTTAAAAAAATTAACAACGAAAATCATTGTCAATTACAGCATGAGTAAACAAAACACAATATAAAAATATAAATTCCAAACATCTCATATATGATGGATAAAAAATTTGATCCGATGTATAGACTTGATGATTAATTCTATTATATTCCAACTTCCATAAGCGAGATGTCATTCTTCATGGTTTTGATGTAGTCTTTTCTTTCCCATTGAAAAGATGTTTTTCAGTAGTTCGATACTTATGATTTATGTGGAGGAAGTGCCTATACTCATCAAACACCTTCTTTCCTAAACTTGTTGAATGATGAGATTTTATCTTTGGACCACAAACTAGATATGAAAATTTTCCCTTTGTTTGAAGACTTGCAAGATCATATATAATTGGATTAAATATGTCAATTTTTATAATTATATATAATGAATAGATTATTTAAAAAACATGCATGATATCTACTTCATAAAATTAAATATCGTTAAAGTGCAATCAAATGTTATAACATACCACAAAAATGTGTTAGCCCTAGGGCATCATGAATTTTCCATACAAGCATTGCATGGAATTGAAATTGTCTTTGTCCTATTGGTCTAGAGACATCATACATAGTGATGCCATTCCATAACTTTAGTAACTCATCGATAAGAGGCTCGATATATATGTTCATATCTTTAACTTGGTACTTACCTAGTTGAATGAACATAAAAATTTCATAATTATTATAACAATTTTAATGTAATATATATAAATTAATGTACATGACTGTTAAACAAAAAAAATATAAGTCATTATGCAACAAATAAGACAAATGAGATGCTACTACGTTAAAGAAAATTGATGTAAACAAATACCTGGAACAATAATTTTCAATATTATGTGCTCCCTCTTTATTGACATCCATATAAGAATATTATTGTTGATAACAAAAATAGGCCACACCGAGTAAATAGATCTCAACTCTCCAAATGGATTAACACCATCTACTGCCAATGAAAGCTTGAGATTATGAGGTTCTTCTTTAAAGTGTGGCCATTTTTCCTCCATGTCCCTAAATGCAAAACCATCCACAGGCATTCAAAGAATGTCATCTCCACTTCTATTCAGTGCATGGTAATCCATAAATTGTGCTAAGCTTTGGCACCTAAATAATTGTTGCATACATGGAATAATGGGAATATAACGAAGAACCTTGTGAGGCACCTTTTTTGTTAGTTGATCTATTCGATATCTACTGATATGAAATTATGGGCATTCTGTTACAAATTCAGGTTGTTTATGATATATAATATGATCATTGGGACATGCATCTATTGCTTGATATGCCATTCCAATATCTTTCATAATAGCAGATAAATCTCGGTATGAGTGAGGTAAAATATTCGATGATGGTAACAAAAATTCACCTATCAATCTACAACAAAAAATAATTTGTTAATATAATGAATATTAATGGTACATATTTCATCCTTTATTTACTAGTGATGAACTAACAACAAAAATAGATGAAAAATGATTATGTATATGACATACCTTAACATCCGTGAGATTTCTATGTTCGATAAACCATTCATAACCTTCAAGTTCACCAACAACAATACAAAAGAGAGAAGAATTTTTTGGGAGCCTTCATAAAGGGGCTCGTATGCCTTCTCAAGTATAGGTAAATCATGAACATCATCAAAGTCATCTCGATCATCATGATCAGCTACACCACTAAATATGTCATGGATCAATGTATTTGTACCATCATCTTCAACGATGTTTTCTAGCGCATGATCATCTTCTTCCATGGGATCATTAACTTCATCTTCGATATTCACAGCTCCATGTTCCTCTGCTTGGAAAACCACATTCTTTGGGCCGTGATAATCCATATCATGTTCCCTAGGGCACACCACCTTTATAATAATGATCAACACAAATAAACCATGATCATGATCAAGTGATTTTATATATATATATATATAAATGTTAAAACGATTTAAAAATTTACAAATTCAATCAATATAAAGACATATAATGAACAAATTACCAATGGATGATAATCATGCCCCCTTGAATGTGACCATGCTACCTACAATGTTTCTCAGTTGTTGTGATTAAAAGTCTTTTCATCTTTAAGCCCTTGCAATTATTGCAAGGACAATAGCATTTCCCATCACCCTTTCTTTTCAATCTATCCCACAATCTAGCAAGCGTCTCTTCATTTTTTTCTACACTAATATTATCTGAGATGATTTTTCTTTACCAAGCTTGAATATTTAGATCTTCAAAAAATATCAAACTCACACTCCAATAATTTTTAATCATAGAGACGTAACAAAATCTAATAATTATGGTATTTTACACCAAAAAGATTCAGCCTATAACCTCCACAAACTGTCATACGTATAGAAAATTCGAAAGTATAGAAAAACACTATCTCAAGTATAAATAAATTGTTGAACCCACTTTTACTTATTAAAAAAAAATTGTTAGGACCTCGACGAATGCTAACCATATACCTGTCAGCCCACAAATTATGATATTTTACACCAAAAAGATTCAGCCTATAACCTCCACAAACTATCATACGTATAGAAAATTCGAAAGTATAGAAAAACACTATCTCAAGTATAAATAAATTGTCGAACCCACTTTTATTTATTAAAAAAAAATTGTCAAGACCCCGACGAATGCTAACCATATACCCGTCAGCCCACAAATTAAGGAGGCTAACCATATGTCAGCCCACAAATTGATGGAAGGGGATGGTTGAATTTAAGTGTATGTTGAAATAGAAATGGAAATAACAGAGTATCACAATTTTGATGAAATTCGGGCATAAATTTTTTTTAAAAATGAAAATTTCACATTAAATAGACAGGTACTCGATGATGCATCTAATTATACATCTTTCGTCGAAAATTTTCATCGTATTTTGAAGTCAAATGAGTTAGTGTGTCGCTAGAATGTTTTTCAGGGTAGTATCATGACTCAAAGGCTTGAAAAGGTTTTCTTCATTTGTACTACTAGTTCTACTATGCCAAACTTGTGCTTAGTCCTTTGGGAACAATATGTGGAATCTAGAGCTTGCTACTGATTCTATTCCAACTTGGCTTCTCACTTTGTAGCATCGCTCCCGGACATTGGGATTCCTATTGAAGATGTTCACTCAGGTGTGAATTGGATAGTGCGGCCTAAATATTTGGAGAATCTAGATATTGTTTTGTCTGTTGCACATCTGACCATTGGAATTCCTTCCATGGATAATATTCCTCAGTTCCTAGAACACAGGGAAGTGGTTCCACTCTGGCCATTCCTTACTGACCTCCATACTCTTGACTTTGAATTTCATTGGGAAATTATCTACATAAGTTATTTAGCCTTGATGGATGATACGTCCTAGATTGATTGGATGGCTACTCTTGCCTATAGCTTAGCTCCCTCTTTTTTTCTTTTTTTCTTTTTTGATCTTTTACAACAAGAATTTTGATACTTCCATGTATATACATTATATAGACATATATATAGCTTTGCCATAATTTCTTTTAAAAGCGTGCATTTAATATGTATGGTTTTATCATTTTTACATTTCACAACACAATGTTACAAATGTTTGAATCAACTCTCATGTATATGGTAAGTTAAGTATAATTTGCTAATGCAAAAAGGGCCAAACAAAAAAAAAGAAAGAAAGAAGAAAGAGTATAAAAGAAAGAAAAAAAAAACAAACCCTACAAAAAAAATCTAACCCTAACTAACCAAAACTT
This sequence comes from Sequoiadendron giganteum, assembly GCA_007115665.2. Taxonomy (NCBI): domain Eukaryota; kingdom Viridiplantae; phylum Streptophyta; class Pinopsida; order Cupressales; family Cupressaceae; genus Sequoiadendron; species Sequoiadendron giganteum. The sequence continues at coordinate 551,336,085 of CM021100.1, forward strand.
TAATCTAACAAGCTACTAACCCTAAAAAAGCAATTTATTTTAAGTTCAATGACTATTTCGATTGTTGTTCTAGTACGAATTATAACAGGTTTAACCTTAAATTCACTCTAATAAATTTCAAATATCCTACTATAATAATGAATTTCTTTAAATTTTCTACATTCAATAAATGTAAATTTAAAGGTGTTGTAACAATTGGCTATGAAGATAGCCACCCAATATCTAGAGGCCTAATAGAAAGCACAAGCATACGAGAGATAAAAACAATATGACAAGAATAAACTGTATTCTGCCAAGTGATGCAAAATAGAATGAGTAAAATTACATAGGAGACCCCTTGGTTATATAGCCAAGGTGAGTACATAGAAGGGCATAAGATTATGACAAGTGTCATAATCTTATGAAATGAGAAAACTATGTAAATATATCACTCCACCTAAAGTGGAAAAGTGATAATGTGATAATCACCACAAATGGTGGATCACCCACAAAAGGTGGAGAGGTAATCACATGATATGTCCACAAAAGGTGGATGTGATAAAGTAATAACATGATAAGTCCACCAAAAGTGGAACTGCTCCAACTACCTCCTATGTGGTCCCTAAGTAAACTTAACTAAGGTTTAATCATGACCTAGGACAAGGTACAACACTTTTAATTACACCAACACCCCCCCTTAAGTGCAACTAGGGGAGAATGTACACAAAAGGAAACAATGCAAGATGGGTCCTGAAAACTAGGTCATGTTAAGTACCCATGTACAACTGCAATGCAATCTCTCAAAAAGAAGACAAAAGGAGAAAACCACGTGGGAAAAACACCCCCCCAAAAGAGATGAAAAACAAGAAAAAAAGCTCTCAAATGTATGAGAAGGACAAAGCCCCTAGAAGAGACAAAAGTCCCCCCCCATAAGAGAGAATGAAGAAGTTAAGAGACCTCCTCAGATGAAACATCCCTCACCCCCAAGAGAGCTCACAAATGATGATATATACTCTAAGCGAAGGGTTTTGTGAAGATATATGCAACCTGTTGTGCTATAGGACAATAGTGCAAATCAATGACCTACTCCTGGATAAATTCCCTAATGTAGTGCATATGAATCTTGATGTGTTTGGTCCTTTGATGGTGAACCAGATTCTTTGAGATCTAGATGGCACTTTGATTGTCACAATTAATGACTATAGGATTTGGAATAGCGAAGCCAAAATCAGTGAGAATTTTTTGAAACCAAATAGCCTCAGTAGCGGCATTAATAGCCCCTTAATACTCAGCCTTAGTCGAAGAAAGAGAAATAGCATGTTGCTTCTTACTCTGCCAAAAAATGAGGCCAAAACCAAGATGAAATTTGTAGCTAGAAGTGGACTTACAATCATCAAGATCACCAGCCCAATCAAAATATGTATATCCCACCAAGGTTAGTCCTGTACCTACTACATAGTGAATCCCATGATGATGTGTACCCTGTATGTAATGCAAGATGCATTTGGATTCTTTCCAATGAAGCTCACGTGGTTACTGCATAAATTGTGAAACCATACCAACTACAAAGGAGATATCAGGGCATGTGTGAGTCAAGTAGATGAGACTCCCAACAAGCTGATGATACAAAGTGGCATCAACAAGTGGAGTAGAACACCTAGCCTCAAGCTTGAATTCTAAAATAAAGGGAGTTGGAGCAGGCTCACAATCAGCCATGTGAAACTGAGCCAGAAGATCAAGAGCATACTTGGGCTGAGAAAGAGATATCCTAGAAGTCGACTATGTGATCTCAATCCCAAGAAAATGGGTGAAAAGGCCCAAGTCATTCATATAATTTGTTTCCAGCAAAGAAAATTTGACACTACCAATGATGGATGAGGTACTCCCTATAATGATCAAGTCATAAACATAAAACACAAGTAGAAAATGAGAGTCATCCTGTCACAAAATGTAGACATTTGGATCTGAATGAAACCTGGTGAATTCTACTGAGAGAAGAAAGGAATCCATCTTGGCATACCAAGCCCTAGGGGTCTGTTTGAGGCCATAGATAGACTTCCTTAATTTGCAAATGAAAGAAGAATCTTGTATGAATCACCGTGGCTACTACATGTAAATATCCTCATGAAGATCCTATGAAGAAATGCACTCTTTACATCCATCTGATGTACAACCCAACCATGAGCTACAACAATAACAAGTGTCAAGAGAATGGAGTTCATCTTAGCAATGGGTGCAAAGGTCTCTATATAATAAACACTTGGAACTTGTGAGAAACCTTTTGCCACAAGCCGAGCCTTGTATTTATCTAGAATTCCATATGTTGCATACTTGGTCCGATAGATCCACTTACATCGAACCATCTTTCTCCCCCTAGGGAGTGGAACTAAATCCCATGTGTGGTTCCTCTCAAGGAACTATACTCTTCCTCCATTGCAGAATTCCACTCTAGAACTCTTGATTCTTCCCTAAAGGACTATGGATCGAAAGCACTAGCAATAAAAGCATTTGGAAATTCTTGATGTTGTGACTGAGTCCTTTGAGTATCTGAAGGATCCCCAACAAGAGAACCTATTGACTCAAGAGTTTTTCAAGCCCAATGAGGTCTATTAGGAGATGAAGGATGAGGCACCTCAATTGCATGTGGACCCTATGAAGGTATGATCTTGTGAGTCAGATTTGAGGGAGAATCATCATCTGAGTCACTATCATCACTTTCCATTATGAAGGAAGGAAGAGGAGGATTAGAGGCCAAACTAGGAGAGCTTTCCTCAAAATTAACACTCATGTCAATGAATAGATCATATGGCATTGGATCCAAAAGTCTTTATGCCTTAACACCTTTAGGATATCCAACAAAGATGCAAGGCCTACTCTGAGGTTCTAATGCCTTGCACTTCTTTGGAGGTATGCGTGCCCAAGCTGGACAACCAAAAACTTTGAAGTGTCTCACAACCACTTTTCTACCACACAAGCCTCAAAAGGAGTCATACCCTTCAAAGCCTTATGGGGAACTCAATTATGGATGTGAGTGGCACAATTGATAGCCTCTACCCAAAATTGAGGACCAAGAGAATGAGCATGAATCATGCAACTAGCCATCTCCTTAAGGGTCCAATTCTTTCTTTCAACAACACCATTCTACTATGGAGTGTAGGCAACTAAATGTTGAAGATCAATCCCCTCAAGAGTATAAAATTCCTCAAGTCTATTGTTCACATTTTTCCTTCCATTGTCTATGCAAAGAATCTTGACTTGCTTCCTTGATTGTTTCTCACCATGAGCCTTGAAGGCTAAAAATTTGTCAAACACTTCACTCTTGTGAACAAGAAAATAGACCCATGTGAAGAAGGAGTAGTCATCAATGAAGGTGAGGACATATCGAGCCTTGCTAAATGATGGAACTGGAGATGGACTTGCTACATCACTGTGAACCAATTGAAGAACTTCCAAAGCTCTTCAAGACTTCCCTTTGTCAAACTTCTCTTATGGATGCTTACCCATGGAACAACCTGAACAAACACCTTCTGAAAAGATGATTTTAGGGAGTCCTGTAACCATATCCTTGGAGCTTAGTTGTTGGAGATAGCTATAATTGAGATTTCCAAACTACTCATGCAATAGCTTACTTTCTAAATTTAAATGAGTGATCAAGGTTGTAGAAGGAGACTTAGGAACAAAGTAGGAGAATGAGTAAAGCCATGTGTTATGATTGGCTTGTTCCACTACAACCAAGGAATCATGTTTAAGTTCTTTAACCACAACTAAATCTAGTAACAACTCAAATTTCTTTCCATCTCCAAAGTGCGTGATTTGGTAGATTGAAAGAAGATTGGCACTCAAGTTTGGAACATAAAGAACATTCTCAAATTTTCCATCATCCATGAAAACTGAACCTTTTCCTTCAACTTCTACTTGAGTATTATCACCTATGAAGATGTGAGGTACCTTAGATGGCTCCAAAGAAGAAAACTGCTCCCTTGTAGAACCCATGTGATGAGTGGCACCCAAGTCAAGTATCCATTGTTGTGAAGAACCTGTAGTAGCCACAAATGCTTTCCCTTTTCCTTTTGATTGTGAGGAAGTGGAAGGAGATGAATCCTTCTTCTTGTAGGTGGATGACAAATTGATGTTTTCTTCTTGATGATTTTTTTCAACTCATCAATTTTCTTAGTGTGGTAATGATGCTCATCATGACCAAATCTCTTGCAATATGAACAAGTTGGTCTCTCCTTCTTGCTTGAGTTTCCCTTCTTGTGAGAAGATGAATTCCCTTGTTGTGGAGAGGGTGATTGTGCTTTATCTTGTTGTGTCTTTGGCTTAGATTGGTTTTGCTTCTTGTTAGAAACCTTTCCTTGAGTCCCTTGATTCCCTTGATTAGCCACCAAAGCATTGGAATTTGAAGACTTGAGAATTCCATTCTTATCAACTTTTCTTTCTCTAACATCAACATTTTTGTGAATGTATCAAATGATGGAAAAGTGAAAGAACTACCTATTGTCAAGTGATGGGTTTGAAAGCTAGAAACAAATGTTGCATATTTTGATGGAATCTTTCCCAACAAATTATAGAACAATTGTGCATCCTTTTTGTCAATGCCACAATCCTTAAGTTGTTCTCTTAGCTCATTTTCATTAGTGAAATAGTCTTGGAATGTATCAAAATTATTGGGATCTAACATTGTGAGATCATTTTCAAATTGGTAACCTCTAATCTCATCAACTTGGCCATACAATTGACCAAACTTCTCCCAAACTTCTTTAATTGTTTTACACTTTTCAATTTGAAAGATGAGATATTTTGATACATATTTCCTCGATTTTCCAAGAGCCATAGTATTTTTAGTGATCCAATCCATATGAGCATTAGGATCAATTTTAGAATCAGATGGTGCAGCAACAGTTCCATCAATATAATGAGTTAATCCTTTTTCCATTAACTTACTCCAAGCATCAATTTTCCAAGAAGCATAGTTATGTGGAGTTAAGAAAGGAAAATTAGGAGAACACATTGTAGCAAAAATGAAAGAGAACAAGATAGAGAGAGAGGCCCAATGACACAAGACACCCCCCAAAATTCACTCAATCAAAGAACCCCCCCCCAATATATATATATATATTTGGCACTTTATACTTAGTGCGTGTACAATAGCCACTTGCAAGCCAAGAAAAGTGGACTTCTAATTTTCAATGTTTTACAATTGCCCTTAGTAGGCTACAATAGACTCAAATGACTGATACAAAAGACCAAAATGAGACCTTAGCTTAACAAATGCCAAAATCAGCCAAAATAGACCATATGATGAAAGTACATTTTTTTGTCATAATCACTACAAATTGATAGAACCACTATGAATTTTGGAAAGAATCATGCACTTTCAAAAAATCCGACACATGAAAAGGAGTTCGTATGAGCTTGAACGGAGCCCTGGAAGTTGCAGAAACAAGGATTGGATAGGTACAGTTCGAAAAAACTAAAAATTGTGGAAAATCAATCCACCAAAATTAGAAAATAATTGCACCATTGCGAAGTCAACGAGAAAATTAGCCCAAATAAGGGTGAACCCACAAAAGTGATTTACAATTTGAGTGAGGAAGGAAAACTTCCAAAAACCTCACCCATGCAAAAAAAAATCGTTTTGAGGGGTTCGAGCGAACTCAATGTGTGAACGAACCCAAAATGGGTTCGGTCGAACTAGGGTTCGAGCAAACCACTTTGCATGTGGGAACCCAAATTTCCCATTGTGTATAGGTTGTTTGATTTGACCCTGGTTTGACTGAACAAGGGTTTGAGTGAACCGTTGGGGGTTCGAGCGAACCCATTAGGTTTGCTTGAACCCCCTTTTTCCCACCTTCCCACCCTCTGACACAAAAAGACTCCAGTGTTTTTCCCTTCAAAGCTCAGGTTGAGGATGAAAATGGAGGAGACTTCATAGACCCAATTGGAATATGGTATTCCTCAGATAGAGCTATCCAATGAATATAATTTTAATATGTTTTGGTTTTATTATGTATGTGTTTTTTTAGTTTTATTAAACATAAGTTTTTGATCGAAAATCAAGCTCTCTGTTTTGTGCATGTGGAAAAATAGAAAATTATCAAAGTATATTTTTTTAAAATATCTTCATGCTAGGTATTGATGTCCTTGATCCACTAAAAAAATAAAATTTGAAATTCGATACATACAAAAAAAGTTATGTTGTATACAATCCGCCTACGTTTGAATTGCAATTGGTTTGACTTTGAAACTTGATTAAGGAAAAAATATTCAATAAAAAACTATGAGACTAAATTAAAGTGCTAGATATCGTAGTTAAAAATCTAAATTTGAAAAAATTATAATTTTATCCTGCATACAAAAAAAATTATGTTATATACGGTGAGCGTCACTTTTTAAAAATGTTATTTTCTGAAAAAAACCAGTTTTCGTGGGAGATTTAAAAAAAAAGTGCAATCTGATTCCAAAAATTTTGAAAAAAATATTTTTAGAATCTACAAACAAAATTTCATGAGACTCTAGTTTGCATCATCTTCAAATTCATCACGGTTTAGCCGCTATAGGTGCCCGAATATGAAGATTTAGTTAAAAATAATAGTTGCAGTGTCCAATTTGGCCAAAAATTGTAAACCACTATTGTGGGATCACCCATAGCAAAAAATTGCACTGAAAAAGGCCTCAAAATGACCAAGATATGAGCCTTTGAAAATGAACTGCAAATTCAAAAACTCAAATGAGAGGGGGTTTGCCAATTTTCAAAAAAATTGCTGATGCAGTGCTGATGTCATCTAATGATGAGGCTAAAATTGATGGTCTCTCACCTGTCACAAAGGAATATTCTCTCCAATTGAATATTCTGTGATGTTTTAGCTTAAAATTGACAGCTGACAAGACATCACCATCATCGTCAGCCCCCCAAAATATGCTATCGAAATATTTCTTGGTCCTCGCCACTGACAAAATATTCTAATTACTGGAATCTTTGTAGAATCTGTGGGTGGTGATGTTCATCACCGGTTTTTTGTGGGAACGGGTTCTACTACTAGTTTTATTGTGCCAACCACGGGTGATGTGTGGGTCATGGGTGGACCATGGCTGGATGGCCACATGGCACCCTCAGAGTGCAACAATACGCTGCAGTACCTATTATGACTGCAATGATGGCTGGGCCATACGACTTGGCTAGCAATATTTTTTCCTCAACGAACAACTTTGTCCAAATTTGATGATTTGGAAATTGATTTAGGGGTTTTTGGCCCTTCTAAATGTGATGGCTATGTATTTTTTGGTTGAAAGTGCTCCAAAATGGTAGCTAGATCCTGGATCTGGCAACCTCCTCCAATCTTCAAACCCTTGTAGATTTGGCCTCCAATGTCCAACTGAGACAAAACAAAAGGAAAGCATGACTATCTTGGACACTCTAAACGTAATGGTGAGCTCAGATCTCATGCAACAAGCTCCCATAATGCACTTGCAATACAAGGCCAAAAATGGAACCCCCTAGAATCTGGTATTTCTATCAAGAAAATACAAGATTGTACTCAAGATCTCCCCAAAATGACAATCCAAAGGATCTCTAATAGCTCTGATACCATGTAAGAATTGGCTATTAAGATAGCTACCCAAGATCTAGATGCCTAATAGAAAGCACAAGCATAAGAGAGATATAAACAATATGGCAAGAATAAATTGTATTATGCCAAATGATGCAAAATAGAATGAGAAAAAGTACATAGGAGACCCCTTAGTTATATAGCCAAGGTGCGTACATAGATGGGCATAATATTATGAAACGTTTCGTAATCTTATGACATGAGACAACTGTGAAAAGATATCATTCCACCTAAAGTGGAAAAGTTATAATGTGATAATCACCACAAATGGTGAATCACCCACAAAAGGTGGAGAGGTAATCACATGATATGTCCACAAAAGCTGGATGTGATAAAGTAAAACAATGATAAGTCCACAAAAAGTGGAAATTCTCCAACTACCTCCTATGTGGTCCCTAAGTAAACTTAACTAAGGTGTAATCATGACCTAGGACAAGCTACAACACTTTTAATTACACCAATAGGTGTACTTTCCAATAATCTGGCTCATATGTATGAAAATGAACTCATTAAAGGTCAATCACACACACTTTCTCTTATTGGGTAATACACTACCTTCCTTTAGCTCTAGTTCATGCTTTTCCTCTTTGCTTTGTTCAGTTCCATGAACGACTGTGTCTATTTCTTGATTTTCTTCTCCTCCAAAAAAATTTGTGTCTTCGGTCCTGTCTTCACTTTGAAATTTGTTAGACCAAGCGATATCACAATTTATATTGTTATCAAAGAGAGAAAAAGTAAAAGCTTGATACTCTGTATCTTGCATAAAATTAGGAAAATTTTCTGTTTTAGCTTGTGAATTTTCATTTTGGGGCGAAAAACACGCGTCTCCTACTTGATTTTCCCACTTTTTGTTGTCACTTACGTTTTCCATGTATGAAGAGAATGATGAATCATCAATGTTGTTTTCTTGTTTTTGATGCAATTTTTCTGAATCTCAGCATTCTCGCCTCTCTTCTTGCAAAAAATTAAAATTTTCTTTATTGAAATTATATTTATCAAACTATTTTGATATATCAATTAATTTTTTAACATTTTCGATTCCACTAGGCTTATACTTTCATGATTCAACATATTTCTCATTAACAGTCCCTTTCTTCTAGCAGTTAAAACTTCTCCCATTAACGGAATCACCTTGTGCATAGCTAAACTTACCCTAGTTCAAAAAAAATCACAATCAAGTTCACCGTGATTAGTTGTATCATGAATTCTACACTCAGTGACTCTACCAAAGGTGAATAAACTCAAAGGATATCATCTTTGGTTAAGAATTTTCTAGATTTTTTCAACTTCCATTTTTGACATACAAACTTGTATTACAATTTCACCTTACAAGATCCCCTTAAACTTGAAACCAATATAAATTCCCAAATAGAACACAAAGAGAAGGATATGAAGAAAAGTGAAAAGGAATGTGAATGCGGATAGCCCTCCTTCTAGTGCCAATTCCTATTGATGATGATGCCACTCACAACAACAGTGCAGATAAAATCCTCATAGGCAGACTATGAAGAAACTATCTCTTGAAAGACTTAACCGAGGCAACCTTAGGGTTTTTGCGTTATAGGAAAAGGTTGATTCATCTCAATCCCAAGTCTCGAGTAGTCAATTCTTGACCATACTATGTTCACTTTAGGGTATGATGTGATATTATTGTTAATCTCAAGGGGTCTATGGTTATTTCCACTTTCATTATAGATATTTCTAGTTTGACTAAAAAACATAAATATTGAATACAAGATCTCTAGTTCAATCATAAAACAGTCTCATGAAATCGAAATATTTATAATAATATTTCATGAACATCAAACAATTTTTCTATCACTTAAGTAGATTTAGTTTTAAGAATTCAAAAATTTCATATAAAACGAAATATTTTCATAAATTTACATTCCATTCATCTATTTTTAGGAACATTTTCAAGATTTTAAACATCTAATCTAAAATAAAGAATAAAAATACTGGATTTTTTTTTTCTCTTGGTTATTCTCCACGCAAGCCCCAAGATTTAATCAAATAAAAAAAAACCACTTTATATGTCACCATATTGCTTCATAGCTAGGCATAAAATAGTGTGATCTTTTAAAGAAGGGGGTTTTAGTTTGGACACTGAGTAGGTTTTGCATGCACCCTTAAACGACGCAACACATAGTCTTGTTCGGCTGAACTAACAAAACTAACTACAAAAATTCATGAGATAGGTAGCTATCAAATTGGCTTCAATATTGATTAAATTCTATGTGCATACAAGTTTTTAGTCTGGAATGATTCAAAAAATAGGAAAAAAGAACAAAACTTAGAGAATTTTTGTCTCTTCTGACATCCACAAATTCTAATCTTCACAGAAAAAGAAATATCCCCTGGCCTTTTATAGAAGTAAAACATAGGTAGGATAAGACAAACACATGAGATGAAATCCAAGGGATGAATCACATCAAGGCATGTGGAGTATAGTGACTAGTAAGAGAATTGCAAATGAAGTCAATGAAGGTCAACCTCCATCTGCATGCTGAAGTCCTTCGAGTTTTCATCTTCTTATTATCGCCAAGATAGTAACTTGAATAAGGACAGTGTGTAGGAACTTTCCCATATATTTAGAATGATTGATTAATCATCCTATTCCTACACTTTTTTTCTGCTTCAGGATTTCTAGTCTCGAGAATGAGTTTCCTCGGAGGTTGGTGCTTTCTGTTGCCATATGTGAAATACCAAGATCCCAAGTATTCTGACAAATTCAAAGACCTCTGCATTTAGCTTCCCAAAATATGCAGCCCGATCTGGATATGATTCTATCCATGATTCAAATTTTCCTAACCGTCCATACCCGAACTCTGCATCACAATATGCTTCTCTTGCAATCACAAATTCCATATATGAAATCCCTTTTAAAAAACATTTATATAAAAATCTCATGTAAATAAAACCATCATTAAATTGCTATCCATACAAATCCATCATAAATAATAGATTTTCAAGAAAACCAAATATATTCTTGCGTAATTATTCTTTTTATATATATCAGGTTACCAGAGTATATGACTTCTTAGATAACCTTAAAATTTAAAACTTTTCTTTACATTGTTACCCGGTACCTAGTACTTGGTATTCAGCTTTACCCATGATTTCTCGGACTTCGGTTTTACCAAAAGCTCCATCTTCACCAAACCTCGACTGTCAGACCAAAACACTTTTCTTAACACTTGCATTACCTTATTTCCTTTCTAACATTCTTGATTCCCAATACCCGATACTCAGAACACTTGGAATATGAAATACTCTTTCATAAAAAAAAATGTCTCTTTTCTTTTCACTTGTGGTAATCTTTCATACTAGCTAGCACTTGCCATAAGCATTAGTTTTCACTTGGGGTCCCCAAGTCTTACAACCTTGGTGCATGTTGTGAGACCACACAACAACTTGCAACCAATAAAACCAAATTTAAACAAAAACTTGGGATTAAATCACCAATCGTAAATTATAATGTATACATATTTTAAAACAATAGTTATTTATCTTTACCTAGATTCTGACATAAAAATAGTAAAAATTCCTTCAGAAATATCCGTGTGTGCTTTGATTAATTCTAGTTTCTGGAACTTAGTGAAAAAATAAGTTCATTGAAATTGAACTACATAATATGGTAATCATCCAAAGCCAACCGAGGATAGAGCATTGCTGCTAGTCAAGCATCCATAGCCCTAACAAGGTTATCTCTATAATTCCCCCAAACATAACTCTACTACCATCCAGACATCCATAGCCCCGATAGAGATATTTGAATAGCCTAAAGAGTTGATATATATATATATATATATATATAATTTTAAATATCACTTTTGATATTTCATTGATAGCTCACTTTTCAACTCGCAAGCACTAAAGCCCTCTATTAGGTTGGGAATTACAGTTGTAGTGAAGGTTACCTTTTGATTTTTCATTTAATGCAAATCCCTTCATTTTTTCACTACCCAAAAACTCATTTAATAATTCCCTATTGGTGTGTATTTCTGGCTAAACTTTACCACTTTTATGCCAAATCCTAGCTAACTGCAACTTTCTATATGTTAGAAGATATGCACAAATTAAAATTAGTTACCACCCTTCCGATCAAATTTTATGGAAACTACAAAATACTTAGTTAGCAATTTTGATTTGACGACGCTTCTCCACATTAATGGATCGAGAAATTTCATGATGACACTTAAACACGATCATATTATTCTGCATTAAATTCACACACCTCAATGCACATGCTTTACTTTTCTTTGAAATTTCCCAAGTGATGATGTGTGCTTCCTTATCGGCTTCATATTTTTTTCTTCTTCACACACATGAGCACCTTCCTGATTAATACGGATTAATAAAAAAATAATGAAATGACCACCATTAATTTCAAAATATTTAAGTTGCTTGATTCACAATCTTCGTATTGGGCCTAATTTGAAGAAAATTGTCACCAATTGTGTGTAAAAATTAATTTGATTTAACATTCTGTTATGGAGAAATGCATTCGGTTGCCACCTTTCTTACAAATTCAAAGATTACAATCTAGGAAACTATGTTCTGCAACTTCCTCTTGATTTTCTATAAATTCTACATTTTTCTCAAACTTTTCACACATTTTCTTTACCTTCTTCATTTTTCATTTTCTATTTTCCTAGTGCTTTCTTGCTTCTAGGTCATGGATACTCCAATTTACCTGACCTGCTCTCGCCACCATAATGTTTTTCGGGGTAGTATCACGAATCAACATCTTGAAAAGGTTTTCTTCATTTAGACTACTAGTTTGATTTTTCCAAACTTGTGCTTAGTCCTTAGGGATCAATATGTGGAATCTAGAGCTTACTATCGATTTTATTTTGACTTTGCTTCTCACTTTGTAGCATCGCTTCTGGACATTGGGATTCTTGTTGAAGATGTTCGCTCAGTTTCAAATTGGATAGTGTTGCCTGAATATTTGGAGAATCTGGATACTGTTCTATTTGTTGCAAATTTGACCATTGGAATTCATTCCATGGATGCTATTCCTCAGTTCCTAGAACATGGGGAAGTGGTTCCACTCCACCCATTTCTTACTGAGCTCCATACTCTTGACTTTGAAGTTCGCCGAGAAATTTCCTACGTAGGGTATTTAGCCCTAATGGATGAGGAATCCCAGATTGACTGAATGGATAATCTTACTTGTAGCTTAGCTCTATCCTTTTTCCTTTTTTTCTTTTTTGATCTTTTACAGCAAGAATTTTGATACTTCCATGTATATACATGATATACATATATATATAGCTTTTGTCATACTTTCTTTTAAAGGCGTGCATTTACTATGTATGGTTTTATCATTTTTACATTTCACAACATAATGTTACAAATTTTTGAATCAAATCTCATGTGTATGGTAAGTTAAGTATAATTTACTAATACAAAACGGGTGAAACAAAAAAAAAAGAAATAAAGAAGAAAGAATAGAAAAGAAAGAAAACAAAACAAACCCTTCAAAAGAAAACTAACCCTATTAACCATAACTTTAATCTAACAAGCTACTAACCCTAACCAAGAAATTTATTTTAAGTTCAATGAATATTTCCATTGTTGTTCTAGTACGAATTACAATCGGTTTATTCTTAAATTCACTGCAATAAATTTCAAATGTCCTACTGTAATAATAAATTTCTTTAAATTTTCTACATTCAACAAACATAAATTCAAATATGCACTTACCAATAATTTGGCTCATATGTATGAAAACAACCTCATTAAAGGTTGATAGCACACACTTCCTCTTATTAGGCAATACTCTACCTTCCTTCAGCTCTAGTTTATGGTTTTCCTCTTTACTTTGTTCAGTTCTATGAACGCCTATGTCCATTTCTTGATTTTCTTCTCCTCCAAAATTTTTTTGTGTCTTCGGTCCTATCTTCACTTTGAACTTTTATTAGACCAAGCGATATAAAAATTTATATTGTTATCAGAGAGAGAAAAATTAAAATATTGATACTCTGTATCTTGCATAAAATCAGGAAAATTTCCTTTTTAAATAGCTTGTGAATTTTCAATTTGGGGTGAAAAACATGTGTCTCCTGCTCAATTTTCTCGATTCTTGTTTTCACTTACATTTTCCACGTATGAAGAGAATGATGACTCATCAATGTTGTTTTCTCATTTTTCATGCATTGTTTCTAAATCTCGGCATTCTCGCCTATCTTTCTGTAAAAACTTAAAATTTTCGTTATAGAAATTGCACTTATCAAACCATTTTGATATATCAATTAATTTTTTAACATTTTCAATTCCATAGGGTTATACTTTCTTTTATGATTGAACATAGTTCTTGTTAACAATCCCTTTCTTCTATAAGTTAAAACTTCTTTCGTTAATGGAATCACCCTATGCATAGCCAAACTTACCCTAGTTAAACAATATTCACAATGAAGTTCATCGTGATTAGTTGTATAATGAATTCTACACTCGGTTACTCTACCAAAGGTGAATAAACTCAAAGGATATCATCTTTGGTTAATATTTTTCTAGAGTTTTTCAACTTCCATTTTTGACATATAGACTTGTATTAGATATTCTCCTTGCAAGCTCCCCTTAAACTCATAACCAATATAAATTCCCAAACAAAACACAGAGAGAAAGATATGAAGAAAATTTAAAAGGAATGTAAATGCGGAGAGCCCTCCTTTTAGCACCAATTCTTGTTCATGATGATGTCACTTGCAGCAATAGTGCAGATAAAATCCTCACAGGTAGAACACGAGGAACCTATCTCTTGAAAGACTTATCTGGGGCAACCTTAGGGTGTCTATGTTATAAGAAAAGGTTGACTCAACTCAATCCCAAGTCTCTAGTAGTTAGGTCCTGACCATATTAGGTTCACTTCAGGGTATGATGTGATATTGTTGTTAATCTCAAGGGTTCTATGGTTATTTTTTCTTTCATTACAGATATTTCTAGTTTCACTAAAAATCATAAACATTGAATACAAGATCTCTAGTTCAATCATAAAATAGTCTCATGAAATCGAAAGATTTACACTAATATTTCATGAACATCAAATAATTTTTCTCAATTAAGTAGATTTAGCTTTAACCATTCAATAATTTCATATAAAATGAAATATTTTCAATATATTTCCATTCCATTCATCTATTTTTATGAACATTTTCAATATTTTAGACATCTAATCTAAAATAAAGCATAAAGATATTGAAAAATAAATTCTCTCGGTTATTCTGCATGCATGCCCCAAGAGTTAATCAAATCAAAGAAAACCACATTATATGTCACCAAATTGCTTTATAGCTAGGCATAAAATGGTGTGAGCCTTTAAAGAAGAGGGTTTTAGTTTGGACATCGAGTAGGTTCTGCATGCACCCTTAAATGGCGTAGCACACAGTCTTGTTTAGCTGAACTAACAAAACCAGCTACAAAAATTCATGAGATAGGTAGCTATCAAATTGGCTTCAATATTGATTAAATTCTATGTGAATATAAGTTTTTAGTCTGAAATGATTCAGAAAACAGGAAAAAGAACAAAACTTAGAGAATTTTTGGCTCTTCTGACATCCACAGTTTCTAAACTTCACTTAAAAAGAAATATCCCTTGTCCTTTTATTAAAGTAAGAAACATGTAGGATAAGAAAAGCACATGAGAGGAATTACAAGGGACAAATCACATCAAGGCACATGGAGTATGGTGACTAGTAAGAGAATTACAAATGAAGTCAACAAAGGTCAACCTCCATTTGCACATTGAACTCCTTCAATTTTTCATCTTCTTATTATTGCCAAGATAGTAACTTGAACCAGGATAGTGTGTAGGAAATTTCTAATATATTCATAACAATTTCTTCATCATCCTATTCCTACACTTTTGTTCTTCTTTGGGCTTTCTAATCTCGAGAATGAGTTTCCTTGGAGGTTGGCACTTTCTGTCACCATATGTCAAATACTGGGATCCCAAGTATTCTGACGGATTCAAAGACCTCTGCATATAGCTTCCCAGAATATGCAGCTTGATCTGGATATGATTCTATCCATAATTAAAAATTTCTTGACCATCCATACTCAAACTTTGCATCACAATCTTCTTCTCTTGCAATCACAAATTCCATATATTAAATCCCTTTTTAAAAAAATTATAGAAAAATCACATGTAAATAAAACCATCATTAAATCGTTATCCATACAAATCCATCATAAATAATATGCTTTCAAGAAAACCACATATATTCTTGCGTAATTATTCTTTTTATATATATCAGGTTACTAGACTATTAGACTTCTTAGATAACCTTAAAATTTAAAACTTTTCTTTACATTGTTACTCGGTACCCGGTATTCATCTTTACCCATGATTTCTTGGACTTCAGTTTTACCGAAACTTCTATCTTCATCGGAACTCAACTATCAAACCATAACACTTTTCTTAATTCTTGCATTACCTTTTTTCCTTTCTAACATTCCCAATTCCCGGTACTCGGTACCCAAAACACTTGAAATACAAAGTACTCTTTCATAATAAAAAAAAATCTCTTTTCTTTTCACTTTTGGTGATCTTTCATACTAGCTATCACCTGCCATAAGCATTAGTTTTCACTTGGGGTCCCCAAGTCTTATAGCCTTGGAGCATATTGTGAGACCACATAGCAATACCCATCATGCATTTAACACCTATCAAACTACCAAGGCCTTTCCAATAAAAAGTGACAAAGATCCATAGGTGTTATATCACATAAAACCTCATCATGATAATTACCTATCTTAAATTTTACCATACATTATTCATTTACCAGAACTTTGCGATCATCTTACAACCAAGCAATCCTATATGGATGCATGTGTCTTCTTGTTTCCAACTATAACTTATTTACTATTTCTTCAGAAACAAGATTTTCAGTACTACCACCATCAATAATAACATTACAAACTTTAGCTTCATACTCACATCTTATTCTGAACAATCCCTTTGATCTGGTTCTTTTCCTTTGTTCATCAGGACTCTTCTTGAAACAAGTACTTCTCCATTCTCTACATCTTCCAAGTGTGAAGAAATAACATCTTCCTCATTCACAATTTCTGCCCTTGCATTATTTTCATCCATCCTATTTTTCCTCTCTAGTTTTGGACACTCATAAGATCTATGTCCTTCTCCACATCTAAAATAGGTTATTTTTAAAATTTCCTCTTCTAGATCCTCCACTTGATCTTCCTCTTCCTCTAAAATTTTGATCATGAGACTTATTTGAACTCTCACCTCTTTCATCCTTGATTCCCTTAGTGTCTCCAATATTATTTTTATCCTCATTTTGCTTCACATTAGTTTTACCCTTTCCTTTTTTCTTATTATCAAATTTTCTATCCAACTTTTCCTCAACTTTCTAAGAAAATTGATAAGCTTCTTTTGAATTTAAAATTCTCACCAAACTGAGTTCTTCTTGAATTATTGGCCTTATTCCATTGAGGTATCTTGCTACATTCTCCTTGTTGGATTCTGAATGTCCTATTCTTATGAGGATTTTATGAAAAAATTTTGTGTATTCCTTCGTAGTTCTTGCTCCTTGTAGCAAACTTTATATTTTCTTAAGCAACTCAAGCCCATAATATGTTGGAATGAATTATCTTTTCATCTTTCCTATCTTTTTTTCCCATTTGGATATCTTATCCTTTCATCTTCTTCCTCTTTCAAGTTTTGTTTCCTTCCACCAAATTCTAGCATGCCCTTTCAACTTTGTTTTTGCAAATCTAACTCTATCAAGGTCTTCAATTTCCTCAAACTCAAAGAAATCCTCCATGCCATTTATCTCTAGGTCAATTAATACTTATATATTCAAAATCCCATTGAAGGTTGGAACATCCATCTTTGGTATCCTTCCAATCTTTTGACAAAGAAAAAAATATAGGATCATTTACTACTGTTGCAACATTTATTCCAACACTTGACTCACTTGAAGTGTGAGAAGATTCATCTTCACATTCAAATTATCTTCTCCTATGTTCACCTCTTCTACATAGCTCTTCTTGTAAATTTTGAATTTGCCTTCTCAAGGCTCTAAAATCATCAGGGAAAAAAAAATCAATTCCTCTACCTCTACCCCTGCCATGTGGGGCTCCTCTTGCATACATTTTTTACACAACCCACACTTATAGTCATAGTTGAAATTGCATCTCTTTGGTAGTTTGTCCACACACTCAGAATATACCTACTCTAATATTATTGATGTAAAGGGAATACTCTCCCCTTAATTAAATATAAAATCAAATAGCAATCTCAATGGATATATGCACACACCACTTGAAACAACAAAAAATTGAATGCAAAATCTACAAACTAGAATTAATGTGTTATATTTCAAACTTGTAGGAAGGATTACATAACTTCAACAAATCTGATTATATCAGATTTTATAGTCCCTAGTGTTATTTTTAGGATAAAAAATGCAATAAGCAGGAAAAACACAACTCAAAGACAATGAACACAATATTTTACCCTAGGAAAACCCTCCTACTTGAGGGAGAAAAACCCAACAAAATATTCTCTTATAAATCAGAATAATAATATGCCATAAAAAGGCCAAATACAATACAATGGATCTAGACTTATACATGGTGCAATTTCATGAATACATAGAGCATTTAACTCTTCTGTTGAAGTCGAATCTGCTACTCTTGAAGGGTGAACCTACTGCTGAATATATCTTTGAATTGGAATAGAATGAATTCATCCTAAATGTCTTCAAACCTTCTAATATATATACAAGTCTAGGTGAGCTCACTCTAGGGCCGACCTAGCAATTTTAATATTTTATTATAAAAACATAAAGGCCGACCTACCTTTGTTTAATTTAGCTTAGGGAAAATACCTCCCACAACTATAAGACACTAACAATCCCTCTTAACTAGGGAGGTATTCTCAAATAACCTCATCATGGATTCTCTCAACATGATGCCCACAATGGATACACTCGTAAGTGAAAAGCCACATCTCAATCTCAGAAATGTACAAGAGTTCATCATGGAGTCTCTCAACATGATGTACGCAATGGCTACACCCATTTGTGGAAAACACATCTCAGTCTTAGAGATGTACAAAGGTTCATCAAAGAGTCTCTCAATGTGATGTCATCATGGAGTCTCTCAACATGACGTCCACAATGGCTACTCCCATGTGTGGATAGAAACACATCTTAGTCTCAAAGATGTACAAAGGTTCATCACAGATTCTCTCAACGTGATGTTATCATGGAGTCTCTCAACATGACATCCATAATGGATACTCCCATGTGTGGAAAGAAACTCATCTCAGTCTTAGAGATGTACAAGGGTTCATCACAAAGTCTCTCAATGTGATGTTATCATAGAGTCTCTCAATATGACATCTCATATCAATCTTAGAGATGAACAAGGGCTTGCACCTCATATTTCTCCATCTTAGAGAAATATACACTAGAAGAGATTTCACCTCATATTTCTCTGTCTCAAAGAAATATACACTACAAGGGCTTTCACCTCATATTTCTTCGTCTTAGAGAAATATACACTACAAGAGCTTTCACCTCATATTTCTTTGTCTAAGAGAAATATACATTACAACAAATCTTCATGATGATGTGACTCCCTGTGGAGCTCCAAGTTCCTACATCAACCTTCTGACCTCCTCGTCCAAGATTGTCTACAATGCTTGACTTAGAGGAATGGTTTCCAATGCACACCTTTGGCACTAATGACTTTCAAGAGTTCAGGTATGTCCTTCTCAACCTCATCCTAGATCACCCTATTCTGAATAGGTTTGTGGAGCTACCAATGTCAAATTCAAATTGATTGTCTTGTGCAATTCTATTCTTTGTAGTTGAAGAGGTCTTCTAAGGACTTTAGCACCTGACCTTGTAACACTACAACCCACTTAGCTGACACCTTCACTTCTTCTTAGTGAGTCACAAAACTCCCTCTTGATCCCTACATCAGAGATTGCAAAGAAATCCTCTAGAAGTGAACTCTCCTCCATTGAATGATCTCAGAGACTTAATCCTTTTCCTAGACATGATCTCAACTCATTTATTGAATTCTTATAATTTAACTCCCTCTTAATGTCATTTCCTCCTCTCTGAAGTAGCTGATCACAATGACAATTTGTATAGGTTCTTTTAGTGTCTCCATATTTCTCAATCTTCTTTGTTGATGCAAACTCTCTATCCAAGGCTGACCCAACCTTGTGCCCTCGAGAGATGTCTCCAGTGAAGAATCATGAGAGTTATGCACCACCAACTCAGTCTCAAGGTTACAAGCTATGTCTCCATGTTTTTTCATTTCTCCAGCCGGCGTGACTTCCTCATAGGATGCCTCAAGCTCTTCCTCCCTTTGAATTCCTTATGCAATCTAGGATAATTAATCCATCATCCTTTTGCTCCTCGATCCATCCTACATTTTAAAGAGATTAATAATAGTTCATGAAATCAAACTACCTTGATACAAATGAAACATGTAGACATCTAGAAAATATCATTAGATAGAAAAATTAAGGAATGATAATAGAGCTTATAATCTAATATATTTTTCTTTCATCTTCACTCAATTTCTACTCTTGGAAATGCTAATCACAGCACTACAGATTACAAAGACAATCTCGTCAACTCAATTATGTAGCCAACATATTCAATATAGAACCAGGCCTCTCACTGAATCAAGGCACCATCACATTCCATGCACATAGAGAATGGTATCGATGTGACCAACCAATCACAACCGAAATTGCAATTCTCCTTTCATGTGAAAGACACACTTAGAAATCTTCACAACTAGCATGAAACAACTCACAATGAATGAATGATATCTCCAAAATATGGCATGCCAGTGATCACCGCTCAAAAGAAACCATGACCTCTTCTGAAGAAATCACATGACTTAGCCATAATCAATATAAAATTAGCTATCCCCAAATAAAAGATGTCAGATCCTCTCTACACAACTTAGCAAAATTTTAGGAGAAAGAATAGAAATTGAATTTCAACCCAGGAGAATGAAATTTCATTTTATTCAAAGGTACAAACATACAGTACTTATCTCTATCTACCTTCAAGGGATGAATTTAATTCAGACACAGGTGCATATGGTAGAACTAAATTATATCGCATTCAGAAGGGCATATAAGTTATTATGAATCATCAATGCAACCAACTGACAAATCTATCTGATCAATCACACAAATGTTAGAAACAAATACACCCTCCAAGCCTCCTGATTTGCAGTCATATTCTTCTTCTGTGGCATCTGGATTATTGCAGTGTCTCTTAATTTTGACCATTGAACTATAATATTTCTAAATCTAACTTAGGAAATAATACGCCATCCTAGGTATTAGCTCGACAATCATGAGTTAGCCTAGAAATAATGAGTAGGTGACTCCAGAAGAATCCTAGTCAATAGAACCTATACCCTTTCTTATTTTCTCAATATTCCTCAAAAATTATTAATATCCAGAGGGATAAAGAGTCGGACTTCTCTTAATCATATGCCACATCAACGAAAAAATGACTCCTTGCAAAACAAAAATTCTCAAAGAACTATTTAAAATTGGAAGTATATACCAAAGAATGAGAGAAGTTTGAACTTAAATTCAGACTGCTTAGATTACTCAAAACTCCCGACCTTACATATATTCTCATAAAATCATGCACACATTGTTTTAACAAACTACCCCACTCAGAATGAAATTAGACAAGCTTCTAATTCAATTCAACTCCACCTTAAAGAAAAATTTGGTAAATCCAAGGATGATTCACACGAATCCAAATGATATCCATTTCCTACCTATGCAAATAATAGATGATAGAAAAATATTATTGAGGATCACCACAATCTATACTAAAAACTAACAAGGGATAAAATGCATTGAAAGTTCTATGCTTCAAAGACTAGCCAAAGACTCAATGAAAAATAAAAAATTTAGTGCCATATGCAACACCTTTAGAAATATGATTCAAGCAATAAAAAAATACCATTGAATCCTTCAACACACTGCCTCCAATATTTTTTTTAAAAAAACTTTGCACTTGAGCATACTTACAGACTGCAAAATACTCACAAGACAACTGTTCTAAAAAGAAGACTATAGGATACAAAACTTTGACCTTTGGATTGCATGAAAATTAAAGAAAGTGCCTAAAAAATTCCATCGAGCAAGAAGCATAGATCAAGAGCATTTACATTCAGTTCAAACTGAAAATAAAAATAGCACGATATCCATAATGATCAGAACCACAACTTCCGTTAAAAGACGAATCTCACAACTCCTCAAAATGCTCGACTCACACAAAATCGCATTAAATTTTTTGGCATGACTTCACCCATACACCATGTCACATAGTATCTATGTATTTACACAAAAATATGCTTCAACTCCTTGAAACACAACAAGAACAATATAAAGAGGGTACGAAAGTTTCTTTTCCATAGAGAGTATTATGTACTGATATAGTATTCAACAAATATCATGAATTTACCAATATGGTATTTACTTTATCGACTCTTAAAAAGAAATATCTTTCCGATACCACATAGAGCAATCAATTACTATGCATTGATCAAATCTAAACTGCCCACTACCATCACACATGATTCAAAGACACATTGATGCCAAGTAAAACAACACTCTCCATATTTGAATGCAAGCTAAAGTTAGCAGATGTCATTATCTGCATCCACCAAACCACATAAATGAGGTGATACGAATGATCTCACCGCTAAGTAACAGACTAAATATGGTGCCAAAGATGATCCATCTCTGAGAATGTATGCTAGAGACAAAGGAAACAATGATTATGATATTCCTGCACACTACTTAGCCAAATCTAATCAAATCTTCCTGAACCTACTCTGAAACCATGTTAGTTTTAGGATCAAAAATGCAATAAGCAAGAAAAACACAACTTAGAGACAAGGAACACAATATTTACCCTAGGCAAAAACCTCCTACTTGAGGGAGAAAAACCTAGAAAAATATTCTCTTATAAATCAGAATAATAATAGGCCCTACAAAGGCCAAATACAATACAATGGATTTGCACTTATACATGGTGCAATTTCATGAATACACAAACTGTTTAACTCTTCTGTTGAAGTTGATTTTTCTGCTCTTGAAGGGTGAACCTACCGTTGAATATATATTTGAATTGGAATGGAATGAATTCATCCTAAATGTATCCACACCTCATAAATACAAGTCTAGGCAAGCTCACTCTAGGGCCGACCTAGCAATTTTAATATTTTATTATAAAAACATAAAGGCCGACCTGCCTTTGTTTAATTTAGCTTAGGGAAAATACCTCTCGTAGCTATAAAACCAAAATACCTAGAACTAATTTACAACAAATCAAAACAAATTACAATCTGGTTTTTATATGAAAATGAAGAAATACAACAACTTTCCTCCTTTCAACTACAACCTCCAATCATTAACTTGTTGCTTCCAAACTCCAATATTTCTTTGAATCAATTGTCAACAATGGTCTTTAAGGACCTTTTTCTAATCTAATAACATCCTCAAACTTGCAAAAAAAATCCTTCTCCACCCTCTCCAAGAAAATACATGCCCATCTCTTCTTCTTCAAAAACTATTAAATAAAACACTTAGGACTACTTTCAAAAATCAGATTTGTCCCTCCTTTTAAAAGGTTACGCCCAAGAATGCGGAAAGAGATGCTCCTAAAAAATAAAAAAAATCATTTAATATTTTTGATGTATTTAAAAACCCACTTTACAAGCAACAAAGGTTAGATAACAACTTCGATTCCCTCTCCTCTTGAATAGGGTTGAAACTTAGAAAATTTTGTTATCACAATATGAGCACCCATCATTTCCACTACTATTGTAATGCCCCACTAAGGGACCTAGAGGATTAACACAAAAGACCTCAAACATCAAGCCAATAATTTTTTTTTTAAAGAAACTAAAGTGACACAACTAATGCAACTCAAAAATTTAACATGGATAAAAAAATTACATTAACATCATATATCATAATCACATTATGACCTAAAAGTAACATTAATCATAGCCCACTTACACACCTATCCACCATGGTCCCCTAACGTCGCTACTATGACACATCAACAATAACTAAACCTATAGAAAGACATATGATACACTAAGAACACATCACATCAGTTCTTTGAATGTAAACTAAATCTCATACAACAGATTACATATGATAACATAATTATAATTAAACCTCATCTAACACTATGTGAATATGAACCTAATCCTAGTCAATGCCATGAAATAGATACATAAAGATATATCTCATCTACTGCTAAATTAAGCTCATATGCATCATAAATATAACATTCCTATGTTAACCTTTCCATTACATAATCAACAACAATATATATATATATATATATATATATTCAAGATTACATCAATTCATTTAATTTTTCCTTACAAGAATGCTACAATGTACAAGATTCATTCATCTAAGAGGTATATATATAAGATACATATTGGACACCATTTTCTTAGAAATATAATTTGCACCATAAAACCAACTCAGGAATGAAGCAGAAGGAAAGACTCAATATTGCACACAAACTACACACAAGCAAGCAACAAAAACAAAAAGTGGTTGACATTAAAAATACAAAGGCGACTACCTAAAAACAAGAATCCACCAAAAATGACAAGGAATTTCAAATGCTTCTAGAGGCCCAACACATAACACAAATGGATAAGAAGCCCAAAAGCTAATCATTATGCCACAATTCATACAATGAAGCACATTACATAATTTTCACAATCTTAAAACATGATAACCAACTTTTAATTTCTCTTTCTTTGCAGATCATAATCAGGACCAATAATGCATATACTTGGTACAATTGATCCTTACACAGAACAAAAGACCCAACACAAGATTTCAAAAAGAGGAAAGAATTGTCAACATACATATAGTAGCACATTCAAGCATAAATGATACAACATAATAAAAATCACAGGATAGAGCTATATCCTCCTATACAACCTTCAGAACTGAACTAATTCCCTCTTGACGACAGTAAATCTACTAGCCATAAAACAACCATAAAATAGTCATATCAACTCGAAATCCAAATCTATCAAAAACCCATTTCAGATTTGGCCCTCAACTACTTAGCAACGCAAGAAGAATTGACAAAAAATGACTCAAAAATTCAAAAAATGTAAAACAACAGACGGATCCCATAAAACCCCTCTTGATAGTAGTCAAATCCTCCAACCATAAAATGACCATAAAATAGTCATATTGGCTTGAAATTAAAATCTGTGAAAAAAATAGTTTAGATTTTTCCCTTAACTAATTAGCGACATCGACAGAATTGTCCAAAAATAAACCAAAAATTTACAAAATGTGAAAAAACAAATGACTCTTAAAAACCCACTTTTCGGCATATCTGATTACAGTCAAACATCAAAATGAGAAAACCCAGCATATAAAAGCATTTCATAACATGAAAGAAACACTTCAAAACATTCAAATAATATAGTCTATAACATCCATAAATATTTCTATGAATTTAAAACAAAAAATATAAATTAAGTATAGAACCTACCTCAAAACATGAAAAATTTGAATGCAAGATACCGAAAAATTGAAGAAGCTTTCCAAACCCGAATTCTTTAATCCAAAGCATGACTAGAAATCAAATTCCACACAAAATGGCAGAAAATCCATTCCCCTAAAATCATAATTGAATTCCAAACCACTCCCCTCCAAATTTTGATTCAAAACCACTCCAAATTTCCCAAAAATAAACCTTTGAAAAATACTTCAAAACCATGTAGAATCTCTCCATTCTCAAACACCTAAAAAATATTTTCAAAATCCTCTAAATTTCATGCACAAAAGAAAGTGAAAACCCAATCTCCCAAATTTTCCCATAAATAAAAATAAAAAATAAAGAAAAACAAAAAAGAAAGTAACTTTCTTTCTTTTTCCCCAAAAGACTCTTCTTTTCCAAAATAGAACAAGGAAATAAAATCTCTCATAAAATAAAATATTAAAATATTAAATTAAAGCACCTATCCTCATCCCACTAATGAAATAATTATAATAAAATAAATAATCAAATTAACTCACATAATTAACTCATTTGTTTAGGGTTTCCCACCAAATAAATTCAAAACATTATAAAAGATAAAAGAACCTCCTTAAAATAGCCACTCCACCAAAATAGTAAATCAAAACAAAAATATAACATATGCTTACATATTAATATTTAAATATTTACTAATAAAAATATTAATATTTAATAAATAACATTAGAATATGTTAATATTTATAACCTTATTTTCATAAAACATAGTTCACATATAATCATAATAATATTAATAACCAATATTCACTCACACCAAAGAATAACCATAGCAATATATATACATATATATAATAACATTAAATCACACCTTAACACCCATATGACAACTATATTTACCAGCAACATAACCAACCTAGAAGCTAACTTCACTTAAATAGGTCATAATCAGAGACAACATAAACCACAAAATAACTTCTTACATGAAAGAGACATTCACATCAAAGAATAAATAATAAGAATGATCACAATAGTGACTAACCTGAATTACCAAAGGAATTAGCACCATTGGAACTAAATCCATACTCAATGCTAGACATTGGAGTCACACAATCATATAAACCAACATAAACATTCACACAAGTGCAACACTCCCACCATAGAGTATAGGAGATCGGGAATTGTCCCATGACAACACAAAAAGGTGGTCACACACTGAATCAATTATCCCTAATTGGGGACAATGGCTAGGGCTACGGTATAACTTGGGCCTAGATGTTATCTCCTCAACCACCATTGGGATTAGAGTCACGCTCAGACATCCTAATTTAGGTGGATACATAGTTTGGTACCTATTCACTCAAATATACAAGTTAGAGCACATGTGCATAATAGTTGAAGTACTAGGAAAGGAACTCTAGCAATCGTATCTCATTCTCGTATGTCCCCCATACGTCCAATGGTATGATGTTTCCCTTTCCACCTATCCTAACAACATAATACTACACCGTCTAGCTATCCAAATACATCTCTACATAATAATAATAACATAACAATATGCATCATACTCACAAAAATACTAATAGAAGCTCATGTTCCTTCTTTAAATATCCCTATTATTTTGCCTTCATCTCCAAGTTCCAAAGCAAAACTACCTACACATCCATGGTGAGAATGGAGGGGTACTACATTCTCCCCTCGTAAAAAATTGACTTACTCTTGGAAGTCACAAAATAGGGTGGAAACATAACACATTAGTACCAAAAAATTTCTACTCTATAATTGATGTACATCCTCTTTCTGAATAATTTCAATGAAAATCACTATTTGGCTACACATTTGAAAGTAATATTTTCCTAACCAATTTTATTTATAATTCCATACATCTCTTACAGTATGATACGTGATTTTTACACTAACAAATATAGCAGGTACTCCAATTAACTCCATTTTCCATTCCCAATACAAAAATTTCCATAATCTCGTACAAGGAAAACACATCAAATGATTTCTTGATATTAAAAAATACACACCATCTCAAGTTTCATAAACATATTTCAAATTACAATTTATGATTTTCAATAACATCCACTCCACTTAATACCACAAATTCACAATACACTCACATTTAAGATGGCATGGCTATCCCTCTTTTACATAAATATGCAACAAAATATAAGAAATATACATCTAACACATACATAAACAATCACATCACGAGGAAGTGCACAACACAAGGCTACACAAGGGTCCATCTGGACACTAGTAAGTAGCATACTAATCCATGATACATAATCTATGAGCCAAGAGCCAATATCCATCTCACATGATCCATACCTCACATTTAGTGGCTTGATGGTGTTAGGCCACACACACATGGTAAGACCATCCAAAAAATACCACAATGACCTATCTCTTATTGTATAAGGTGGTTAGCCTCCAAGAGATAGTCATCACACATAGGTAGGTAGTGGGTCCTAACTGTGTAACAGCCTCACATACCCCCATCCTCAAGGTTCCCTACGTTTGCTTCCTCATATACACTCACCAAGTCCACCTCATATTTCCTTGAAGAGGAATCACACTATGACACATGGCCGACAACAAAAAAATAAGGATAAACTAGTTTAGCCACCAAATTCATAAAGAAGAGGAAATAAAAATTCAATTTCAACCATAAAGCAATAAATGCGCATAATTTCAACACTAAATAAAATGTAACCTTGAGGGCTATGAGAAAATAAGATTACAAGGTGTAGCTAAACCATCACAATCAAATATAAATAAGGTGTCGGCCTTCACAATCAACATTAAAATCATCAATAACCATAAAGAAAGTCCATAATCTTCAAAATTGCACTATACAACACTATGTGACTAGATACTATCCAACAAACGAGGAAGGAGGAAACAACGTCAGGCTATAAGAGTAGCCCTCTTGTGGTAAAAAATGAGTACACCATCCACATGGCTCAAAGTGTACTCCCCGGATACACCCTACAACATGTTGTCATGTGACATGGACTAGCCAAGTGTCCCACACACTCCTTGTCTTCCCGCATGGGATGTGTACCTCGGCCCCCATCTCGCATTGCATCTTAGTGTGACACGGCCATACACCAACTAGAGAAGGAACACACTGTTTGTATGCCACATGGAAATGTGTTTGTGGCTTCACGGAAGTAGGCACACGTAGAACACACCTTGCATGGAGACACCTCATGGAGAAGGCACACATAGGTACTCACTATAGCTAGAGGTATACATGGCTAGGAGATACCCATATGCTAACCGACCCAAAACTGTCGAAAGAGAACATGAGTATCCCTCTACAAGTGTGTGAGGCCCCATTACACTCATCACATAAGTAGGATATCATAACACAATCTCATAGTGCACCTTCATGCATCTATGCATGTGGCATCATGTCCTCAAGCCCAGCTCACTACCATCAACAACATGACATCATCACCAACATTGTGTTAGAACATCAGTGGGGTGTGAAATCATACCTATTGCATCATTTCGAAATACATGCAAATATGGTATATATAATGCATATATGAGTATATCAATATGGGGCTACCTGAGTTTCACCTCTCATATGGTTGAGGTTGACTCATTAATGCTAGATCAACATCCCTACAGATGGCCAGGTATATACTAACAAACCAATGTTGTTGTACTCAAAACTGTGGGGATTAGGCTAGCACATATGGATCAAGTACCCTAATCAATCATAAGGGGAAGTAGTGACTATGTTTCCTTGGGATCGATTGAGCTAGGAATGCTTTGTGCCACTATATGCGTACGCTGCACACTCCACCCAAGGAGCTTTGTGGCTGCTACTACCCCTTCATAGATTAAGGGGCTAGAGAACCAAAAGAAAATAATATGTGAAACTATCTTTTGGCTACTCTTATATATATAAATTTCAGCCACACGTGGGTTGGCCCTCAATTAGGTAACAAACATTCAAGCACACATATTGGTATGGTTAATACCATACCAACAAATACAAATTATTCCTCATGGATGGGTACATAGTATCACCATCCCATGGGCACACAAAGAAAGTGCGGGATATTCACAACACTCAACCAATGCACAATTACTGGTTTCTCACATTTACAGGGAGTACAATTACATACACAATTCCATTACTTCTCAAGGATCACATACCATGAGTACATTTATTTCCATAACCAATGTGATTCATATCATTACATATATCCATAACCCTTTATCAATTTTTCTTTCACTCTACTCTTCTCCATATGTCACATGATACTAAATGTCAGTGTTTTGATCACCATGATCACTTAACAACTCCTCTAATCCAATTAATATTTACTTTTATTCATTTGGTATAACATTCTATCCTCATAACATAAACATATGCCAACTAACTTTTCTTCCACACAATAAGAATTTTACATAAGTACTATGGATTTTCTAAATTTACCCAAGAATCATTAATACTTTCACATCAACATTCATACATCCATAGTTCAAAAAATTATACACAAGCTCCATATTCACAAAAGAATTGTAATGATCCACTACTTAACTCTTACCACTTCATGTAGGTATTTCCTAAAAAAAAACAACCCCTAATTCATCACAAGTTATTCAAATTTTCACATAACAAGAGGATTCACATAATTGTTCCCAAAACACAATCCCACATTCTCTCAAACTTTATCCCAAGCTAGTACAAGTAACACTAAATCTTTGCACAGTGATTATGCCTACTCAAACATCCCTATCTCATACCTAAACTTAATTACTTCACATGTTACCACCTCATAACAATTATACATGCAAGACATCCAATGCATAAATCTTTTCTATTTATACAATAGTAAGAAAGGACAAGGACATTACATCATAGGTTTCAGATACACATAGCAAACAAGATGTTCAAATACCAATATAGTCATCATAATTTTTCAAAATAGAAACCTAGTTCAATGCACTAGCATCTTATTTATTCCACCAAAATAGCCCTTTCCAATAAAAACATATCACATCATATAATTTAAAACTTAATCACATAAATTTACTTCCAAATGCATATATTAAATACCCAACAAATACACTCAATCTCATTCATAATCTACCTTTTATGCATAAACCAAAAATAAAGAGTGCAGTTTTAGAAGAACATAAGATCTGTCACTCAAGTAATTTCAGACATAATTTCTTTGATTCACATTCAAGGTTTAAGCATACAAGTTTAAGGCCTAAATAATTTTCTATTACAATGTGGTTTAAGACTAATTCTCTTTATTAACTATATGTGGGTTAAGAGAAAGAGGAAACACGATAATTTAATTTGATGCAAGAAACTTGCAAACATAACCTTTCCAAACAAAGCATCTATATAAAGGAAAATCAAGTCACACTTTCTACCCAAATCTCCACTATCACCATCAAGCAATATTTTCCATTTATGATCATAACTAAACACGTGATCAATATTCATTACATCACTCAGTATGCATTATAGCAATCACAAAAGATTGACAACAACTCATATAAACTATCTACATGCTTTTCCATAGTTTGTTCTAACAAACCTTTTACATGCAAGATATTCTTAAGATTATGAAAATGCATTGAACAACATATGGGTGTTGACACTCCTACAAACCATGAAAAGAAAACACACGAAGAGATGACATACTCAGGCCATGACTTCCCTTTTAAACCACATAAAATACATTCTCACTTGCATAAAATTCACATAAGTAGCCTAGTTGTGCAAAATAACATCTTATCCTAATGCACATTTAGTCAAACAAAAGAAATCCACATGCCAACTTGTCAGCTAATCAATCTGAACCCACACATGCATTCCAAGACTAAATTTTGACTTTTAAAGAACTGGAAGTCATGGAAATGAAACAAGTTCACACAAGAAAAAAATCAATAGTTACAAGAATCGAAGGAATCACACCCAACATAAGAATACCTAAAGCATCTAATCCTCTATCTAACATCTCAACTAGGTGTTTAGATTAAAACATGGTATCTAACACAAGGGTCCCTATGACCTAGCCACACATCAAAAATCCAATAACACATGCATGGGAAAAGTTACTATAACTAGACATGGGAAACAACATTAACCAAAGATCCTAGTGTTGCAACACTGGCTTTGATAACAAGTGTAATGCCCCACTAAGGGACTTGGTGGATTAACACAAAAGATCTCAAACATCAAGCCAATAATTTTTTTTTTAAAGAAACTAAAGTGACACAACTAATGCAACTCAACAATTCAACATGGATAACAACATTACATTAACATCATATATCATAATCACATTATGACTTAAAATTAACATTAATCATATCCCACTTACACACCTATCCACCATGGTTCCCTAATTTTGCTACTACGACACATCAACAATAAATAAACCTATAGAAAGACAAATGATACACTAAGAACACATCCAGTCAATTCTTTGAATGTAAATTAAATCTCATACAACAAATTACATATGATAACATAATTATAATTAAACCTCATCTAACACTATGTGAATATGAACCTAATCCTAGTCAATTCCATGAAATAAATACATAAAGATACATCTCATCTACTGCTAAATTAAGCTCATATATATCATAAATACAACATTCCTAAGTTAACCTTTCCATTACATAATAAACAACATATATATATATATATATATATATATATATATATATATATATATATATATATATATATATATATATATATATATATATATATTCAAGATTACATCAATAAATTTACTTTTCCTTTACAAGAATGCTACAATGTACAAGATTCATTCATTTTAGAGGTACATATATATAAGATACATATTGGACACCATTTTCTTAGAAATATTATTTGCACCATAAAACTAGCTCAACAATGAAGTGGAAGGAAAGACTTCATATTGCACATGAACTGCACCACCTAAACCCCGATGGATGGTTAGAAAATACCACCCTACCACATGGAACCCTAAGGTCCACTCCCTCTGTGCTAGGAGATGACACTAGGCCCCACACACAAACAAGCAACAAAAACAAGTGGCTAACATTAAAAATCCAAAGGCGACTACCTAAAAACAAGAATCAACAAAAAATGACAAGGACTTTCAGATACTTCCAGAGGGCCAACACATAACACAAACAGATAGGAAATCCAAAAGCTGATCATTATGCCACAACACATACAATGAAGAACATTACATCATTTGCATAATATTATAACATGATAAAAAACTTTTAATTTCTCTTTCTTAGCAGATCATAATCAAGACCAACAATGTATATCCTTGGTACAATTGATTCTTACACAAAACATAAGACCCAACATAAGATTTAACAAATAGGAAAGGATTATCAATATACATACAGCAGAAAATTCAAGCATAAATGATACAACACAATATAGATCAAAGGATAGAATGATATCCTCATACAACCTTCACAACTGAACTAGTTCCCTCTTGACAACAATAAATCTACTAGCGATAAAACAACCATAAAATAGTCATATCAACTCAAAATCCAAATCTGTCAAAAAATCAATTTCAGATTTGGCTCTCAAATACTCAGCAATGTGAGCAAAATTGACCAAAAATGACTTGAAAATTCACAAAATGCAAAACGACAAACGGATCCCATAAAAACCCTCTTGATACCAATCAAATCTGCTAGCCATAAAATGACCATAAAATAGTCATATCAACTTGAAACCAAAATCCATCAATAATCAATTTCATATTTTTCCCTCGACTACTCAACAACATGGGTATACTTGTCTAAAAATAAACCAAAAATTTACAAAATGTGAAACAACAAACAACTCCCTTAAAAACCCTCTTTTCGGCATATCCGATTATAGTCAAACATCAAAATGAGAAAACCCAGCATATAAAATAATTTCATAACATGAAAGAAACACTCCAAAACATTCAAATAACATATTCTATAACATCCATAAATATCTTTGTGAATTTAAAACACAAAATATAAATTAAGTATAGAACCTACCTCAAAACATGAAAAATTTGAATGCAAGATATTGAAAATTGAAGAAGCTTTCCAAACCCGAATTCTTTAATCCAATGCATGATTAGAAATCAAATTCCACACAAATTTTGATTCAAAACCACTCCAAATTTCCCAAAAAAAACCCTTTGAAAAATTACTTCAAAAACATGTAGAATCTCTCCATTTTCTCTCCATTCTCAAACCCCTAAAAAATCTCTTCAAAATCCTCTAAATTTCATGCACAAAAGAAAGTGAAAACCCAATTTCCCAAATTTTCCCATAAATAAAACTAAAAAAGAAATTAACTTTCTTTCTTTTTCCCTAAAAGACTCTTCTTTTCCAAAATAGAACAAGGAAATAAAATCTCTCATAAAATAAAATATTAAAATATTAAATTAAAGCACCTATCCTCATCCCACTAATTAAATAATTAAAATAAAATAAATAATCAAATTAACTCACATAATTAACTCATTTGTTTAGGGTTTCCCACCAAATAAATTCAAAACACTATAAAAGATAAAAGAACCTCCTTAAAATAGCCACTCCACCAAAATAGTAAATCAAAACAAAAATATAACATATGCTTACATATTAATATTTAAAAAATAAAATTAGACTATGTTAATATTTATAACCTTATTTTCATAAAAACATAATTCACATATAATCATAATAATATTAATAACCAATATTCACTCAGACTAAAGAATAACCATAGCAATATATATACTATGAACCCTAATTTCATACTTGTACATAAGCAACAAACAAACATAATATTAGATCAATATGCAAGGTGAAATAAGGATTCCCCATGAAATCCATTTACAAACCTTAGATAGAAAGGAAATGAAGAACAAATACAATAAGCAAATTAAATAAGCAACAAACAAACATAATATTAGATCAATATGCAAGGTGAAACAAGGATTCCCCATGAAATCCATTTACAAAACTTAGATAGAAAGGAAATGAAGAAGAAATGCAATAACCAAATTAAATAAGCAACAAACAAACATAATATTAGATCAATATGAAAGGTGAAACAAGGATTCCCCATGAAATACATTTACAAAACTTAGATAGAAAGGAAATGAAGAACAAATGCAATAACCAAATTAAATCTATCTAAACTAAGCAAACTCTTGATCCCATGGGGGAATTGGTGCCAATTGATGTGTCGAAATTGGCCCTTTCCCAACTCCTTTGTTGCAATGTAGATGATGTGTGAATGATCAAATCTCCTTCTTAATATTTTGGCATAACCTAGCTATGAAATTATGAAAATGATGAACATATGGAAATAAATGCACAAAATCAGCTCTCAATGTGGAGAAAGTAACTTTGCATGAGATTATAGATGTTGAATGAGAGGAAGAACCTTTCATTTATAGATTTCCAAAATGGAGAAGAGAGTGAAATTGAGCAATGTGGGTTCATTCAACATATAATGGAAAAGTGCCACTTGTCCACATGTGATTGGAGGAGGAATGAGCACATTTTGGTCAATGTACATGATAAATTCTATGAGATTCAAATTTGAAATTTGAATGTGACATGTAGGAGGGAGAAGGAAATAGAGTTAATGTCACTTGGCTCAATGCAAAGGACATGTAAGAGGCATTGAATTCCTTGTTGGAAGTACCCATCCCTTTTGGAGGGATTTTTGAATTCAAATTTGAAGGAATATTCCTCCTTTATTCCATGTTGAGAGAAAATAGGCAATTAAATAAATCAAAGTAATTGATTTATTGTGCAAGGTGCATTCTCTAGAGGATTTTAGTGATTGAGATTAAATTAATCAAGATTTGATCAATTTAATGAGAGATTAAATGATTTGACAATTTTGACTTAGATTTTAGAATTGATTTAAATCAAGAATTGAGAGGAAAATGATTAAATAAATGTTTTTGATTTATTTAACCAAATGTTAGATTAAATTAAATAAAATTTTAATTTATTTAATTTAATGAGAAGACTTTAGGAATTTTAATCAAATAAAATGATTTATTTGATTAAAAGGGATTGTAGGGTTAATTGATTAATTTAATCAAAAGGAGAGAAAGACCTAATTAAATAAATAGAGATGTATCGAATTACAAGACATAAGGTGATGATATGTTGAGAGTGTGATTTAGGAAGAAATGATGTTAGTAATCAGGATCAAGCATGTAAGATCAAATTGTACATTTTCCATGTCTACATATACATATATATAATAACATTAAATTACACCTTAACACCCACATGACAACTATAGTTACCTGCACATCCATGGTGAGAATGGGGGGGAATTACAACTACATTCTAGGAGTGATTAATAATTTGTCAAAAAACTATAACTCTGAAAAGCCACACCAAGATTAGATTTTTAAATTTTATGCTTCTGAAACTTTGAAATTGATTTCCTGTACTATCTCCCAATTCAAGATTCACAACATAGAAAGACCAATCATTTAATATATTATTTTTGGCCTAATATTTTAATTTATTCCTCCAATACCATTATTACTCAAACCAAAAATTAAAATACTCTTTTTGGTTGGTTCAAGATTGTCATTGACCATTGGATGCTCATGCATCGTTATTGATATCTAAAAAATATTTACCTCACATTCCATACTACATTCACTTATAGGTGAATGTTTTATAAATTGTGAGGACGTAAAACATATATCTCAAAAATCTAATAAGAGGGTCTATAATCATGAATATTTTTATTAGAAAGTAGCATCACAAAGCCCATGTCACAATGAAATTGGTTAAGTTTTTTTTCTTCCTAAATATAAGCGATTGAATTATTTCTATAAAAAAATTAATTACGAGAAAAGGATAATTTGGAATATTTCTCTAATTTATTGGAGTAACTTATGTTTAAGAATTGAAAATAGGCTATTGAAAAAGGGAGGGGCAAGAAATAAGTAACTACATATAGAGAAAATGCAATGTAGCTCCGCAAATTTCTTTTCCCCTTTTTTACATTTTCCTCCAATTTTATCCTCCAAATTTTAACTACAAAAATTATTTTGATTAATAGGGAAAAATAGGTTTTGAAGGGATCTGAAACCCTTTACATCAAAACTCCCCTGGGATGACATATAAGACAAGGAAAAAAGTAGCCAGAAAGTAGCCAAAAAATAGCCATTCAACAACAAACTAAAAGACTAAATAGAGGGACACAAGGAAACTATGCCATATTTTTTAAGGTTTTAGTATCCTCCATTTCTCGGTTATAGTGAAGATTAACCATGGAAATGAGCTCCTACTTTTCTTCCTCAAAATATTTATTTAGACTACCCCTTGTTCTAGTGCTTGGGCTCTTTTCCTGCTCTTTTATCAGATTCTTTCCATTTTCTTTGGTGGGTGGAGCTTTCATCTAGTACTCAACCATCTAATGCTCCCTAAGAGAACTCATCTTTCCCATTAGAACCATTAGAGATTATGTACTATTCTTGATGGAAATTTGACTAACCTAGAAAAGCTTCTAACTATCCTTGTCTAACTCAGCCACTTTACTTTCCAAACCTTCCAAAAACATTTCACACTCAACTTTAAAGTCTAAGACTGAGCTCTCCAAATCCACAATTATTTCATTAATAATGTTAGAGGTTGATCCATTAGGAATTTTTTCAAAATTTTCCTTAAGGGTTACTTTATTGAACTCTTTCAAAATCTATTTAGTGACCCCAAAATTGTAGGTAGCTCCATGTTTGGCCATAGTTAACAGGTTCATCATCTCAGGATTCTCATCATCCAAGTAAGAAAGATTAGTAGAAAGGGGTCCTACCTTTCCAAAGTCCTTAAAAAAAATCCATCTTGGTACCCAAAAATTTATCAAGAACAACAAAAAATTTCTCCTTACCATTATCCTTGGAGGTAACCTATTGGGAGATCATATGTTGAGAGGAAAAAATCTCCACATTCATCTTTGGACCACCATCCCACACTGTGTCTTCATGAACTAATGCCAAATGAGGGAAGGGTTGGATACCAACCTCTTCTTCTATCTCATAGCCACTAAAACATTTACCTTGGAGCTTAGCGGATTGCTTCTTGTGTTTCTTCTTGGGTGATAACTGTAGACACATAAAAATGACCTAGACCCACAAGCTCTTCTTCTAACCCTAATTAGGACATTTTAATTATGTCATTGACTCACTTTCAACTATTAATTAGATAATTCATAATTATTTAATTAATTCATATCTGATTAGTCTTCATGATTATTAAATAAATAAATTTTAATTATTTATTTAATGCGTCACTAATTGTCTAATGTCCTCCTATAATTAAATAAATTTCTTAATTTATCTAATTATTTTACCCCTTTGTGTCTTCCTAATTATTAAATAAATAAGCTTATTTATTTATTTAATTATGTCACTAATTAAGTCCCCTTCTTCCTAAAATTAAATAAAGTCTTATTTATTTAATCTGCCTTCCACTATAATTAAATAATTATATTTAATTATCTAATTATTCATTAAGCCTCTTCTCTCCTAAATTAAATAAATTTTATTTATTTAATTTGGTCCACTCTCCTAAACTTTGAATTAAATTATTATATTTAATTTAAAAGGTCCCCTTTGTCACAGTCCTCTAATAATTAAATAATATCTTTATTATTTAATTCCCACCTAGATTAAATAACTCTTTTTATTTAATTTCTTCTAAATCTTATTTATTTAAAATAAGTCCCAACACCTAAATTAAATAATTTTATTACTTAATTTCTCCTCTTTTATTGTGCTCATTTTAAATAAATATTATTTATTTAAAATAGGTCTCATTTAAATTCCCTCCTTTAGTAAATAATTTAATTTAAATTATTTATTATCACATGACCCCACCCTTTTGAATTAAAATAGTTTTTTTAATTCGAAAAGTCAACATCCCCTCTTGATTTAAATAATTTTAAATAATTATTTAATTCTCCAACGACACCGTTTTTCGTGCTCGAAATCTGTTGTCACATGTTTTGTCAGCCATTGATTTGATTTTCTAAAAATCAATCTTGACCTTTCATTTCGAATCTGACCTAATGTGGCCCTAACCCTAATTGGGGGTTGTTATATGGAATCTTGTCCATTGATTCTAGGGAACTTGCTAACTTTCAATCTTGGCCATTCACACAAAATAGCCTCTTCTATAAAAGAGCAATTTTGGTCTCATTTTGGTCTTATCATCTTGCATTGTCATATTTTACCTCTCTCATCTCTTACATCTCTTATCATCTTGCATTGTCATATTTTACCTCTCTCATCTCTTACATCTCTTATCATCTTGCATTGTCATATTTTACCTCTCTCATCTCTTACATCTCTTATCATCTTGCATTGTCATATTTTACCTCTCTCATCTCTTACTTCTCTTATCATCTTGCATTGTCATATTTTACCTCTCTCATGTCTTACATTTTTAGAATATCTTGCATTTCATATTTTATCATCTAACATTGTCTTTTGCAGATCATTTACATTGCATGTAGATTTATATTCTCTTGCATTTTAGATTAAATCCTTCAACACTTGCTAGGTCATGTCATAAACTTATTTTGCTCACACAAAGATTGAGGGCATCCATCATATTGCAGAAAGTAGAGGAGGTTCAATAGAAGTGAGTCATGGAGCAGAGAAATGGGTGAGACTATTCTAGTCTCATTCCTTTTCTCTTTATTCCTCCTTTGCATTTTATTGATTAATTGATATTATTATTGCATGCATGTTCTAACCCTAGTTCAATCTTGCAAGAAATATATTTAGATCATTGTTACATTGGTGAACCTGACATTTTTTGGAAAATTTTGGAGTTGAATCTTTTTTGTTGCAGGTTTTGTTGGCCTTTTATTGCAGGTTTTGCACCATTTTGGAGATAAAACCCTAATTTTCAAAGATTCAACCATCTCTTTCAAACAACTACATATTTTTGGATAAATTTTTGTTTGTAGGTTGGTGACAATATCAAGAGCTTCCCATCCAAAAACGAGATTTTTTGGAGCTGTTTTCAAATTTTTATAAGTTTTTTGGTTATTTTCATGAGAAATCAATTGTGAGAGCACATTAACGAATTTTTTGGATTTATTTACAGTTTCGAAAAGCTCTCTTAATTTCAATAGGGGTCTATTTTTTATGTTTTTAATTTTCTTGTAGAATAGTTTGCCAAAAAATAGATCTTTAAAAATTAGGGTTTTACAAAGATTGACTTATATCTCACACAATTTTTTTTTGTAGGTTTGGAATGATGTCAAGCACCTATAGTAAAAAAATTAAAAAAAAAACTTGTTTTTAATTTTTAATAATTTTTTTATGATTTTTCATAAAAAAATCATTTTGGATGCAAAACAGTGAAGTTTTCAGATTTCTTTACATTTCTGGAAATATCTTTGAATTTCAGCAAGGGTGCAATTTATGTGTTTTTACTTTTGATGCAAAAACTAGTTCCAAAAATAAGATTTATGTTGACTATCTAACCTTCTAATATTAGTTGTCAGTAATAGAAGTATCCTCTCCCCTTGCACACTTGTGTGATCCTGGGTGTAAGAGAAACTGTCATTGACTCTAGGAATTGGGCTTGCACTAGTTCAATTAGGGTTAGGGCAACACTTTTTTCTACATGGTAGTTTAAAGATTTTGGGGTTACTAATTTTTTGTTTGCAGCTTGTGGCGAGGAGTCTAACATTTTTCTTGTTTATTTCATAAATCTTAGACAAACTTGCATTTTACATTCATGGGTTAAAATAAACATGCATGCATACTCATTGGGATAAAAAGAACACAACTTGCATTACAACTCATTGGTTTAAAATGAATCTGTATTTTCATAGCATTGGGTTAAAATGAATCTTTAGTTAGCTCACACTACAAACAGTTAAAACGAACCCCGTGTCTGCTTTTTATTTCAAGTTTGTGAAAAACATTTCGATTTGGGCTTAAAAGTGAACACCATGCGAGTGTGAGTTAGGATATTCATGTTTTCACTCCTTGTTTTTAAATGAGGATCGATTGAACTATGAATATGCTAATTCGCTTTTCTTGAACCTTAGAAAATTGGGCCTGCTTTGGTGGGAAAAAGTACTCACCCCAAAGTGACTCAAACTAGCAACGAAGCTCTTTAGCTGAGCTACTTCCAATCGGTATATAAATGTGAATCCTAAGGGAAAACCTAGGATTACGAGTGCGGATATGTTATACGGACCAAGTAGTACTCCCCAAAACCCTATTGAGCTTAACCTCTTCAAGCTGGAGTGCCTCCATAACGGAGCTTAATATTGGCCCCATGTATAACCACTCGAACGGATGTCCGAATTAAATCGTTTGATCTAGCAAGCCAAAAACCTTATATTCTTTGGTACAACAATGGTCGTTGTGATAACACCCGCACCTGCGCAGTTCTTAGTAGAGATGATCTATCTGCCATGGGATTTTCATGGAGGTTGGAAGCTTGGTTTCCCTAAGAAGCGAGTGCACTGTAAGGGGGAGCCTGTGGGGCCAAGAATCTGAATTCATCTGCTAAGGATATGCGGTTAGTGGGATCCAAAAGAATATTGTCCTTGCAGCCATAAGATTTTGTAAAATGACTTCTATGTGGTTGATTTTCATCATTTTTACAACACCATGTGTTTCCCAAATGTTTTCAGACAAATAAACATCAAACTTTCTAAAATCTGAAATAACTTTGCCAAACTAAAACAAATCTTTGCAATCAGCCTAAAATTTTGTCAAATCACTTCTTGCAACGCATTTTCCATCATGAACCACATTTGTCAAATCAAGTCCTCAATTTTGCACACTTTGGGATAGGAAAACTTTCCTTGCTTTGTCAAACCATTGTCTCAAAAATTAAATTGTCATTGGACCAATTCAAAACAAATCAGTCCTTAGTCATTGTCCTTTGGTGAGCTACTTCCAACTCATAAGTTTAGTGTGGAAATATCACTTTGTCATTTTATCATCTTGTCCTTCAAACTAGTCCTTTGGCAATCCAAATCAAGACATTGGCCAAACTTTGAGTGGTTAGAAAAGATTTCCTAAAGATCATTTGGCATAAGGAATCCCCTTTTATCACTTTGCATTGTCACCTTGCATAAAGCATAGTCTCATTTCATCCACCATCATGTCTTCAAGTCACTATGACATGCTTGCTAGTCAAACTAAATTCCAATTCATTAGTAATGGTCAAGCACAACTTGCTAGGGAATTCAAAACACTATACCTCCAATCCAAGTCCAAATTTACAACCCCTAGCCCTCCATCCATCTATCCATCCTACCAACAATCCATGAATCCTAGTCCTCTATCCATCTACTATCAAGGGTCCCCTAACACCATCCATGGCACTAAGTCACAACAACCTTCCATTGGTCATACCCACCCTAACTTTGACAAGGGATATGAGCCATCCATCAATCCAAACCAACTATCCATGTCATATCCTAGTCCTTCATTCACATCATATCCTAATCCTCCATCCATGTCATATTCTAATCCTCCATCCATGTCATATCCTTGTCATGCATCCATGTCCTATTCTAATCCGTCATATCATCCTAGTCCTTCATCCACTAATTCTTTCCAAACCTCCATGTCATATCCTAGTCCATTACACCCCAATCCATTCCAAGACACTCCATGTTTTCATGAAAACATATCTAGTCATGGTCTCCAAAGTCCCATCTTCTTACCTACACTTGAGGATACATGTCAAGAGGCAAGTCCAAAGCATGACATCATAACATCACCATCTTGTCCATATCAAAGTAGTCTATTGGACCCCATCTTTACATCCATTCAAGAAATCCTCCTAGACAATCATGGCATACCAAATAAACCTATCCTTGGTCAAGATTCCATCCAAAACCATGTCATTCAAGATGAACCTATCCTTGGTCAAGATTCCATCCACAATCATGTCATTCAAGATGACCTTATCCTTGGTCAAGATCCTATTTCCAATCATGACATCCAAAACAAACCCATCTTTGATCAAGACACTACTTTTGAAGAAGTCCAAAATGATCCAATCCTTGAACTTTATGACCTTCATGATGAAACACTTGAAGATGACCCTCTCTAAGCTTTCAACATTGATACTTCCAAAAATGAGACACTTGCCTCCATGGGACACATAGACGATCTACCTCTAGAACACGAGTCTCCTAGCATGGACATATTTGCAAATGATCAAGCTATAATTGAATTCAGTGGGCTCTATGACAATGACCATGAAGATGG
Organism: Sequoiadendron giganteum; assembly: GCA_007115665.2. NCBI lineage: Eukaryota > Viridiplantae > Streptophyta > Pinopsida > Cupressales > Cupressaceae > Sequoiadendron > Sequoiadendron giganteum. The sequence goes on from CM021100.1 coordinate 551,378,514, forward strand.
TTTTGACATCAACTTCGAAGCACTAGCAGAATCATCAGAATCTGATATGTCAGAAAATCAAACCGAAGATTTCAATAAAAAATCTGTCCAACATGTCAGTGAAGCTACAACATCCTATCAATTAGGATCATCTATCTTTTCCAAAGCAGGTTTTCTCACAGATGAGAAGATTTCAAGCATTAATTTCCACAATAAGGATGGCTTGGCATCTTGCTTCCAAAATAACAAGTACCCCATCGCAAACAAAATTTGTTAGAACATGCATTATCAGGGAAAAGGATTAGGCCTACATGAGCAAGGAATCTTGGAACCCATACAAGTTCAGGCACATTACAGATATCAAGGTCTTGGCTATTCATCAGTTGGAAAATCAAACGATGTTAATGGTCCCTCCTCGATATTGGGGGCAAATTTATCTAATACACACATCAAAATGGGTGTTATGAGTAGTCATTTTCATAATATTGTTGCCAACACCCCTTCCCTCCACACCCCAAACCATCATTCCATCATGAATAAACCTTCCATTTGGAACCAACAAAATTATTATAAATCCAAAGTTCAAAATCACATGTCAAAGGCCATCAAATCAGACAAAAAGTCAAGTGGACAAATGAAGCTAAAATGGATCCCAAAACAAAATGGATAAAGTCAAGAATCAGGCAAAGAAAAGATGCCAAATTCAAAAGTCAATCAAAATGTGGAGCCACAAGACAAGAGGACTCCCACATATAATCAATGTCCACCTCCTTCAAAATGGCCATCAAGCAAGACATATAAAAGTGTTGGTTCCAAACACTATCCTAATAAAAATTCCCAACTCCATCATCCATTACCCCAAGTTTGGAGAATAAAAACGGCTACATCCAAACATCCAACCGACCTGTCCATGTCCACCATCATCCGCCATAATCCTACATCCTCCTTAAATTCCAAACATCCCATGTCACAAATCCGTCGCATCTTGGCAGCAACTCTCTATCATAAGGACTCTCATGGTACTCTATCGTGATGTGCGTATTTGATAAGGCCAACTCTAGTATCAAAAAGGATCACAATGACATCAATCAGATGTATGCAAGCGCTATCATCCTGACAAGGCAACTACTTCAGAAATGTCATTATTGGCATGTCATGGCATCAGTCTCTAAATCGACACCGTCAAAGGATTCGACACAGTCAGTGGCCATCTAAAGAATCAAGGCTATTCGGCAAAAAAATGAAAATACAAAAAAGACAAAAATAGTAAAGAGAAAAATTTCGTCCAATAGTGAAAACCATTCTTATGGCACTTTGGATAAGTACCATGATGAAAACCTGGCAAATAGGCGTCATGTGTAGAATAAATCATCTATGTGGACCATTACACTTGGGGGCAAGTCATCTCATCTCCCATTCCCTTCACATGAAATTTCTTATGACCTTTCCATCTATCCATCCAAGCCCTGTCATTTCGTCCATTGTCCCACCTATTTTGATCTTGACAAACATTGGGGCAAAAATACAAATCATGCTTTGGGAGATTTTTTGACATGTCTATCCTTTGACCATACCCTATTCCATATCATGTCATTACCATCATAGCCTCATGTGACATTGTCCTTGATAACTATATGATAATAGTCCTCATGTCTCCTATCTTTTACAGAATCCATACATTGTCCTTTTATACCTATCACCCATCTTGGTTTCCCTTGTCAATGGTCTAAAGATCCCTCATCATCCCATCTAATCCTCACAAAGTCATTCCAAATGAAACAATATGGAAAACCTAGCCCATCATCCAAAACATTCCTCGACTTTGTCCTTGGCCTTGTTGCAGACTTTTATCCTCTTGTCATATCATTGTCATCCTCACGTTGTTTTGGGATGTGTCCTTCCCACGTCAAACAACGTTGTCATTGTCATCATCACCTGTCAATCGGTATTCAGCTTGACTAGCAGCAAAATCATGGTTGTCCTTGGATTCATGTGCATCAGCATCGTTCACATGCATTTGTCACAATTTTCATAAAACATCAAAAAGACCTAAAAATTTGAAAAAGTCTTGAATAAAATCCTAAAAATCTTATAAAATCTTGAAAAAAGACCTAAAAATTGAAAAATATCTTGAGAAAATACAAAAACATCCAAATCATTGTCAAAATCCCAAAAAAAGAGTCAATGTCTATCTTATCAATCTAGTCAATCACGTTAATCAATCTTTTGTCCATGTCTAAACTACGTTGTCTTTGCGCATTTGCTACGTAGGCAAGATTCATCTTTGAATCCCTAAGACATTAGTTCAGTCTTTCTAGGTTTGTCAAAATAAAATCATGATTCAAAATTTTGTCCTTTGGACAACATCATTGGTCGTGTCAAACTACGAGGTCTCTAAGTGCACGACGTAGGCAAGGCCATCAATCAATGAGCCCTCAAGGCCACACTAGGTCAGTCCATTAGGATTCATGGCACAATGTTTTCACAAACATCAAACTTTTTTGAAATTGAGAAAAATCTTCCATCAATTCCGAGCAAGCAATCTATCAACCATCTGTTTCATCAGCAATTGCAGTCAATTCAGCAATGACATGTAATCAAATTCTATCAAGGCAATTGAACCTGGCAAAACTTTGGGTTCTTCTTCAGATATATCCTTCTGAAGAGCAGCTCACGTCATTTCTTTATGCTTTTGGATGTGTCCTTCCTAAGCATTGTCCTCATCATCTGACATTTGGATGGATTCTCCTAACTCCAAGAATTGATCTCCTAGATATCAACGTCATTCAAGATGTGTCCTTCCTAAATTTGATATCACTCGACATTTGGAAATCTTAATCTTAAAGCACTTGGCAAAAACTTGGCACTTGTCTTTGGCCTTTTCATCATGTTACTAGTTTTTCAGTGAGATCCCGACAACAGGATTTAGAGAAACAACGATGTCTCATGACATTGTCTTGTCTTTTGACACTCATGTTACTAGTTTCTTAGCAATGTCCTGACTACGAGATTTAGAAAAATAGAGATGTATCATGATGGTGGCGTTATTTTTTTGTTATTTTGGCAATCATGTTGCTAGTTTCTCAAGGATGTCCTGGAAACAAGATTTAGAGAAGCAACGACATTTAATGATTTGTCCTTTTCTTTTTCTACTTGCGGTCGGTTAGGACAAAATGACTGGGGAAAATTGCACTCTTAGTATAAGTTATGATCATCCTTGTCTGTGACTGCTTGTCTTATGTGATGGTACGACCTTGCACACCTTGGTTTATGTCATATCATGGTGTTTATTGGCCATTATGATAATCTACCCAATGATGATTAAAGAGCAATAAATATGAAATTCCTATGGTAAACATTGAAGGATTTGGTCTAGGAACTAACATGCATCTCATATAGGCATTGCATTCATATCATCATCCATATCTTTTTTTTTTACTAACACTTTCTTCTCCCATCATCTCCTAGTCTTCTCATCCATTTCGAGAGCACACCCATGTTCTTGGAACCCGTTCGTCCTCTCGGGGGGGCATACCGCAACCTTCCTCGTCATTCTTCCTCATCTTATTTTGCACTTGGGCATATGTTTGACTTATTTTCTTTGCCACAATGCTACAGGCTGCATTATGACAAAGAGGGGCAAATGTAGACACATAAAAATGACCTAGACCCACAGGCTCTTTTTCTAACCCTAATTAGGACATTTTAATTATGTCATTAACTCACTTTCAACTATTAATTAGATAATTCATAATTATTTAATTATTTATTTAATGCATCACTAATTGTCTAATGTCCTATAATTAAATAAATTTCTTAATTTATCTAATTATTTTACCCCTTTATGTCTTCCTAATTATTAAATAAATAAGTTTATTTATTTATTTAATTATGTCACTAATTAAGTCCCCTTCATCCTAAAATTAAATAAAGTCTTATTTATTTAATCCGCCTTCCACTATAATTAAATAATTATATTTAATTATCTAATTATTCATTAAGCCTCTTCTCTCCTAAATTAAATAAATTTTATTTATTTAATTTGGTCCACTCTCCTAAACTTTGAATTAAATTATTATATTTAATTTAAAAGGTCCCCTTTGTCACATTCCTCTAATAATTAAATAATATCTTTATTATTTAATTCCCACCTAAATTAAATAATTTTATTATTTAATTTCTCCTCTTTTATTGTGCTCATTTTAAATAAATATTATTTATTTAAAATAGGTCGCATTTAAATTCCCTCATTTAGTAAATAATTTAATTTAAATTATTTACTGGCACATGACCCCACCCTTTTGAATTAAAACAGTTTTTTTAATTCAAAAAGTCAACATCCCCTCTTGATTTAAATAATTTTAAATAATTATTTAATTCTCCAACGACACCGTTTTTCGTGCTCGAAATTTGTTGTCACATGTTTTGTCAGCCATTGATTTGATTTTCTAAAAATCAATCTTGACCTTTCATTTCGAATCTGACCTAATGTTGCCCTAACCCTAATTGGGGGTTGTTATATGGAATCTTCTCCATTGATTCTAGGGCACTTGCTAACTTTCAATCTTGGCCATTCACACAAAATTTCCTCTTCTATAAAAGAGCAATTTTGGTCTCATTTTGGTCATATCTTGCATCTCTTATCATCTTGCATTGTCATATTTTACCTCTCTCATCTCTTACATTTTTAGAATATCTTGCATTTCATATTTTATCATCTAACATTGTCTTTTGCAAATCATTTACATTGCATGTAGATTTATATTCTCTTGCATTTTAGATTAAATCCTTCAACACTTGCTAGGTCATGTCATAAACTTATTTTGCTCACACAAAGGCTGAGGGCATCCATCATATTGCAGCAAGTAGAGGAGGTTCAATAGAAGTGAGCCATGGAGCAGAGAAATGGGTGAGACTGTTCTAGTCTCATTCCTTTTCTCTTTATTCCTCCTTTGCATTTTATTGATTGATCGATATTATTATTGCATGCATATTCTAACCCTAGTTCAATCTTGCAAGAAATATATTTAGATCATTAGAATAAATTCTTACACGACCGAAAAAATTTTGAGCTTCTCTCATCTCATACCTACCAACATCCTTTTCATGGGGTTGAACCACATGCTTCATGGATTTCTTTTTAGGAAAATGTTTCTTCTTATTTCTTTGTTTCATTTTCTACAATAGTGAGTTTGAAGGGGAGGAGGAAGAAAAATCAATGGAATCGTAATCCTCCTTCCATTCAACATCCTCCTCATCATCCATTGTAGACTCCATAGCTGGATGTTCAACAACCATAGGGTAGTTCTTCACAGAAAATTTTTTTCCCTTAATTTATTTGGTCAAGTAATTGGCCTTAACATATTCCATTATGAGGTGAATCAACTACTCATGTAGAATAGGGGTACGATGATTCTTTATGTGAGCATAAATTGATGTCTCTAGAGAGTAGAGTACAAGAAAATAGGAAGGAAAAAAACAATTTATGACTAAAATGGTTGAGAAAGGTAAAATGAAACCCCAAGTTGGTAGTGAATCATCAAGACTTAAATACCTCATAATTAATTCTACCACTTCAGCCCATATAAACTTAATCAATAGATGGTCATAGCCCCAAGAGGCAAGCTTAATAATATTCTCTTTCTCATTTTCTTTTAAAAACTACTACATTGCATCATCATTACCCTTCCTCTCCTTGAATAATTTTCTCCCCTACGAGCTCAATCCAGTAATCTATGCAATAAACTCATCGATAATTGGGAGAAAAAAACCATTCACAATCAAAGATCGGTTATTCCAACCATGGAAAAAGTATTAAAGGCGTCACGGTCGAAACCATGAAGCCTCTCCATATAAGGAGTTAGCCCTCCTTCTTCCAATATCTTCTAAACCTTAGGTTTGTTCCTCCATCTATCACAAGATATGGGCTCCAACTAACTGCAATCATCCCCCATTGTCTTCCAAAAGTTTCCTTTCTAAAACTAAAAGCTTAGTATAACATTCAAAATGTTACTATTTTTAGGAAAATCATTGGGAAGGGGAACTAACATACCTAGAAAGAGTGAGAAAAAGTGGGAAATTATTACACCCTAGCCACACCCAATCTTAAGATCTACCTTGAATATCATATCAATAATGAAATTCATGTTGGGTACTAAGTTGTACCCTTCCCACATCTTATCACTTATTAGGCTAACCCCCTCATTAGAAAAGTAATCTTCCATAGAATTGCCTTCTCTATAAATGTGGCTAATGTGAATTTGATCAAAATAGTTCATAATGGTACGAGAGCTAGAAATCAGATCCTCAATCATACAACATGTCTTACTAATGCCTTGTAAGTAATTGATTATGTTGATGGAATCACCCTCAACCCAAACACTTTTCAAAGCTTTCTCAAAAGAATTTTTAGTGCCCAAGTAGGCTGCTTCAACTTTGGCTTGATACCTACACAATTATTTATTAATAATATTTATGTCATTTTCTTATGTGTTCACAATTTAGTAGAGGAAAATAAAACATGTATTCTAAAAAAAAACATACATTTAAAAAATAAAATGTAAGATGATTGATTAAAAATAAGCAGAAAAATTAAATACTCATGGAATCACTGGCTCCACAAATATTTTATTTTTTAAATTAATTTATGTCTACCAGCCAAAAAACTAAACAACCCCATGTAACCCTACCCAAATATTTTTTAATTACCTTGAAAACCTAAATTTGGAACACATGATTTAGATTATAACATGCATCGAGGCTCATGGTGATGTTTAGGTTAATAGTGACGATAAAATTATTGAAAATTAGGATAAAAATTTATAGTCTAAATATGTAGATAGTTTTATGCATCTAAATAAATAGATAGCAATAAATCTATAAATAAAAACCATAACTCAAGAACTACATGGAGAAACCCTTGTGGGAGAAAACTCCACACCCAAAGAGATTCAAGACTTGTATTAATCCTTCAAATGAGTTATATCAATGCAAATTCTCTCTTTGAATCATTGCGACAATTCATGGCTTTAACAACCTATAATTTAACTTGCTTTTCCTTCAACTCAAGAAATAAATATATACCTACATGAGAGAAACCACAAATCAAGAATGGTTTCTAAAACCATTTAGCATAAATCACAAAAATAATAAACTTCCTCTTCTAACTTGTGATTGTATCTACTTTTTTGTATTGCGCTAATGCAAACTAAACAATATTATTTATCTTCTTCAATCTCACATTTAAATTCCCCCTTTGCATGCTCTTTCTAATTTGACAACTAAAAAATACGTTGCAAGTTGTCATAGTTGCATTTAGCGAATTTCATGACAACTAAAAGATAATTAATAATTAATAATTAATAATTAAATACAAAGAAAGTTTGAGAAATTTACTTAACATTCTCCCACTTTTCGAATACATTGCAAAAAACATAAAGGGAATCTAAATAAATCGATCTTTAGAAGAAGTAAGAACCATGGCTTCTCTGCACGAAGTAATTTTCTATGTTCCAATTGGTTTAGTAAGAGAATTTGTAACATTCTCTATAGTTTATACTTTTTGTAACATAACTTTACTACTCTCAACCATTTCCCAAACAAAGTGATATTGAACATCTATGTGCTTTGAGTAGGCCTGATGCATTGGGTTTTTAGCCAAAGAGATGGAGCTTTGATTGTCACATCTATTTCTTACTTGTTTACACTAAAAACTAATATCAGAACACAATCTCTCTCTAACCAAATTGCCTTTTTACAAGCATGTGTTGTAGCCATGTACTTTTCTTCTATAGTGGACAATGCAATTGTAGGTTATGTTTTGATCATACAACTAACTACTCCTCCAAAAAAAGTAAAAATATAGAAACTTTGGACCTTCTATAATCTAGATCACTAGCAAAACTTGAATCAAAAAATCCATGCAGATCAATCACCCTACTTACATAATAAGATCCATGATAATAAATGCAATGGTTAGAAGACTCATGCAAATATCTAGAAACTATTTTCACATAATTCCAATGATCTTTACCAATATTTTCAATAAATCAACTAAGAACTCCCAATGCTTGAGCAATATCAAGTCTTGTATAGATCATAATGTTGGAAGTTGGAGTTGTTTCTGTTGTTGTCATTGTTGTCAACCCCTTAGAGTGTGTTGATATAGATGCAAAGATTATTAGAAGCCTAACATATTTTGGGGAGATTGTTGATTTTGGAGAGTATTGCACTATGTTGTGCTATTTTCATTACTGTTTTCATTAATTTATGTGATGAGTAAGTGGTGTAGTTGTAGTTGGTTCACTTGGTTTCCAAGTGTTTTTGAGAAAATTTAAATAAAAGAGAGTATAGTGTGATAGAGGTGTGTTAAGTTTTTTTATCCACATTTATTCATGGTTGAAGATATGCTTGTGTGGTTTGGAAATGATTATTAGATGTGTTCAGAGGTATTATATTCAAAGTTTTAGGTTTTGGATCATGCAATAATGGAAGATTTGTTTGAAAGTATGTTTGTTTATGAAACAGGGTGCCTGGGAGAAATGAGATTTCGTTGCATTTCTCCGTAGTGAAGGTTCTTGTCTTACAGATATGGGAAAATTCTTGTATTGTTTGTATCTACCTTCTCTTGAGGTTTCAAGTGTTGTGGTGTTCTACAAGGTTTATTAGTGAGTTGTGTCTATGCTTGTGTGTCTGGTTGCACAAAATAAAGGTGGCCTTAAGTTTCAGGTGGTTGAAGTAGTAGTGTTGAATATTATGATGATGTGGAATATTATTGGATGTTGTGGAGTGTTGTTGTCTATCCCATGAGATGTTTCTAGACTTGGAGAGGCATGTTTTTGGTTGCTTGTTAGTATTAGTACAAGTTTGGATGACCTCGTGTGTTAGCACTAATTATGGAGGTTGTTTGTTGATTCTAGAAGTGTTGAGAAGTTTTTCAATGTAGATTTGGGCCCTTTTAAGTCTTGGTGTGGTCTGAATTCACTTATTTCCACCATAAAAGTGTTTGGTTATGACCTATTTGGTGGAAAACATTTGAGGTGCATATGTTTTCTTAAGGCCAACCTAATTGATATTGTTTTAGTTTGTGGATGGTATAAATGTATGGTGAGTTGTTGGAGATGGTGTGTGGATTGTGTGTAATGTGAAATATGTGAATGTGATCAAGCGTGGTGATTTGAGTTTGAGCTGTAATGCCTACTACTTTTAGATACAGTGAGTAGAAGGTGTCTACATTTTAGTGTGTTAAGTGAGGTTTTTGTACTTTAGTGGAACCATAATTTCAGCATAAGAGAGATTCATTATTATTAGTTCATGTTTAGTATTGAGAAACCCCTTTCTTCTATTCTTCTTTCTTCTTGACAATGAGTCCTTCTAGTAGTGAGCCTTATTGTATTCAATATTGCAATTCATATATATGTGAGATAATCCTCACCATGGTTTTTCCTTTCTTAGGTTTTCCATGTAAATTTGGTACTCTTATGTGTTTGGATGTTTTTGCATTACTATTTCATATATTTACATTGTGTTAATACATGATAATGGTTTTATGATTTATAAGGGTTTGAAAAGATATTAAGAGATTGAATGTCTTAAACTATACAAATGATTCACCCCCCTCTCAATTGTCCTATGCATCTAAAAATTGGTATTAGAGTTGTGGTTCTTAGGAAGAAGCTTCACCACTTTAGGTAGATCTTGATGGCACATAAGAAGGGTGTCAGAGCTCGTATGTTTGATGGAACTAATTATGCTTACTGGAAAGCCAAGATGGAGTCCTTTCTAGTCTTTCTTGGATTTGGAGTCTGGTCGTTAATTGAAAAAGGTTATACTATGCCTAAATATGGTCCTACAAGTGATGATGAGATAAAGGATTATGAAAAAAATGGCAAAGAAATAAATTCCATATTGAGTGATCTTTCTAATTCTGAACTTGGAAAAGTTATAAGCCTAAAATATGCTAAAGAAGTCTGGAAAAACTTGGAAGGTATTTATGGAGGAGTTGTAATGTCCCCTTCTCATCAGTAACTAGTTCATTTGCTCATCAACCTATTCTAGAGGCCCGTAGGCTTGCTGAGCTAAATTAGGGTTTCTTTTATTGGAGGTTTTTGTGGTGTTTCTTAGGATTTACTATTTATATTAAATTCTATTATTGGCAGTACATTAGTTGTCAGCTCTTCAATATGTTCCTCTTCAGTTGGAAAAATAAGGTGTTCTCAGTTCTGGTTTAAAATATTTAATTGGTGGAAAAGTTAAATAAAAGGTATTAATGTTATGTTTATCAGTTGACCCCTTGGCCTAGTGAACTAACTTTAAGTTGTTTTAAAAAAAGTGGCCATGAAGGGGGACACCTTCATTATGGAATTAATTAAGATTTATTTAATGAAGTCACATGCCTTGAAGTTAAATGCCTTTTTGAGAGAGCTTTATATTTTTGGAATTTGAGAATAATTCAAATGTCTATTGGGGCACCCCTTGCTTGGAATCTGAAGAGTCATCCCATTTTCTATAAAGATGAATTTTTTCTATAGCATTTGGTATCCAATATGTTATGATATTGTTATGCTGTCGAAATGACCAATAGATTTTCACTTTGAGGAATGTTGACCTCCTAGATACAACTCAATATCATGTTTGAAAGATAACACCTAATTGTTTATTTTTTTTCTTCTCATCTAGACTAGTAGATTGAGCCTTATAATCTAAATTTTGATGATATTTCACAGTTTTGGAGTTGTTGTTGTAGACATGGCTGAAAGTCGATTTCACTTGCAGCTCTCTTGGTGAATTTATTTTTCTGATGGGTATTTAATCTATTGAATACTATGTTAGAGGCGGCCATGTTTATGAAGATACATATTTAAATTTGAAGTTTCTGATTTTATTTGCCAAAATCGCCCCTCAAGGAGGGTCATACTTTTCTAATTGGCATTGGGATTCATGCCAAATTAAGGTAAAGAATTTGATGCTGTTTTTTGATTGGTTCTTGGGCACCATCCTCTTAGAGATCATCTGCAAAATATTTTAGTTCAATTAGAGGTAATTTGGTGAAGATATGATCATTTGATTGGTTTTGTAGTTGCTGATAATTCATTTCAAGAATTGCAGATTTCTAAATCAGAATTATTTTAGTTTTCTTTTCAGTCTTTCTTCATCAATTCTCATTGATATCTAACACGAAATCATTTTATATCTTGGTGCTTTGAAAACATTGTGAAACTCTTGTAATTTTCAGCTCTTTCCTATTTGTAAAAACTGTTAATAGTAGTACTATTCTAGTTTATCATTGCTGCATTGTCTTTCTAATTTCACATTAAGTACCCCTGGATGGTATACCATGAGTGTGGATAACTGAATTGTAAGCTTTCTCATACCCAATGTCAAGTGGTGAATTCCCACTCTTGAGTGGATTCTTGCCACAGTAGACGAAGTGTTTAAATTGTAATCTTCACCCCCACTGTTTGGTGGTAGTGTGGAAAATTCTCTCATGGCTGGTTATCTGCCTATTTTCTTTCAATTCAGAAATTAACACTCCACCATGTGTTAGCACCTCGCCTACTAAAGGATCTTGAGTGCACATTCTTGGTGTTGGGTTTAGACTCTCTCTTTTAGTTGTAATCTTTGTAACGTTGATTCAGTAGATCCTAGGGATCCTCTGACCATATGCCTACCCCTCCTCCTTAAGTGGTTTTAGGGTGCATTCTTGGTTAGAGTTATTTGATGCAACATTTTGGGATAAGCTAACCTTAACGGGTGCTTGGTTACATTGTATTTTCTTATTGAAAATCAAAAAAATTGAGAGGGTATCTTTCAATAACAAGGTCAAAGAAGAAAATATGCAAAACTACAAGGCCAAATTTGAAACGCTAAGGATTCCTAAAGATGAAGATATTACTGCCTACATGCTCAAAGTTAATGAATTTTTTAATGCCATCAATGGTCTTGGTGGAAATTTGGATGGAAGTGAAGTTGTGAAAAAGGTATTAAGATCTCTTCCTAAAGCTTATATCTCTAAAGTTTTTTCTATTTGAGGAAGATAAAATTTTGGATAATTACTCTAGAGATCAGATGTTTGGTGCTTTAACTTCTTTTCAAATGAGATATTTTGGTCAAGATACTACAAGTAAATAAACTAACTTTAAAGTTTACAAAGCAAAGAAAGATGATGAATCTGATCAGGATGATCTTGATGAGGTGGAAGAAAATTTTGTGAGAAGATTGAAGAAGGGCATTGGAAAATACAAAGGTAATTTACCTTTGAAATGTTTCAATTGTGGGAAATATAGGTCATTATGCTTCTAAATTTCTAATCAAAGTTACCAATGACAAACAAAAGGATCATAAAGGTAAATTTGTCAAAAAGAGTTATCATGTTGAAAAATATAACATGGTGTTTCTGTTGATGAGGAATCAGGTTATCCAAATAAAGGAAGTGATGAATGCTTGTTCATGACTTAAAATTTTGGAACTAATTCTACTAATCTTGAAGGATGTTTGAAGGGAAGTGCTCCTAAAATAGGCCATAACATTGAAGGAGCTATGTTGACTACCTTTCATGCTAGAGAGGAGAAGAATTACTGGATCATTGATAGTCAATGCTCAAATCATATGACAAGTGACAAGAGTAATTTTACTAAGCATGAAAAGTATTATGGTGGTCTTGTTAAGTTTTGTGATGATACATATACTAAGATCTATGAAAAAGGTTCAATTAGTTTTGATAACAAGCATAAAACATATGATGTTCTTTATGTCAAGGGTCTTCAACATAATCTTCTAAGTGAAAGAAAAATGTGTAGAAAAGGTTATAATTTTCTATTTTAGAATGGTGGCTATGAAATTAGAAAGAAAAATTTTATACTCTAGTTGTTGTAGGAACAAGGATAGAAGGTAATGTTTATCAACTCAAAGGTAGTGGTACAAAGTGGTTTATATCCCAAATTAATGAAATTTGGATATAACATAGAAGAATAGGTCATATAATTTTGATAGCCTAGCGAAGACCAGTTATAGTAATGTTGTGAGAGATTTTCCAAAGATTAAAAGGCCTATCAATGTAATATTCAAATAATTTCAAGGTGGAAAGCAACCAAAGAAGAGGTTCAAGAAAAAAATATTCTACCACAGGTCCTTTGGAGTTGGTGCATACAGGTCTATGTGGACCTACCAATCTAATAAAATAAAACTTATTAATTATGGTGATCTTCCATGTGTTGATGCACCAAATCATTCTAAATAATTATCTGTTCTATAGTGCTTCTCCTCACTATGCTACATTTGTAGCTTCATATGTTTGCTCATTTCCATTCATGGTGGTACAATGTTGTGTGCAACTATATTTCATTCCATAGTAGAAACATCATAGTCTCTTGTATGGTTGTATTTTCCTTTACACTTGGTGGGAAAGGATAAATAGTTTTGAGAGGTGTGTATTCTTTTCAAGGATCCCCTCTTACCCTCTCTTGTTTCCATAAAATATAAATATAGAAAGTATATTGATATTTTAAGAAGGTATATAACCTTATCCATTCCATTGACTTCTTGTGATATTTTACTTATTGACATACCCCTTTGGTGGTGGTGTTGTTTATAGCATCCACTGAGGCATGGTTATTAATTCATCCCCTATGATGTTAAACATTGGTTCATCCCCTGTGATATTAAACTTTTATGCACTCCCTGAAGCATGAGTGCAAAAATAGTACATGGATTTCCCATAATATAGCTTTTTGGTCTATAAACTAGAGCATTTTTACATGGCCACCTAGCTTAACACAACTTTCTTGTTATTGGAACTATGTGTTTCATGATCCAACTAGCACAATTCATCTTGATAGCCTTCTTAAACCCATCATATTGTATGAATACCTAGCATACTATAGCTTTCTAGCTAGTAGATCTATGTATCTCATCATTTTATCATTTTAGATATATATGTTTTACATTTGATGGATGATGTTTGGTAATTGAGATAACCTTATAGACTAAGGTCTCTTTACCTTACTGACTTAGATATTTAGTTTTTTTTTGTACAAAGAAATTTATTATTCTTTGTGTGTGTTATGTTTTCTTTGTGTGTTTGCTTCATGTATTCCATGTATTTGATTCATGTATTCCATTTGTATTCCATTTATTTTCCTTGTGTGTTCCTTATATGAATTGTGTTTTCTTTATGGATGTTTTGTGTATTCTTTGTGTCTTAACATTGTAAATTGATGATATCCTAAATTGTGGGCTTGCACACCCCTCAACTTGGTGTCATCTTGTTTCTTTGGTGTTTTTATTCCTTTAGTGTGATCATGAACATAATATCATACTCTCACTAAAGTGGGGGATAAATTTATCATCGTAAATTGTCAACCCTAACAATTTCACACTACCTTTACATCTTATTTTTCCTACAACATTAATTATAATAATAATCTACTCATTTCAAGGCTATATTAAGAAAATATATTTAAATCCCCATCATCCCTAGAAATTTGGGCTAAAAAGCATCAAACATGGGTGTTGGGAACCCTACTACAAAAGGTAAATTTTATATATTTATTACATTTATTGGTGGCCTTTGGTGATTTAAAAATGATCCCAGGTCAGGCCCTACCCAAAAATATCAATTAAAATACATATATAAACAAGTTTTCCCTCTCATTTTGAAGGGATGAAGGCAACTATGAGAAATAAGTCATTATCGTGCAATTGTGTTGCAAGTGTATCAAGTTATCCTCTACATGCTAGCTATAACAACCTATTGTGTTTGCGCGATAACCTTTTGTAGGTCTGTCAAGCAATAAAGAAATTTATCAATCAACTTTTGTGGCAACTTGTGGTGTAGCATCTATTTGTCAAGGGTATCACATAAAGGTAACATTGTCGTTTATCTTTATCATTTCATTCAATTATTATTTTTTGGCCTCTACCTAGCCCGAGGCATGCTCTCTTGATCATCACCAATCATTGTACATGGAAGTAGAAATACCAAAATGGGGTTTGACTTAGGAAAGGAACTATATAGTAGAACCCTTTCCCTATTTTCATATGTACAAGTCAAATCTGAAAGTTTCATCAGGAGATAGTTCAAAAAATATAGAGTAGACTGTAACATGCATTTCAAAAATTTGTAGATCTAGAAAAGAAGCATCCCAGTCTAGGGTTCCCAACATGATTTTCCTTGCAATTCATGCTCAAAATACTATGATAGGTTCCTCTTTATATCTCACTCTTAGATTTTGGGTTTGCTTTGATACTTTATGTTTTCATCTATGTAATAAATTACATTTTCAAATCTAGGGTATTTGTCAAATAGGATTATCAAAACACATAAAATTTATCATCCTCACAACTCAAAAAGACACAAACTCTAGGATATTGACTCCCCCTTGTGGCAGCAAGATAATAATCAACCCTAGTTAATCTTGTGTCTAAATATGGAGTTTAGTGAAAAATAGCTAATCCTATTTGAAGTAGGACCACTTTCCTACTTCACAATAATTAATATGGGCTTCTTAAAAATTAGTAGAATATAATGTAAAGAAGGCATATAATTCTCTAATATGTATAGGTACCAACAATTCAGAAAGACAAATACACATGTTATGTTGGAATAATGCTATCATTCCCAAGGTGGGTAATTTTTCTTGGCTTTCTTTAAACATCAAAATTTTGACAAGTAACAAGCTTGTGAGACTAGGAACTATAGATTCATTTAATTGTGTTCTATGTGGTTAGATTGAAGAAAGAACAGATCTTCCAATTCTTGACTATGATTTTACACAATAATGTTGGAAATAACTTTGAAGGAAATTAAATTGATATCTCCCATTTAAAGAACTTTGTCCCAAGTCTTTTGTAGTTGGCTCTCTTTATACAAAAATACTTATTTTCTTATATTTGGTTGGTTTCTCCTTCTTAGGAAATCTAAAAATATTTTGTGGGAAAGAAATAAAAGAATTTCTAGAAAATAATCACCTCCCAATTCAATGTATAGTGGAAAGAATATAATTATCTATCTTTGAGACTATTATGGCACAAGTGTATAAAGTAAATTTACAAAATGGAAATTTCACTTCCTAGTATTTTAAAATAATTTATGAATGGAAACATATTTTAGTTTCAAATTAGGGATCTTTAAAATTGATCAATCTCAATTAAAAATCAACAAAAAAAATTATTTGGATTTCCCCTACTTCATTAGTAAAACTAAATATTGATGGTAAATCTAGAGTGAATCTAGGAAGATCTGGTGCATGATGTCTACTAAGATATTCAGAAGGTGTTTTCATAGAATAACTAGCATTAAATTTTCTTGATGGTACTAATAATATAGCTAAAAGACAAGCTCTATTGACAAGATAAAAAATTTTCAAATAATGAAATATACAAAATAGGTCTCCTAACCTTGGCAAGGGATACCAATCTTCCATACATATCATTCCTCAACACCAAACCATATTAAAATTATCTATCTCCCATGCATATCCTAAATTTTCTTCCCCATCACAAAACCAAGAATGTCTTATAGCCTTCGCTTCCTATTCTAGTCCATCATCCACTGATCCATTACAATCCACTCCATCCCAATCCAAAAATCCATTCAATAGAAATGCATTTAGAGATGATCTCCAAGGACTAATAGAAAAGTATTAGGAATATTGGATATACAAAAAAAATTAGGTGATCCAATAATACTAATTTGACACCATCTGACTATCTTTCACCATCATGTCCTTTATTTCCTACCAATATTGAAAAAGTTCTTTCCATTGAAAATCCACTATTGCCATGTCAAAATCTCGATATATTTTTCCAAAATCACATTCCATTGCTTAAACCATTGGATATATGTCAAGATAAAAGTCCAAAGCACAATGAAATAAACTCTAAGACAAATCAAGATCAAGCTACCCATAAATCACCTATATATGATCATGACATGCATGATAATCCAATCTCCAATCGTGATCCTTTCCTTGAGTCTATTGAGGAATTCCCTATAGATGATCATAGCACCCATGTTAATCCAATATTTGATCAAGATCTCATTTTCAATCATGACATCCAAGATGAACCTATCTTTGATCAAGAACCCACCTATGATAAAGAAATCCAAAATGATCCTTTCATCGACCTTTATACCATCCATGATCAAAAACTTGAAATTGATCTTATCTAAACTCCAAGCACCTTCATTTTCCAAGTTGAGACACTTGACTCCCTTGAAACATAGATAATCAAATAACTGACATAGATAATATCAAATAAGAACATAAAGAGGCTACTATTAATCAAATCAGACAAGAGGATATGAAAGCTACTAAGGATTAAGTAAAAAAAGAGTATAAATAAGCTACTATTGATCAAGTTATACAAGAATATATGAAAGCTATCATGGATCAAATTGAAATCCCAAATGATCAATAAGAAACAAGCATGATGAAGGAGAAATCTTCAAAATCCTATTAACTTATATCATTCACTTTTTTCAAAGCAAGCATTCTTGCAGAGGAGAAAATTTCAAGAAGTGGTTTTTAAATACACAATGATGGGTTCTCATCTTGCTTCTAAAGTAATAAATACCCCATCACAAATAGAATGTTTAAAAGCATGCAATATCAAGAAAGAGGACTAGGTCTACATGGGCAAGGTATTCTAGAACCAGTATAGTTTCATGCAAATCCTAAACATCAAGGTGTTGGCTATTCTTCAGTTAGCAAATCAAACAATGTTAGTGATACCTCCATGATATTGAGGGGAAATTTATCTAATATAAACACCAAAATAGGGGCCATGAGTAGTCCTTATCATAAGGTTTATACCAACACTCCTTCCACCCACACCATAAACCGTCATCAATGTTTTTTAAAGTGAAAAATCTTTGCCAATTGGCAAATAGTACATATCACCCAAGTCAAAATTGGTGAATAAATCACAATCAACAAGGTGGCCAAATCACCCAAATTTTATGAATTATTGATCCAATGCATTTCCATTCACCATCGGTTTATTTTATGAGGCATATTTAAGTAATATTTTCACCATAAAAACTATGCATTTCAAATAGACCGATTAATATTTTCTCCTAGAATCTTGGAAGCATGTATTAAATCACCTACATATTCACCAATACTATTAAAATGACATTATTTATTAGGACATGTTTCACCAACATCATTAAATTTTCACTACGTGTGTGGACCCATTTCACCAAGAAAATTTACAAATAATTATGTATGAGGACCCATTTTACAATAATTACATTTGAGGACACATTTCACCAATTACCATGAAACCTCTAAGCTAATTGTAGGGCCATAATTGGCTTTAAAATTACAATGTATGTGTTTCATTGAGGTTTGATTCACCCAAAACTTAAATGTATCATTTTATAAGCAAGTGGGATTTGAAAAAATTTTACTACACCTTTTAAAAATCCCACAGAATATACAAAATATGGATTTATATAAATACAATTGAAAATCTGATTTATTCTTACACATTTTTTTCAGTTTTGAACTTGTGAGCTCTCAATTTGGAAGTTGGACTTGGAACCTTGTGTGACCATAATCATAGTGTTAACTAAACATGCTAGATCCAAATGAATTTAAATATCATTTAATTACCTAAGTCATCATCTTAATAAGATATTTAATATCAACAAAGCAAAGAACCCTTTAAAACTAACATGCTAAAACAAAAAAGCTTGAAAAACATCTATTCTAAGACATTGAATATTATCCTATTGGGTGAGTTGTGTCACATTTATGTGGAATGGCGAACCTTTCCCAATCCCTTGGATAATATGAGATTTTCCAATCAATTTTATTGACTAAAATCAATGGAAACTAATGAAAAATATGAACAAAAAGATGATAAAAGCTAAGATGTTTGATGTAAGTGTATGAAAATCTATGCTAAATATGTATGAGATTCCAAGATGCAAGCCCTAGATTCCAAAATATACGAAATGAATGCAAACTAAGTTATCATGGAATCATTAATGGATGCTAAACTAACAATACATGAAAATTAATCTAAAATGCTATTAAAATGTAAAACATGGATGAAAATGAGTTTGAGTTTCAAAAACATAAGTTTTCTATCAAAAGATGGGGTCCCTATTCAATAGATGCAAAGTCTATTTATATAATAGGCAACGAGAAACCAATGTTCAAGATTGAAAGAATCAATCAATGGTTAGGATGGAAAGAAGATGGATGCATGGATCATGGATTACCATCAAGGGTTGAGAATGCAAGTTGATATTTAATCAAGGGCTCACAATCATGCAAAGAAGCACACTTTCAAAGCTTGCTCAAGATTTTTTTTGAAATTTTGTTAACAAGAAGAATATTCTTATCCAAGTGGATGAGGAAAATTATCATTTGGAAAATTAAAACAAAGTTTTTATGTGCAATGTGGAAGGATATTCAATAGGAATATTCCCTTTTGGAGGAATTTAAGATTTAGCATTAAATAATTTATTTATTTAATGAAAGGGGTGGGATTAGGATATTTAATTAAATAACTAGGATAACTAGGATTTATTTAATTAAATATAAAGGTATAAGAAGGCTAATTAAATAATTTGGATTATTCGATTAGATAGGATGAAAGATGACTATAATGGAGAGTGAATTAAACTAATTAGGCTAATTATATTAATAGATGAACATGAGGCCTTTGAATAATTAACTAGGTTAATTTAATCAAATAAGAGAAAAGAGGATGGATTTTAGGATGAAATGATGTTGGTATATCAGATGCTAGTGTGTAGTATCATTCAAGAAATTTTTAAGTTGACATTTTTTGCATCTTTGAAGTGAGGTACCTACTACGTTTGTTCAAAGACTGGTGCTTTTCAGATTGAAAGTATTGCTTAGATAAAAAAATCAAAAAATACGGATTTTTGGATGCCCCACTATTGCCCCAGTGGAAAGAATTAAGTTGGTTCCTTGCCCCCTCGAGAGATTAGGAAAAAAAATTGAATTTTGGGTTGATCTCTCGATAAAGGTAAAATATTGATTCAGATGCCAAACAACATGTCTTGAGATGTGATAATAGCCTCAAAAATGCAAAAAATATCTCAAAATATGTTGCATATCTTGGAAATAGGTTAAACAGGCCAAAACCCTAGTTGCACCCTCAAATTAGGGAAAAAAACCCTATATTAAATAGTCTTAAATAGGTGAGAAAGGTGCAGTTCCAATTCATTTGTGCATTCACACTATAACGATTTACTACATTTTGAGCTCTAACACCTTGACGAGATGGCCCACCATTTGCTTCTAGTTCACCTTTCTGTGTAGTTTTAAGAGTACCAATACCGAGTAGACGTAGGACCCCAGGTATGTGACTCAAATCGTTTCTCATTTTTTCACATTTTAGTGCATTATTAGCATGTCAAAATTAGGTTTTCTAGGGCATCGTTGTATTGCGATGCACCAAGGCCATGTTGGAATCGCTATTGATATTTTAGTGATGCACTTTCTATTTAGCAGTGCACTAGGGTTTTTTATTTTGGCAACACACTTTTCCACGACATCACACTTAGAAAATAGGAACACATAGGATTATTTAGTTTAGTGACACACCTTTACAGTGGGTGACACACTCAGTAAATACTGACGCCTTGACATTCTTAAGTCTAGCGATGCGTAAAAATTTCAATACACATTTGAGTATTGTGATGCATGTCACCAAAATGGTGACGCACCCCTGGAAAGAATACAATGATGCACTCTAAAAATGATGAAGCTATTGATTTCAATGATACAATTGATGTTCTAGGATGTAGATGCTCACATTTTCAACCTATTTTTAGTCTTAGGTAGATTGAAATTGTGTGTGTGATGCATGTAGAAGGATATTCAACCTCTGATGTCACAAGAGAATCAATTAGATCTTTTGGAAACAACACGAGATTTTGATGATTTGGAGATAGAGTGCCTAGGAGCCCTTGGTCTAGGGTTCATTGCTTTCATGGTAGAGGTCTGCACCCATCTAGCTATGATGAAAACCCTTATCGAGAGATGGCATAGTGAGACATCCTCCTCCATTTTCTCACTGACGAGGCCACAGTAACTCTTGAGGACGTGTGGAAGATCCTTTGGCTTCCCATTCATGGGGAGTATGTTATTTATGACATAGAAATCGGGAGGGATCCATGTTGTTCACTTTTTCACACTGATCAGATCACTCTAGTGAGTTCACAAATAAACTTGGATTTGTATTGTGGGTGGGTACCCACCTTCAGATTGTTCACGGTTGTGCTCACTGCTCGTGTGATTTCCCCAGTCCGACAAGGAAGAGGTTTTAGTCTAGGCTGGGGGTGGCATGTCATGGCATGATTCGTAGGGGGATTATGTATGCATGAGGGTCAGTCATGCTAGCCTCATTATATCATGATATGCATCAGGTAGTGTACTATCAAGGTAGGATTATCGGCGTCGGGGTCACACTTCTCCATATTTGGGTTTATGAGCACATTGCAATTTTGAGACAGTTGTTTGTTTTAGAAAATGTTCATCAAGACAATCCTATTGTATTCTAATATTGAGTTCTCATAACACTTCAACACACTAGGCCTACAAGGATCCCATATTGGTGTTGGTTCATAGATTATATGACCATATTTAGATGGATTTCATGGTTGTAGGTCCCTACTTGGTACAACAATCAACAACAGTTAAAATTGTCCTGACATACCCGCTACATGTAGGGGTGGGAGCATACCCTGATTGAGTGGTATCTCTTAGATCACGTGGTTCAAAAGTTTATGGAGGTACACGATGTGCCTATTGATGATTATATAGCTATTTTTTCTACATCTTAGACAAAGGTTGAGTGGGGGTAGAAGATTGATCCCATAGTGGCAATCAATGATTATAGACAACTAGTTTCCTACCCATGGCCCTATGATCAAGGTTTACCAGATGCGGGGACTACCCCCGGATATGATACATGGTGGAGGCCATCTACCCATTTGATAGACCCATCTAGGGGATACCCTATTGGTAGAGGAAAAGGTTGAGGCAGAGATAGGGGCAAAGGTTGGCAACAGCCTGACCAACAACTAGACCAATAGAGGGCACAAATTCCCCTAGATTAGGGTCATCAAGACCAAGGGCACCAATAGGTTGGATAGGATGGCTAGTAGTATGCGGGACAACAAGTTTGATGGGTCCCAAGGGCACCACCATCACCACCATTGCAACAACAGGTACCGCAGGGGCTAGATATGAGAGATGGGTAGATTCTTGCTCTTACAACAAAGAGGGATTAGTTGTGCCACTAGATATAGGCCATGACTATAAAGAGAGATAGAGAGGTCCAGTTGCAACAAAAAATTGACCTACAGTTAGCCCAAGAGATCGGGTGTCGATAGCAACTTGAGGTCGTTACAGTGGTCTCACAAGGCAGGTGGTATCAAATTGGTGTTACAGATAGGAAATCATAGAGGTTTCTTACTATAGGATGCATTATCACAAAGACATTCCTCGAGAGATGCAATAGCCAGAATACTACCAAAGGAGTGGGACAACACTGAGGGCTTCTGATGGAAAACCTTTAGTTAGACCCAGGGAGTTGAACAGTCACTAGGGATAGCCTCGACATAGACACTTTTTTGATTCCTTGCCTAATTATTTGTATAGATACACATTCATAGGCTCATTTTTATAGCCTCTTGTATATTGATATTTGATGAAATTTACGCACATTGACCCAGATATTGTACCATGACAATCATTTATATATATATATATATATGTGTGTGTGTGTGTGTGATGGTGTGGATTTATGATGTGATGTCTTTTATTTCATGCTTTATGGATGTATGGATGCATATGATGTGATGTGATGTTATATTTCATGTTATGATTATGTATGGATGTGATGGATGTAAGCATTGTGAGATGATATATTATTTTTTTGATATGGATGCAATGGAATGTATTCATTATCTTATTTTTCAATATCTTTCTATGACATGCTATGAGATGGATGTTTATGATATGCAAAATGTATGGATGAATGCTTTTCTTTTTTATGTATTTTTCAATGTGATTTATGATGATATATGGATGTATAAATGGATGATGCATATGTTCATGCTTATGATATGGTTGTGAAATGGATTAAGATACTTAAATGATAATAAATCTATATTATCCAAAATAACTTAAATGATAATAATGATGCAGTGGATCATGTTTCTTATTATTATCATATGTTGTGATGATGTGAGATGTATGCATGCTGATGATTTGTGGATGTAGGATGGGTGCATGATTATGTTTGTGTTGACTGTCATGATACTAGGTTAGTGTGGTACGAAGATAGAAGAATAAGGTGGATGGATTGACCATTTATTTTGAGATTAATTCAAAAGTCCAACAAGTCCATGATCCATTGAGACTTTATTAGATTATGGTGATGAGATGGATGATATCCTCATATCTTTGGGATTGGTGCTTTCCATTATTCATTATTGTTTGATATAACAAATAGACATGATGCATCATGGTATTGGTAACCAAGATAACATTGTATCTAGTGTAATTGCTTTTGGCTCTGCAAACAGATAGGATAGTTCTTGTTCACAACTTGACATGCGTAAACCTTGTTGGAATGTAGTTTAGAATTTTACATACATCAAACCAAAGCATACACAATAGTCAACAATCTACTCCAAAAAATCTCCCCACACACAACTAAGAAAGTATGTACCAAGATTATTTAACAAGAATACCCACAAGCACAACAAATGAAACATAATGATCTATGCCCCATTCCATTCTCTCTAAATCATTGAGACATCATTGAGAGGTCCTCAGAATGGGTCATTGAGAGAAATCATAAGAAAAAAAAAGACAAGCAGTCAGCTTTATCTATATTTCTTGCCAATTTAACATAGCTAAGGTGATTTATGATGTTGATTCCCATTGTTGGAAGGATGCATCCTAGGACAATTTTATCAGATTTTTTGACTAGAACTTGGTGTTTGATAGGTCGTTGATACTGTTACATATTTTTCATGTACAGGCTCAAATTAGGAAGAGCACTTTTGCTAAGCGGTATTCATTTCAAGATTTGATCTTTTATTTTATGCCATAGTATGAAAAAATTAACTTTGATTCCATTCATGAATAGATATTGCATTTTTATGAAGAAAAGAGAAGCAAACTGATACACCATCAAATATCTTTTCTGAAAATGTGAATCTTTATTCATGAAAGTATTCAAACTGCTTCACACAAGCCGTGAAACTAGCTAAGAAAAGAAAATTCAATGCTTGAATTTATAAAATGAACACATGTGTGAACATAAAAAAAATGAGGCATAAGAGTCATAGAGGCCAGTCATTGCCTGAATGACTGGTGTTGTTGTTGTTGCTTTGACATTGCATGTCTCTGCTACCTTGCTGCTCCTGCCTTCTATTCTCCAAGTGCAAGATCCTGAAATCACAGTAAAAAATGAAGTTAGATCCAAAGGATCTAAGCAATAACTGGCCTATCATCATTTTACCCTGCACATGCATTGACATTAGAAAATCCATACACTACTTTATTTTTCTATCTCGTTTGTGTTATGTGCAGATATAGGAAATGTTTCATTGCTGACTTTTTGAAATTTAAATGTGTGGGGTTAAATGTGGTTCCCACAAGGGTTGAGCCCAGCTCGTAGCAATGATATAAGCAATATGAACATCATGAAAATTTGTTTTGTGTTATGCAGATTTTTTGAAAAATTCATTACAATAAGTAGGGAAATTATAAATGATAGCAGTGTTGCATATTAAGTACATTCTCATAATGCATTGTTTGCAAGAATGCCAAGGTGATTGCTTATCAAATTTTATCATCAAGATATCACATATTTCAAGGTATTGATAGCCATATGAATCATGATACAATAATCTACAAGACAACAACACTACATGAAGATAGCCAACATTCACTAATGATATGGTATCAATACTGAAGGTATTACATAAGAAAAATGGAGAACTCATGGTTTCAGCATGATAGAAAATGTAAGGAAATAGCAAGAGTTTTTAGGCCATGCCTAGATTGAGAGGCTATTCACAGTAATTCCTCATTACTCATTTCGTTTTAAGACTCAATATATCTTCTATTTTGTGGAGAGTTGGAAAAAATGCAAGTTGCAGCCACAGAGCTCGTAATAGATTTAAAATCGAGAAAATTTCCAAGATCTGAAGACAATAAACACTCATCACGTGTTTTCTCATAAGATCTTTCAAGAAATGCATATAAAACAACAATGATATAAAGATTTACAAGTTTCATTTTCAACCTGGGGTTTCTCAATGGAGTCCAACACAAAAAAATCAAAATAGAGTCAAACAAAATATATCAGAAAATGAATGATGCAGCCAGGCCACAACTTGTAAAAGCCTCAAAAGCTTGCAAAATGTAAGAAAACTTCTAGATATGCGAACTTACCATGATATTGCTACCTCAAATCTTTCAAAAAGCTTTCACAATGGCGAAAAAATAAAAGGATTTTTAGACCAAGATCGTAACAAAGAATGCTCATGGTGGCCAGATGAAGAAGATAACATAGAAAATAAAATCATTAAAAGGAGCAAGGAAGGCTACGAACTATAAACATGCAGGGAACTTTTCATGGAAAAAAAGAAGTTTCCAGATTTAATGACAATCATACTTACCATGATGCAAGCTTCAGAAATAATGTGAGATGTGGCGCAAATGTGAAGTTTCATCTTCAGAATTTAGGGTTTTCTCCATGGTGGCAACACAACAATGAGTGAAAATCAACAACAAATGAAAAGTTATGAATGCTTTACATTCATATTAAGGTTTGAACCCTAAGATTCAATGGAGAAGGCTTTTAGCCTTAAATTTTTATCAAAAAACTTTATTCATTTTCAAGAGGCCATGGCATTTCATTATGCCTTAGATTTAATTTGAAAGTCTTTCAATTAAATTAAGACTTATGAATTTAGTCTTTTATTTTTCTTGTTTTAGACTTTGTCTTTATTTTTGTATTTCATTCAAAATTGTAATCTTTATTCAAAATGATGATTATAAATCATTTTTGAATAAATAATATCATAAAGTGGAAAAATCTTAAAAGCCTTTGATATATTCTTCAAGTAATGGTCAAGAGGATTTTAATTTCTCTTGAGAGCATCTTGCGGATGTTGTTTTCAATTTCCAACATGAGGAGGGTATCTAGGAAGGTTGGAGAAGATTTAGGGGTCGGATTTGACTTCTCCCAAGTAGTTGGGATGTATTTATGGTCAGTTGGAGTGTTTTTAGAGGTTTTTTGTTGAGTCATAGGGTGGTTAATGACTCGGAGAGACTTTTTCCATGTATTGGCTTCTTTTGGAGGAGTGGAGTGTTCTATTTTTGGGGTTATTTTCCTGGATCAGACCCTGAATGCTTGAGAGTTGTACTTATGAGTTTTGAAGCTCATTTTTTGGGGAGTTCTACATTGTATGACAGAGACTTTTGGAGTTCTAGTACTAGAGTTTTGTTCTTTTGGAAATTTTAACTCATGATGTTTTGAGGATATCCTTATAGTTATTTTGATAATTCAAGAGCTTTTGGGACCTAATTTGGAATTCACTTTTGTATGCTTCTATTTTCAATTTGATGTTTCATGTTGATATTTCCGGTAATCCTACATGTTATGTCTTGGAATCGTGTCTTAAGTGGAGACCTTGCAATTGAGTAGGTTGTAGATTGTGAAGTTTTATCTTGTTCAACCCTGGTTAGTTGTGAAGATTTTATCTTTTCCTACTAATTCAAAGTTCTGAAACTGGTTTAAGACCTATCTATGAAACATTTTTATGCAGCTGCTCATATGCCAAATTTATGTTTTATGCACTTAGTATTGTTAGCTTTCATTGTTATGTGTCACTGAATCAACATATCATCATAATTTTGGTGTATCAAGTTGCTTATTGTTTAGTTTCCTTCCTATCCTTTTCCCCTTCAAATTTTTGGAATGATTTAAGTGCTTTCAGATGATTATCCAAATAGGAGCTGACCTAGAACCCAGAGGTTTCACTTTATTCCAAGTGTCCCACATAGAAGTGAATCCAATGTTTTACCAAAATTGTTGAAACTTGTCAAGTTCAGAATTGGGTGCAAATTTTGGTATCTAACAGTTTTGGCATGCCCAGTGGGACAAACTCATAATTGATTTTTTTTAAGTCTTGCTATTTTGATGTGCTGACATTGACCTAATAGCCTTTCAGAGGTTGTTTTTCTAGCATATCTGGTGACTCTGTGTAGAGAAAAAGATCAATACATTCGTTTATATGAGAAGAATAGAAATGAGAAGTTCAAAATCTGTGGAGTTTCTACATTTAGCTCCTCCAGGAAGAAGAGGGAGAGCAGTCAAAAGGACTATTCCTTCCCCTAGACTTTAGTCAACACCACCTGGTGTTAGTGACGAGGCATTTTTTTCATACAAAAGAAGGAAAGACCCTCTTGTTAGGTGTTCAACATCACCCATGGTTAGAACAAAACCTTCTACCTCTTCTTTTGGGACTTTGAATTTTTCAACAAGTAGCAATTATGCTGCAGCGAGTTCAATCTCTACTTCAGTAAGCATATCAACACATTCCAACTCAATGGCAGTACCAAGATCCTTTGCTTTTGTACCATTCGACCAAGGTAGTCCCCTTGATCTTGCACAACATAATGAAATTCCATTGGTAGCGTCAAAGGGACTACTAGAGTTCACTGGAGAAGGGAAAATAACACCTTTTGAACATATTAGAGATATGGCAGCATTGCGCAATGTGCATCATGTAACACAAGAAAATGTAGCTATGAGATTGTTGGCTGCGTCTTTCAAGAAGAAGGCATTGGAATGGTTTAGAAGCTTGCCAGTGGCCTCTATTTCGACATGGGATGAGCTTGGTGATGTATTTACCAGATTTTTTGAGGAAAAATCTGATCACCTATCTTTGGTAGAGTAGTTAACGACCATAAAAAGAGCCCCACAAGAGCAAATGATGAATTTCAACATCTGTTAAATTCAAAAGACCTGGAACAGGATGCTTGCTACAGTAAGCCCTTCTGTTGACTATGCATTGTTGTACTATTTGAAAAGCTTAAATAGTGATATTTTAGTCATGATATAGTCCATGGGGGGTACTTCTTTACCTTAGGCTTAAAGTATATCCATTAGAGCATAAAATAGCCTCATTCAAGTAGGCAAGAAAGCACCTAGGCCACCTATGCCCTACTTCCCGAATATATAGTCAAATATGCCATTACAAATGCCATCCTTAGCCCCTTTTCCTATTGTTTCAACATTACCCACTGTTGTAGGTCATGGAGTGTCAACTGCAGGGCCGTCAAGTGAGTTGCAAGAGATCAAGTCTGCTCAGCAAAAGATAGAAAGTTTTTTGCAGACTATGGGAAATGAGTTGATTAGCATGAAGAAACAATACCAAGGGGCAAGGCCAAATTTTCAACAATAGAACCAACAACAAGGTCAAAGTGTAAGTCAACCTTATCGAAACCAAGGATATCGGTATCAGCAAAATAGGCAACCCTATCAAGGTGCCTATCAGAGGCAAAATGTCAACCAGAGACCATTCTAGCCATATAATCTAGCTCCTCTTAATGCTACCAATCTAGTCAAAGATATAGTTCCAGCTCAGAATAACTTTGTAGCAGAATATGAATGGTGTTATCCATGTAATTAGGCACATAATCAGGCTTCATGTTCAAATGGGGTAATTAATTAGGCACTTATGGTCTAGAACATTGTTAGTTCCTAGCTAGATATACTTGCTAGCATACCTGAACAACAATCGGATATACATTCTAATGAGACTGCATTTCTAAATTGGCAAGGTGAAGAGTTTTGTGGTGTGAATGGTGATTCAACAATTGCAGCCAAAACACAAGCCAAGAAAATAGCTCTAGATATGGAGCAATCAGTTGATAAAAACAAGGAGCCTGCAACTGCAAAAACATCATTCACACCTATTCCAAATGTATCAAGGAGAAATAATATTGTCTTACCAATCAATGGGCAGCCTCACAAGAATGTGGAACCGGTTGTTGCTAAAGTACACCAGAGGGTACTTTCGGTTGTGCCTTACAACATTGTGGAAAGTATGAAGAAGATGAATGTGAATATGACCATGTGGGATTCCTTAAGTATTCCTGGACATGCTGATTTTCTTAAAAAGGCATTGGTTGAAGATGCAAATCCTAAACAAGTTGTTGTTGATTCCCTAAAAGTCATGATGACTAATGATGATCAAGGGAAAGATGCTAATCCCAGTAGTGAAGGAAGATCTACGACCCAAGGTAAGAACATGAGGCCTCCTCTGTTCTATATTTCATTGATTATTGGAAACAATTTAGTGCATAATTGTATGGTAGATAGTGGTGCTACCTGTTCTATGATGCCCAAGCGAGTATCAGTTAGGATTAAAGTATGAGCCTTTAGAGAAAGGAGTAGTCCAGTTGGATGGCTCATCTGTTAATACAGTGGGTCTTATCAAAGATGCCAGATTAACTTTGCATGCTTGCCCCAATTTTTTGATTCCCCAAGACATTTATGTAGCAGATTTGCCCTCTTATTTCGGGTTATGTTTTTCAAGAGAGTTCACAACCAAAATAGGAGGATAATTTTCATTCGACTAGTCTCACATGTTGTTTTGTACTAGGTATGGAACCAAAGTAACCATTAAGTCTGAGTTGCTTGAAAAAGACAATATAGAACCCTATATACCTAGTGCAATAAATGCCAATTGTGTAATTTTTGAACAAGATGAACATGTTGTTTTCCTTGATCCTTATACCACTATTAATGATATCCCTGATATACTTTTAGATGAGTGGGTATCAGGCCATACTCTTAGTGCTGAGAGTGACTTGGTGTTGAATGCTAGTATGGGTAACTACATGTTTCAAAAAGTTGATTTAGTGATGCCTAATTTGGTTAAGAGGTCGAAGAATGATTATGATCAGTAGAGCAAAGTTTGGGAAATGTATTTTTATGGCTCAAAGAGCAAGCTTGGTGCTGGTTGGGGTACAATGTTGGTTTCCCCAAGAGAAAAAAGATATTATGCAGCCTTTAGATTTGGATTTTCATGTACAAATAACACAACAGAGTATGAGGGTCTCATTCAAGGGTTGGAATGGGCAAGGAAACGTGGAATCAAGTGTCTAAAGGTGCATGGAGATAGTGAGTTGATAGTAAATCAGGTTAGAGCCTGAATTCTATTAAGAATGATGTTCTTAAATTGTACAAGCATAGGGTTTTGGATCTTGTTGAGGAATTTGAAGCTTTCAATATTATTTCCATTCCAAGAAGTAAGAATCAACATGTTGACAGGTTAGCAGTTGTGGGGGCTCAGTTTGATATTTTGAATAGCATAAAGAAAGTATGTGATCAGCAACACATCAAGGTTATTATTAGACATTCAGTGCATGATAACAATATTAACTGGCAGGTCTTTGAGAGTGATGAGAAAATTCTATAATTTTTGCTCGAGGAGGATGTGTTTGCAGCATCAAACCAGGAAAGAGTCAAACAACGGTATGGATACCAAGTCCTACAATTGAAGAACAAAAAGTTGCCTAAGGGATTGGTCACCTTAGAAAGTATTTTCAACTCAGATGATCAGGCCAAAAGTAACAAGGCTAATTTTTTGGTTCAGTAGAATCACTATGAGGACTTAGAAATTGCACCCGAGAAAAGCCTCAAGATAGGAAAAATAAACTCTGCTACTAAAAAGAAGTCCTTTCTGCATTTATTCCAAGAGTTTATTGACATATTTTCTTGGGAGTATGGATATTTGAAGGGATTCGATCCACACCTTGCACAAAATACAATAGAGTTGGAGCCAGGAACCAAACCCGTAAGGCAGAAACAAAGGCCAGTTAATCCCAAATTAGAGCCATTAATGTAGAAGGAAGTTTTTAGACTTATAGAAAGTGGAATTATCTTTCCTATCAAGCATACTAGCTGGGTTGCAAATCTAGTTCCCATGAGGAATAAAAATGGAGAGCTTAGATTGTGTGTAGACTTCAGAGATTTGAACAGAGCTTCTTTGAAGGACATACACCCTCTTCCATCTATGTAGCAGATTCTTCAATGTGTGTCAGGTGTTGAACGTTTTTATTTATTGGATGGATATTCTGATTATAACCAGATTTTGGTAAAAGAAGAAGATCAATTTAAGACTGCATTCACCACAAAGTGGGGCACAATGGCATACAAGAGAATGCCATTTGGTTTGTCTAACACTGGAGCGACCTTCCAAAAGGCTATAGACATGGATTTTAGTAACTTAATTTATAAGTTTGTTTTAGTATACCTTGAAGACATCACTGTCTAATCCAAGAAGGCAACATATCACATTGACCATTTGAGGCAGAGTTTTGAACGTTGTCGGGAGTTTGGTATATCATTGAATCCCAAGAAATGTGTTTTTTCTATTCATGAAGGAAAGCTTCTTGGGTATGTAGTATCTAAAGAAGGAATCATTGTGGATTCTGAGAGAGTTGTAGCAATCTTGAAGCTTCCTTTACCCCAACATAAGAAAGGACTTCAGAGTTTCATTGGTCATATTAATTTTGTCAGGAGGTTTCTACCTGATATAGCAGCCTTGTTAAGGCCCCTTACAATTATGTTAAAAAATAATGCAGAGTTTAAATGGACCCATGAAGAAAAGGAAAGTTTTCAATTGATCAAGGAGGTTTTAGCTTTGGCCCGAACATTAGTTAACCCAAATTTCATCAAAGGATTTTACCTTGTATGCTTTTGGTAGCCTCGATGTAATCTTTGTGATTTTGGAGCAGGAAAATGCAAAAGGGTTGGAGCAACCCATTGCTTTTTTCAGCAAGGGTTTGGAAGAATATGAGTAGAGGTATACCTTCATAGAAAATCATGTGCTAGCTATTGTGAAAATTCTGAAGAAATTTAGACATCTGCTATCCCATAACAACATTCATATACAGGTGGAGCATCCCAGTGTGAAAGAGTTTTTACTCAGCAAGGATCTAAATGAAAAAAGGGTTGGGTGGATCACAAGAGTTATGGAGTATGATGTGGATGTTCAAGTCACCAAGTTGGTGAGGGGAAAGGGTTTGTGCCAACAGTTGGATAAAGAAGATGTTTCAGTAGTAGCAGAGGAAAGAGAGTCGGTTCTAGTTAATGTTGGGACATCAGACAATGAAAATACTAGTTGGTTGTAGGAGATGTCACATTTTTTGAAAGTCGGGGTGTGTCCACCTAATCTCAATAGAACTAAGAGGAGGTACTTCAGACTTTAGTCCATTCCTTTTGTTTTGATTGATGATGTGTTGTATAGGAAAGATCAAAGTGGAGTACTACTTAGGTGTGTTGATAAAGATCAGGTTGATCAAATATTACATGAGTTCCATGACAGACCTTCTGGAGGTTATTATGTTGTAGGGACCACAACATACAAGATTCTAAGAGCAAGATATTATTGGCCTAATTTGTTTAAGAATTCTCATACATATTACAGGAAATGTGCCAAATATGCCATGTTTTCAGGCAAAGAGAATCTTGTTGCTTTGCCATTACAACTGATCCAAATAGAGAAGTCGTTTATGAAGTGGGGGATTGAATTTATAGGGGCAATCAATCCACCTTAAAGTGAAGGCCATCAGTGGATAATCATAGCAACAAACTATTTTACATGATGGAAATAAGCTTTGCCTCTAAAGGAAGCTAATGAAACAGCAGTGCTGAATTTTTATGAAGATATTGTTTGCAGATTTGGAGTCCCAGACTATAATTTCTGACAATA
Source organism: Sequoiadendron giganteum (assembly GCA_007115665.2). NCBI lineage: Eukaryota > Viridiplantae > Streptophyta > Pinopsida > Cupressales > Cupressaceae > Sequoiadendron > Sequoiadendron giganteum. The sequence goes on from CM021100.1 coordinate 551,411,293, forward strand.
CCCTGGAATTTGTTGGTTTTAAATTTTTTGATTGGGCATTAAAGAACAAGATTTACTTGAATACAAGCTCCAACTATTATCCTCAGGGAAATGGACTTGTGGAGTCCACTAATAAGAATCTGATTAACATCATCAAGAGGACACTTCATAGTAATCAGAGGGATTGGCATCGTAAAGTGAAGATTGCCCTTTGGGCAGACAAAATTACCCCTAAGAAGGTGATTGGCAACTCACCTTACATGCTGGTATATGGTAAGGAAGCAAAGTTACCTATTTCTACTGAGTTACCAGCCTTGGATATTGCTAGCCAGCTAGTTATGTTTGTCTTACGATATACTCAGCTGATGGAGTTGGAAGAAACTAGGGACAAGGCTATGAAGAACATGGAATATCAACAAATCCTAACTAAGAGAACGTTTGAAAAATAGACTAGATCAAGGGAATTCATGGTGGGAGATCTTGTGCTTAAATGGGATGTACTATGGAGCAAGTCGAGCCATCATACTAAGTTTGACAACATGTGGATGGGTCCTTTTATCATCATGGAATGCAAGGAACACAATTCTTTCCAACTGGCCACAACTGAAGGTGAAGTGCTTCCTATCCCAGTCAATGGGATACACCTCAAGCCTTGTTTTGAGGTTTGAGAGGGTTCCTCTTTGTAAATACTTTAGTCTAGTTTTCCTATTTTAATAAGTGTTGCTGCACTTTCTTTTTTGTTTTCCCTAAATGTTGTTTCAACATATCTTTTGTTTTTTGGGTTGCTTTTATGTTTTGTTGTTCTTTGGAGTCCCAAGTTTCTATTTTATGAACTGAAAAGGAAGTTTGTCTCAAGCATTTTAGTTATATTTCCTAGTCAAGTGTGAGACACTGTTGTATTACCAAGTTATCTCAGTTTTTTGTGCATATTACATATCTTATCCAAAGGATTGAATACACTAGATAACCCTTGCTATCAAGTCAAAATCAGTTCTAGGACTCATAATAATGAAGAGGGTTTGTTGCACTACTATAGATCCTAAACCTAATACCAGGCTGGATAGAAAGGATTGCCAAGCATACTTAGCCCAATGGATGTATTAAGGCTACTGGACAAGTGTCTAGTAGGCAGCCACCCATCAAAGGTCACTAGAATGTTACATATTTTTCACCTATAGGCTCAAATCAGGAAGAGCACTTTTGCTAAGAGGTATTCATTTCAAGATCTGATCTTTTATTTTATGCCATAGTATGAAAACATTTACTTTGATTCCATTCATGAATAGATATTGCATTTTTATGAAGAAAAGAGAAGCAAAATGATACACCATCAAATATATTTTTTGAAAATGTAAATCTTTATTCATCAAAGTATTCAAACTACTTCACACAAGCCATGAAACTAGCTAAGAAAATAAAATTCAATGCTTGAATTTATAACATGAATACATGTGTGAACATAAAAAAAATGAGGCATAAGAGTCATAGAGGCCAGTCATTGCCTAAATGACTGGTGTTGTTGTTGTTGCTTCGACCTTCCATGTCTTTGCTACCTTGTTGCTCCTAATTTCTGTTCTCCAAGTTCAAGATCATGAAATCACAACAAAAAATGAAGTTAGATCCAAAGGATCTAAGCAATAACTGGACTATCATCATTTTACCCCGTACACGCATTCACATTAGAAAATCCAAACACTACTTTATTTTTCTAACTTGTTTGTGTTATGTGCAGATACAAGAAATGTTTTGTTGATGACTTTTTGAAATTTAAATGAGTGGGGTTAAATGTGGCTCCCACAAGGGTTGAGCCCAGCTCGTAGCAATGATATAAGCAATATGAACATCATGAATTTTTTTTTTGTGTTATGCAGATTTTTTGAAAAATTCATTACAATAAGTGGGAAAATTATAACTGATAGCAGTGTTGCATATTAAGTACATTCTCAGAATGCATTGTTTGCAAGAATACCAAGGTGATTGCTTATCAAATTTTATCATCAAGCTATCACATATTTCAAGGTATTGACAGCCATATGAATCACGATACAATAATCTACAAGACAACAACATTACATGTAGATAGCCAACATTCACTAATGATATGGTATCAATACTAAAGGTATTACATAAGAAAAATGGAGAACTCATGGTTTCAACATGATAGAAAATTTAAGGAAATAGCAAGAGTTTTCAGGCCATGCCCAGATTGAGAGGTTATTCACAGTAATTCCTCATTACTCTTTTCATTTTCGGACTCAATATATCTTCTGTTTTGTGGAGAGATGGAAAAAATGCAAGTCATGGCCAGAGAGCTTATAATAGCTTTAAAATGGAGAAAATTTCCAAGATCTGAAGACAATAAACACTCATCACATGTTTTCTCAGAAGATCTTTCAAGAAATGCATATGAAACAATAGGGATACAAAGATTTACAAGTTTCATTTTTGACCTGGGGTTTCTCAATGGAGTCCAGTACAGAAAAATCAAAATGGAGTCAAACAAAATATATTAGAAAATGCATGATGCAGCCAGGCCATGGCTTGTAAAAGCCTCAAAAGGTTGCAAAATGTAAGAAAAATTCCAAATCTGTGAACTTACCATGAGATTCCTACCTCGAATCTTTCAAAAAGCTTTCACAATGGTGAAAAAATGCAGGGATTTCCAGACCAAGCTCGTAACAAAGAATGCTCATGGTAGCTAGATGAATAAGATAACATAGAAAATAAAATCATCAGAAGAAGCAAGGAAGGCTACAAACTATAAAGCTGCAGGGAACTTTTCATGGAAAAAAATAAGTTTCTAGATTTAATAACAATCATACTTACCATGATGCAAGCTTCAGAAATAATGCAAGCTATGGCACAAATGTGAAGTTTCATCTTCAGAATGTAGGGTTTTCTCCATGGTGGTAGTGTAGCAGTGAGTGCAAATCAACAGTAAAAGAAAAGTTATGAATGATTTACATTCATATTAGGGTTTGAACCCTAAGATTCGATGGAGAAGGCTTTTAGCCTTAAGTTTTTATCAAAAAACTTTATTCATTTTCAAGAGGGCATGGCATTTCATTATGCCTTAGATTCAATTTGAAAGTCTTTCAATTAAATTAAGACTTATGAATTTAGTCTTTTATTTTTTTTGTTTTAGACTTTGTCTTTATTTTTGCATTTCATACAGAATTGCAATCTTTATTCAAAATGATGATTATAAATCATTTATGAATAAATAATATCATAAAATTCAAAAAGCTTAAAAGCCTTTGATATATTCTTCAAGTAATGGTCTAGAGGGTTTTAATTGCTCCTGAGAGCATCTTGGAGATGTTTTTAGTTGCCAACATGAGGAGGGTATCTAGGAAGGTTGGAGAAGATTTAGGGGTCGGATTTGACTTCTCCCAAGCAGCTGGGATGTCTTTATGGTTAGTTGGAGTGTTTTTAGAGGTTGTTTTGCTAAGTCATAGGGTGGTTAATGACTTGGGGAGACTTTTTCCATGTATATGGCTTCTTTTGGAGGAGTGGAGTGATCTATTTTTGGGGCTATTTTCTTGGATTGGACCCTGAATTCTTGAGAGTTGTACTTATGAGTTTTGAAGCTCATTTTTTGGGGGATTTCTTCTACATTGTATGATAGAGACTTTTGGACTTCTAGTACTAGAGTTTTGTTCTTTTGGCAATTGTAACTCATGATGTTTTGAGGATATCCTTACAGTTATTTTGATAATTCAAGAGCTTTTGTGACCTACTTTGGAATTCACTTTTGTGTGCTTCTATTTTCAATTTGATGGTTCATGGTGAGATTTCCAATAGTCCTACATGTTATGTCTTGGAATCGTGTCTTAAGTGGAGACCTTGCAGCTGAATAGGTTGTAGATTGTGAAGTTTTATCTAGTTCAAGCCTGGTTAGTTGTGAAGATTTTATCTTTTCCTACTAATTCAAAGTTCTAAAACTGGTTTAACACCTATCTATGAAACAGTTTTATGCAGCTTCTCATATGCCAAAGTTGTGTTTTATGCACTTAGTATTGTCATCTTTCACTATTATGTGTTACTGAATCAAGATATCATCATAATTTCGGTGTATCACCTTAAAATTTTAAATATCCAGTTGCTTATTGTTTAGTTTCCTTCCTATCCTTTTCCCCTTCAATTTTTTATAGTGATTTAAGTGCTTTCAGGTGATTATCCAAATATAAGCCGGCCTAGAACCCGGAGGTTTCACTTCATTCCAAGTGTCCCACATAGAAGTGAATCCAATGTTTTACCAAAATTGCTGAAACTTGTGAAGTTCAGAATCGGGTGCAAATTTTGGTATCTAACATATACAAAATCTATTGACTCGTTTAACTATAATTTAGACCTTAGATTTTGACACTTAGTTCTCACTTCATGTCTTGCAACACTTTTTTTCTATTTGTTTTGCCAAAGTTTGAAGATGATAATTGATTTATTATGAATGATGTCTATTGCAGGTGGAAGCAAAATGGGATGGATGGTTTTGGATTTTCTGGAATATGTCAATGTTTTTGGTATTTTCAAATGTTTTGAGGTTTTTTTTATCTGTTTGAAAGTGTATGTGAATGATTTTTTATTTTATATTTTTTAGGTTGTTTAGGGTTTTTCAATGTTTAGGGGTTTTCAATTTTCAAATGTTTTAGATTTTATGAGTTTTGATCATAAACCTAACCTAAAATATTATCCTAGGGGCCTTGAGAGCTTATCAAAGATGAGTCTTGTCAATGTTATACACACATAGACCATGCAATTTGAATGAATTTGACTTATTAATGATGAGATATGAACAATTGATGGATTATCAGTTTATTATTATGAGATCCTAAAGGACTGACCTAGGGTGTCTCAAAGGCACATCAATGATGGCCTTGCCTACTTTCAAGCTCAGAGTCTTTTAGTTTAAAATGGTTCTATTTTTTTGGATTTTCGATGTTTTGACCTATTTAGGGATTTTGCTGTATTTTGGATGTTTTGGATTTTGACTTTACAATTTTTGAATGTTTTTGGATTTTAGTTGTATAGGATTTTTATGTTTTTTGATTTTTGGCTATACAAGATTTTGATGTTTTTTTGGATTTTCTAATTTTGGAAGTGTTTTTGGATCTTTGATGAGGTTTTATGAATGTTTTTGGGATTTTAAAGAGATTTCAAATATCCTTAAGATATACAAGAACCCAATCTGATCCATAACAAATTGTCCCCAGTGTTATGCAATAGACTACCTCGACATAGGCAGGAAAAATTGACCTTCAAAATATGTCAAGTAGTACTAAAGGGGAATATGATACTTGACAATATCAAGCTATGATACGAACATGGATGGGTGATGGAATAAATAGGGTGAATGATGGGATGGATGAATGTGATGTAAAGAATGATAAGCTAAAGAGCCAAAGATAGATGAAGGTGCTTATTTATGCAAGGTGCCTATTTTCTAGGTTTTCACCAAGGTACTTTCCCAAAGTGCCATTGAAGTGGTTTTCACTAGAGGACAATTTTTTTTTAAATTGTTTTCAATCCTTTTCCTTATTATTTTGGAATTTTGTTCTTTTTTCTTTGGTATTTTTAGATTTACACCCTTCAAACCTAGGCATACAACCTTTTAATATGTAGACTATTGATTGGCTCCTACAAGGGTTCACTTTCAGGAATTGATAATTGGTATGCTCCCGATCCATAGCTTGTTGTGACAAAAAATGGGCCTAACCAATTAGGCTCAAATTTCCCTTTACTATCCTGATGTGGGACATTCTTTTGATTTTGATTGAGCGCAAGATCCCCTACCTAAAAAGATCGAATCTTGATCTTCTTATTATAACTCTTTTTCAGCCGGTTTTGGTATGCTTGCTAATGATTAAGGTTATCAAGATGAAACTCATCCAAGCATTCGAACTCACTCAACTGAGATACCCTATACTCTTCATTAGTGATTAGATTATGTAGTGACACTTGTAGTGAGGGAAGTTCAACCTTGATAAGTAGGATGGCTTCTGATCTGTAGACCAAGGATAAAGGGTTTGCACCTATAGGTGTGCGGATGTTGGTTCGATAGGACGAAATCGTGAGATTTAACTGCGGATGCTAGTCAAAACCAACTTCATTGATAGTTTTCTTTAGGATCTTTAGAATGGTCTTATTTGTAGCTTTGGCTTAACTATTTCCCTAGGGGTAGTAAGGGATGGAGAATCGATGTTGGATGTTAAATCTTTGACATAGCTCTCTCACATCCTAATTCTTGAAGGGTGTTCTGTTATTGAAAATAAGGGCTTACGAAACATCATAATGGCAGATAAGGTAATTTAGGATAAATTTGGAAATTTGCTTCCCTATTATGTAGGTCATAAGAATGGCTTCCACCCACTTGGTAAAGTATTCAGTGGCTGTGATGATGAATTTATGGGCATTAGATGAGGTGGGAGTAATTTTTCCTATGAGGTCAAGCCCTCACTACGAGAAAGGCCAAGGTGTGACCATTGGATGTAACTCTTGAGCAAGAGCATGAATAATATCTCCATGCTATTGACATTGGACACACTCTTGCACATACAAATGAGCTTCTCTTTCCATGGTTGGCCACTAATACCCTATCCTCAACTGTTTCTTAGCTAAAGTCATACCACTAGAATGGGAACCACATATGCCATCATGTACTTTTGTTAAGGTAGCCAAGGCTTCATCTTGGTTAAGACATCGTAGTAATTTCCCCTTGATGCTTTGGCATTATAAGGTATCACCTAGGATCATGAATCGAGATGCCTTTTTAACAAAGGTCCTCTTAAGATTGGAGGTGATATCAAATGGGAGGGTACCTCTACTAAGATAGGTGAATATATCATGATACCACTAGTAGAATTTGGCAAATAAATGACTACATGACTAAAAAATCTAGTCACAACAACTAAAGATGACTAAATTCTACTCATTTTTTGCATCACAACTATAAATGACTAATTTGATCATTGAGTAAAAATCACAACTAAATAATTAGTCACACAAATAAAAATTAGACAATACGGTATTAAAGTGGATAATTAAAAAAAAAATTGAATTGAGGGAGTGGATTGTATTATAATATAATATAATAATAATATATTATATTACAATACAATATAATATAATATATTATAATATAATATAATATAATATAATATATATATATTATATAATATTATATTATTATCATATAATATTTAATTATAATATTTTTAATATTATATAATAATATAATATAATAATATTTACTATACAAAAGTGGGAAATTTATGTATTGAAGTTTATTAATTTTTAATTCCATTTTGAATTTTTTTAGTGAGCAAATATGCCCAAATTTTGGGGGGGGGGGGGGAATTTGGGTTGGTTGTAATTTTTATTTTAATAAACATACTCGAAAACCCTCGTCGAAACCCCATATCGATGCCCCACTACATATTGAAATGAGGGTTGTATGTTGGTAGTGCTGCAGAGATAGAGACATCATTCAGGCTAATGATGGAGGCATCAGTTTTGAATATTCTATAAAAAAATTGTTTTATTTTTGTGTTGCAAGGATTAAATATAGATTTGGGAGTGGTTTTTCCTAGCAAGGCTAGTGGTAGAACCATTTAATTTTTGAGTGAATGTGCATTTTCTCCTTGCCTTGTTTTGTCCCCTTTTCTTCATGTTTTCCTTTTACTTGTTGTTTTTATTTGGTTTCTTTTGATCTCTACAAAACCTTTTAAGGTGACCAACCCTATGTACCTCACTACACAAGGAAAGGGAAGTCGTAGTGTTAAAATTTGAATGTGCACATTATGAGGATCTTGGTTGTAATTTTAATTTTAATAAACATACTCTAAAACCCTCGTCGAAACCTTATTTTCAAGTTGCAACTCACCAAATTGGAGAAGTGAAAGGTGAATACCAGCAAGGAAGAGTTTGGAGGAGCCAAAACCAATAGTGGTGGGGAATAAATCACCGCCCCTTTTTCCCTTCCAAAAGGATCATGCCTATGCTTACCTGCATCTTGACAAGAAAAATGTGTTTTTACTATTTTTATAGTATTCATTTTGGGCTTGGGTGTATTGCCCATTTTTAATTTTTTAATGTCCATTTTTTCTTTCCTTTCAAGCTTGTTGAAGGCTCAAGCAACGCTTTAGCAGTGGTTATCGAGATCTACCCATTTTTATGGGAGAGAAAATACTACATGAGAGAGCCACCAAAGTGTGTGATTTAGTGAGATTTGGTCTGAAATAGCTATATTTGCACTCACCTATATATGGAGCAACATTCCTAATTCTAAGACCATTAGCTCACTACTATAAAATACTAAAGTAGTGGTTGAGAAGCACTCATTTGAAGAGAAACAACCCAATTTTTTTCAGTGCAAATATTTGAAATGTCCTTATTGGATACAAAGTAAATGATTTGATGTTTAGGATCTTGGGGGCTATGTTTTGTAACACCTTAGTAGCTCAGATGTAAAATAGTTAGTGAGTTTTTTCTTTGCTAGTGAAGCAATTGTCACTAAGACATTGAATGTAACTAGTGAGGTTTTGATTTTCCAATGAGGCTTAATGAAGTAAACTTTAAGACTGATTTTTTCTCCACTCATAAATACTGTGTTGTGGCTCCTCTTGTGTTTGATCAATCATATTTTTTCAAGCATTCTAGTCTTCATTTCATGGTGCTTCTCTCAACATTTGAATATCTATGATATTTGAAGTTTATATGAATAAATTTGTGAGGATTAAATAAGTTAGATTTGATTTGTAATTTGAATCACTAATTCACCCAAATAAATGACTAAATCATGACTAAATAAATGACGACCATGACTAAATAAATGACTACCATGACTAAATAAATGACTACCATGACTAAAATAAATGACTACAATGCTTAAATAAATGACTATAAGGACTAAATAAATGACTATAATAAATAAAATAAATGACTATCATGACTAAATAAATGACTACCATGACTAAATAAATAACTACCATGAATAAATAGACAACTATCATGACTAAATAAATGACTACCATGACAAAATAAATGATCAGTTAACAACAATTAGTGACTAAATTAACGACTAAATATACCACCAAATTGATTAATCAAAACAACCAATAAATGACTAAAAATGGTTTAGTCATGAATTTGGTCATATTATAAATGAATGGCAATAAACTACTAATGGTCACATAACCAATTTTTAGTAGTTTTTTTAGTCATTTATTTTTGTTTTTGTACTAATGTACCACGAGGAACCAGGACCAATGATGACACACACAAATTCAAATTCAGGGATTTTGAAAGCTTGTATGAGAAGTTGTTCTACCGATAATTCAAATTGAAGGACATTATGCGGCATGTCCAACAATGATCCAATTGTCGTCATGGCATCTATTACTCTACTGTTCACACAAGGTATCTTCTCAAAGTTTATATATATGAAAAATTCCTTAAGAATTTATACCATATTCTTATAAGGAGTGAGTTTATCATCCTTAGTTTGGTAGTCACCATTGAACTGGTTGAAAATTAGTTGTGAGTCTCCGTAGAACTCTTGTATCTTCCATTGGACCACTATCCTTAACCCTGTTATTAGAGCTTCATAATCAGCAATATATATATTTATACTAAACAATATTATTAGTACATGGAAATAATAGTTGGTATGACTTTGGATTACAATAACCTTGAGGGGTGATAACGAGGATACCTACTCCTGATTCATGTTATGTATAGGATCGATGAAAGTACATTTTCCATTGATCCACTATATGAAGGAGAAACATTGATTCATAAGGAAATTAAAATATCAAAGGATTCTTTGCATATATAGGTGCTTCTTCCAGTTGGTCTACAATCACTTGTCCTTTGATTTCCTTGCAATCCATGTACTCTATTTCAAATTCATTTAAGATCATTACCCATTTGGCCATTCACCTAGTGAGAGTTGCTTTAGATAACAAATATTTCAATGGGTCAATTTTAGCAATAAGCTTGATTTGATGTGACAACATGTAATGTCTGAACTTTTTTGAAGCAAAAAATACTGCTAAGAATGCCTTCTCAATGTATGAGTAGTTCATTTCATAGCCTACCAAGGTCCAGGTGATGTAATAGATGGATCTTTCCTTTCCCATCTCATCATGTTGCACTAGAAGAGCACCTAGTGTTGCTATTGTTGAGATATATAGGATCAATGGATTGTTTGGTATTGGTGGCATGAGCATTGGAGGTGTCAATAGGTAGTCCTTGATCTACTTGAAGGATCTATTGCACTTTGCATCCCACTTGTATGTTATTCCTTTATGGAGAAGGTGCAAGAACGGGTGGATCTTGTTTGATAATTGCGCTATGAATCTTCTAATGGATTGTAATCTTCCTTGTAGCCCTCTCATCTATTTTAGTGTTTGTGGGGGTTCCATGTCTAATATTTCTTTCACCTTTTTTGGATCAATTTTCATCCCTCTTTGTGACACAATGTATCCAAGAAGCTTCTTTGATGTAACCCCAAAGACACTTTTTTAGGTTCAACTATAATTTATACTCTTCGAGCCTGTTGAAGATGGGACCCAATACCTCTATGTGCTCACTTATTTTCTTTGACTTGGCCAAAATATCATCCACATAGTCTTTTACTTTTTATGGATCGTATCATGAAAGATGAGGGTCATTTCTCTTTGATAGGTTTCTCTTGCATTTTTCAGCCCAAATGGCATCATGTTCCAACAAAATATTCCCCATGGACAAGTGAATATAGTTTTGTGTTGATCCTCCTTAGCAATCATGATTTGATTATAGCTTGAAAAACCATCCATGAGTGATATCATTTCATGTCCAGCTATTAAATCAATGATGATGTCAATGTTAGGAAGAGTGAAATAATCCTTTGGACATGCCTTGTTTAAGTCTCTGAAATCTGTGCAATGCCCCCAATGGGTTTAGAGACTGGTACTAGATTGGAAACCAACTCAAGATAGTCAATTGGTTGGATAAACCTAATGTTAAGAAGCTTTTGTAACTCAAGTTTTACCAAGAGTTCTATTTGAGGGTGCATTTTCCTTAATTTTTGTTTCACCAGTTTGGATTCAAGATAGATTGCTAAATGATGCACAACCACTTCTGGATCGAGCCCTGGCATATTTTCTTATGACCATGCAAATTTTTTTCTTCTCTTTAAGGAATGCTTCTAGGTTTTTCTGTTCTTCATCCAACAAGAATTCAACATAGAAAGTTATCTTGGGTGTTTCTTCTATTCTGACATTCAACAGGGTGGCCTTTTTTGCTAGCACTGCTAAATTTTCTAGATAAATTGCACTAAGGGGGAGATTTAATCCCTCATCCTTGGGAACCTTAGAGAGGTTTTCACCCTTGGATATGTTCTTTCTTTTTACTTGTTTAGGATCAGAAAGTACCATAGTGTGGTTTTCACTCAAATATCTGCATATTATTTTCATGTCATCAATTTTGCAATTAAACGATTCAATCGTCTCCCCATAGAATGTCTATGTGTCTAGATCTATATCAAAACCTGCTTTGTGATCCCCATATGGTATGTTGTTGTGGAGTCCCATGAATTATGAGATTGCTTCATCATTTTCAAATAGATCTAGAATTGGTGGTCCATGTTGGTCACAATCAATGAGTTGGGGGTATACTAGGATTATTGCAGTGGTTTGGTCTTTCAAGGTGAAAGATATGGCGAATATCATAAAAAAAGAGTTATTCTCAAATAGGTCAGTGAATTCAAGAGGGAATTCATCTAGGGTAGTGTCATGCACTCTGGGTAACCAAGAGGAAGCCTCAACCCTTTTACCATAAGTTCCTTTTCCAATAAGGGTAACTTTTCTAATAGTACATCCTAGGCCAAGATTCTTTGGACATTTCTCAGGAATGACGGGTTCTAGTAAATTGTTGTCATTTTGTCCCAGTTTCTCATTCTTGTTGTACCCACATCTTGTCACTAGCTAAAAGACTTTATTGTCATCTTCCATGGGAAGAATGAGCACAGGTCGATCATCTTGATAGAGTAGTTTAGAGACATATTCCTCATTCATATCTTCTTTGTTCAAATCCCCCCACTTGGTGAAGGTGGTAGATGCAACCTTTAATGTTTCAGCCACTTTGTTGATAGGTGTAGGTTTCCCATGAGATTTGGAAGAAAGAGGTAGCTCTCCCAACACAAAATTTTCATTATTTAGTTTATAATCTCCACAACAATCATCCTTGATCACTACTTTGATGTCAGGGATACTCTGCACAATGGGTGTTTTTGTTTATGAGGTAAATGTAAGGGATGATGGGTCAACAAATGAGGAGGAGGGTGTAGGCCCTTCATCACTTTTAGGGATTTTGGGTACCTTGTTTTATAGGAGCGAATTTTCACCCCTTACGTCAATTCCCCTTCAACATGACCTCACCTTAGAAAATAAAATTTGAAGGAAAACATCCACATCACCCAACTGCCTTCCATCTGCTTGGCATTTGTCCTTTGTGTCAATGAGAGAATATTTTTCGGGGAAAAAAGGGCGACACGCGGATGTCTGCATGGAACATTGTCATCTCCAATAGATTCCTATGTCTAAAGTTGGCAGAGGCATTAAACACCCTATTGGGGTTGAATTGTAACGTCCCTCTCTGACCAACCGACCCGAAAATGGCAAATTCTTCCTCATTCTTCCTTAAAATTCATTGATTCTCACTCCATTCCATCTCTTAGCAATTTAATCTCACTCTAGCAATTATCTTGAGCATTTTCAGCACTCCATTGTAGCATCAACACTCCATCAACTCCACATTTCAAGTGTACAACATGCCATAGAAGTGTGGGCTTGGAGTTCTACGAGACCTCCATTCATCACATTTGCGGCTAGGGTGACTTTGACAAGTCCAAATCTTCTCCATTGGATAGTGAGATTTTGGGTGGAGGTGGTAAATTTTCACTCCTCTCCTTTGTGATTTGATAGAAGTAGCATAATATTGTTTGTAGTGCTCTTTTCTACTCCTTTCCTTTATCACATATTCTACTTTTTTCTCTTTGGCTATTGGTGGAGGTAGAAACACAAAAAAGGTGGTCTGACTAAGGTAGACCCCTATACAAACCCACCAATTTTCCCTCTTTCTTGTATGTAGGAGGATACACATGTGGAGCTAGTTGGAAAAATAGTGCATTGGTGAGATCATTTTCATCACCCTAGCCTTTATATACTTTCTTTATCATCTATTTCTCTATTTCTTGTACTTTCTTATTTTGTTTTTCCCATCACAATCAAGTAGCTAGGCTATAAGTAGGTCTTTTGGAAATTTTTATTGTACCTATTTTTTTCTACATGTATGGATGCCAACATGCTAGAGAGACACCAGTGTGTCACGTTTTTGTCCCAAATTCGCTCTTCCGTCCTCAGATAAAGAGTTGTCTTAGGTGTACCACTGACTCCAAAAACTAGCTCGCCTATCCCAAACCCTAAGTTCAAGGTCTGTAGAGTGGTAGAAGTACGTTATAGTGCTCATCATTATCAATACTTACCCCAAGGAATATTTTAGAGTGAGTTAATTTAGGGAATCCCTCTACTCTCGACTCTTCGTGACTTGGAGCCTTGATGTGGTTGGTCCCCCTCTCTTACATTTTTGGTGAACTTGACATCAACCATTTTGGTTCAATTTAGTAGCATTGAAGGATCCTTTCCTTGTGTTCTAGGAGCATTGTGGGTGTGAGTTTTTTAAGGCCTTTCACCTTACAACCCAACTTGTGACCTCTAGTAGGAATAGTTGGAAGGATCCGTAGGTGTTGCAGAACGAAGCCTTAATTGGGTCACTATCCTATCTTACAACCTTTGGGGGGATTTGTGATAGCATCATTTAGTGTGCATGATGGCCTCTTTTCTACATCTGCCTATCCTCTTTGTGCAACCTACAAGTAGTAGTATAGGTATAAACTTCACCTCGTAGGACTTGCTGATGGGTTTTGTAGTGCCTATAGCACACACACCCCATCCGAAATGGGGACCCTCTCTTTTTTCTAGTGTCAAGTCAGTTGCTTCACCTCGCTTTGCATGGCCCCTATTTTGTGTCTCGAGTGGTCAAGGAACCCTAAAATAATCATCTTGAGTTGACCATATTGTGCTACCCTCAAATTTTCTAAGTCCTAGATCTTCGTTGGATTTCCATGGTAGTTTGTCTCCGAGTCAAAAGTTGAAGTCCTTCAGGCAGTGTGGGTCTGCACCTGTGGGCTACCTTGTGTGGGTTTATTTCTTGCCTTCACCATTCTAAACGGTGGGCACCAAACTTCCTCTTGCCCCGTGGGACCTGCATATAGATTTTCCCTTTTTGCTGAAATTTGTTTCTAATGGCCAACACCTAACAGCCTTCCTCCCTACAGGCTCCACTATCCTAGATGTCGTTTGGAAGTGACCATTCACCAACCCAAATGGTCATCGTACAAGCATTCAATGAAGGTGTTAAATGCCATACTCCCTATAAATATCTTGCCCCAATTGTCATTTTCACCACATTCTTTTGCAGCGAAGTTTCAGAGCCCCAACCATTATGGTCGTCGTGCCCGTCGATTCCCTCTGCCAATTTGAGCATCATTTCAGGTTTATTCATCATCGTCTAGTGCAGGAGCCAAAGGTGAGTTTTTCGCCACTCCTCACCATCTTTATTTCCTCTAGAAATCAAAAATGATTAAATTTTTGTTCAAGAAAATGATAAAACTAGGTGAAGAATTGGCCTCCCCGCAAAACCCCACAAAGTGAAAACTCAAAAAACCCCTCGAACCTATGAGATGATTGCATGAGGAAATGATTACACCCGCTGCTATTCTTAAGCATGGAAGCCATGCCCTTGGGTCCCACATTGTGCCATTGTCATTTTATTCCCATGTAAACACTAACTTTCGAAAACATAAGCTATCTTTGTCGGGCTCGCCTTCATAGTGCCCTCCCTTCTCTCGGCCACTACTCAAACCTAAAATTTTAAAAAATCAAGAGAACTTCCTCCGACCCTATCGGGTCCAACCGTGTGGCCTCCACCTATAGATTTTTGATGGGTCTTACTATTCTGAATGGCCATTTTATATTGCCCTCCCATCGTGCGGGTCCCACATGCCTGATCATCGATCATGTGACAAGAAAAATCCTAAGTTTTGAATAAATGCGGGTGGAGTCTTGCGGATTTCCATTTGTAGGACTCTATTCCAATCTCACAATTATAAATAGCTTTCAAGCTCCATCTTTCAACTTAGTGGAACTCAAGATTTTGTTCTCCATTTTTCCCTCTAAAAAATGATTAAGTCTTGATGTAGTGTGGGTTAAGTCCTTCGAATGGCCATCTATGGGATTTCATCTGGTTTTCACCATTCCAAATGGCCGCAACATAACATCCTTCCACCTACCAAGGTCTATACTCCTCAAAATCATGCGAGCACACAACCAACGTAAACTCAATATGCATACCCCTCTTGCGGACTCGACCGTGCAGGCCTCCCATGTCAAACTGTCATCTTGTCAATGTCATTTCGAATGGACAACCTCCCATTTCCTTCCGCACCTTCTAGCCCACACCTGACTATCATCCTCCAACCCCGTGGATCTCGCATTTTGGGACTCCATCTACGGGATGCCTCCCTACTAATGTGATTTTAACGACAGAGCCTTGAGAACAGTTGTTGGCCTAGGGAAGTCCACACCCCTAGGCTCGTATTGCCTAATTTCCTTGAAATGAAAGATTTTTTCTAGAGGGTTTTATGATCTTTAAAGCATGATTCATCAGCTCTAATTTTTCTTTGTAGTATTTTAGTTAATGCTCCTCATATTTTTATTCTTGAATTTTTTTTCGCTCCTTTGGTTGTAGGATATATGGAACTAGTTGCCAAATCCTTGGGGGTGGCCACAGAGAAAGACAAAGGGAAGAAGATCACCAAAGCGCCCTGGGGAAAAGAGGATAAGGATCAAATGAGGTACAAGTTCCAAGGGGAACCCCTCAACTCAAAGGTCACCACTGACTGGAGGGATATCTTAGATACCAATTTGAGACATATAGACATCGATGAGTTTAAGTAGAGGGTTAGACTCAATCCCACGGGAGAAAATGCTAGAAAAATCAGAAGCAGTGGATTGGCCAAGGCTATAGGATTCCCACCAACACTCATATCCCCTAAGCTCATCATGGGCTACATGGAGGCGTATCAAGAAAATACAAGAAGAATAGTGGATAGGGATGGAAATATATTGGCTAACTTATCCGCCAAATCAATGATAGGGACCTTCCACATCCCCACCTTCAATGAAATGGAACAAACAACCAAAGAGTATGGAAAATAAATGTGGGATGTTGATCCCATAAAGTGTAAGAAGTTAATCAATCAATATTGGTTGAAGGAGAAGAGGGGAATTACTAATAAGGTGCCCCAAGAGCTCTTTCAAAGTGACTTTTACAAAGATTACCATGACTTGGTAACTCTTCTGAGAAGAGTTATGGGCCTCCAAATTGCAACCTTCTTTCAAGAATGGATTTTCTACTTCATTAAAGTGATCATCCGAGGGGACACTAAATTCTACTAGGTGGGAATGATCAGTGACTACTTGCATGAGTAGTTTGTGGTAGTAAAGAAAACTTCAAATTTTTATATGACATCCAAGCTGGTCTACTTTCTTGTTGACTGTGCCTAGTATAGGGGATTGTTTGTGGCACCAAATCCAACTCCAGAGAGGGTCCTAAAGCTATATGACAAGTACCCTCAACTTGAATACATGAACTTCAAAAGAGACTATTGTAGGGTCAAGAATTCCTTCATAGGCTACATCATTAGAATTCTTGGGGGTGATCCTTAAAGGAGAGTTTCACATTGTGCAAATGCTTTCATCCGTTGGTTTGGTTTCTTGTTTATACAATTTCTAGAGTTTACATACATCTGAGCTGAGGGTTTCTCTGATAAACCATATAAGCTTCCCTGGTATCCAAATGAACAAATAATATTAGTTGAACTTTCTTGCTATTTGCAATGCGCACATACCCTCCTAGGAAAAAAGAATAGAGTGTGGATTCCTTATCCCCTCTCCTTAAACCAAGGACTATATGAGCTCCACACATCTTAATATGTAGAATATTTTGACAAGGAGCTAAGTGAATACAAGCTAAAGTTCCACATTTCTCGGCCATAGATGGATCCGCATGGAAAACTCAAGAAAATGGTTGGATTAAAATATGCCCACCTACATGATGTCAAGGAATTTTGGGCTAACTATAAAGATGACAATGAGGTGTGTATGTGGAAATACATGCACATGATGACCTACTTTGTCAAGGTGGTGAAGTTTTTTCTCATGCTTGAGAAAGTAGTTGAAGAAGAAAGCATGGTGGTGGATCCCAGGTATGACACCGTTGCCAAATTTTTGCTACCATTGATCGACTGGAATGAGGAGGAGGTCAATGAACTCAATATACTGACAAAGCCCATTGAGGCAAGAACTAGACAATGGGTTGATGGGAAGATTGCCCAATTAAAGCTTCAAGGAGTAGTGCTAACATATGAAGAGGTCAAGGATCCACATGAGGGTGAAACTGATAGTGCCACTACTGATGTTGCCACAATAGGAGATACCTCTATGTCTCCTCCCAACACAAGGTCCAAGAAGAGAAAAGAGGCTACCGAGCATTAGCCTAAATCTAAAGAGTCTTCGAGAAAGGCTTCAGAGGATGAAACCTCCAAGAAATCAAAGAGATCGAGTAGTTTCTTGGGATGCCCACTATTCAGGAAGACCCGCTCCATGAAGGAGTAGAACAACCAAAGTCTCCACCTATTACACTTGTTGTCTTAGCTACAAAAATTGTTACTGCTATTACTCCTCTATCTGTTGCCACCTCTCTACCCTCGGTGGATATTTTGGTCCACCTTACCTCTACTTCTCCTATGGCACAGGTCATAACCATAGATTCCTCATCTACTACCACTTACTTTCTCTCCTCCTTGTCCATGTCTCCATATTTGTCCCTTTCGACTACAACTGCAACAACCACAATGCCAACTCTCACCCTTCTAGAAGATTTTACCAAATATATGCAGAATATGCCTTCAGAGCTTTTTGGAATGTTTGTGAACCCTGTAGTGCAGGCTGCCTTAGATCATGCCATAAATGGTCTCCCTATCTCTCCTCCTCCTATTGAGCCTCTTACGATGGAAGCGACAATTCAAATTTCTAAAGAATTGGTCAGGCAACAAATCAAAGCAAGTAAGAAATTGGAGGAATAAGTGGATGATTACCATGAGCATCCTCCATATTAGCATCTAGTAATTGATGAGGTCATCCATGAAGAAGAGGAGGTGGAATCCTATGAGGAGGATGGTGAGGACCTAGGCACCAAATACATTGTGGAGACTATTGGTCCTAATCTCAAGGAGGAGATATCCCAACAACTCAAGGAAACTGGAGAGGAAGTTGATAAATAACCCACCACTGAAGAAAAGGATACTGATGAAGAAATGGAGGATATTGAACCTCCAACAAAGGAGCAAGATCAAATCCCCAAGCACAATGAAGAAATGTCTCCTCTAGAGGAACAAGAGGAGGAAGGGAAAGAAATGAAAGAAGACAAGCCTTAGGAAGAGCCTAAAACAAGGAGCCCAAAAAATCAATATCATAAAGAACATGGGCATGAGCAAGAAGAAAAAGAAAAAAATATTGAAAAGGAGGATAGCCCCAAAGAGCATGTAACCGATGAATCCCTAAGGAAGGTAACTGTGTTCATCTAGGATTCATATGAGGAAGAAGGGGAAAAGCCAGAACATGAAGCCTTGGGTGAAAAATCAATACAAATCCAATACACCCATGAAGAAGAAGGTGATCTCAAATCATGAAAAAGGGAAGCTCAAATGCCTGAGTGGCTTGAGAAGTAGTTGGAAAAGAAGACCTTGACCCCAAAATATTTGAAGGCAAGGCTAGAGGCCATCTTGGCTCAATCCCAAATCAGCACCAAGAAGAAAAAGAAACCGAAGGTTAGATCTCAGCTGACTATAGATGCATCTAGATCCAGGATAGTACAAATTGCCACCCCAGTGATGGGTGAGGAAGGGGTCAACTATAACATCTCTATCATTGATCAAGGGATAGTGACAAGAGAGCATAAGATTGACCATCTTTAGGGATCCATCACCACCATTGTGCACCAGATGAACAAAGATAAGACCTCTAAGAAGGAATTAAAGGCATAGGTGGTGGATCTAACAACTTATATTCAACAATGGTCTTCTGTAGAGGAGCTCCACACCATGTCATTGGCTACCTGATTTCTGCTATTAGAGGAGCATATTAGTAAATTAGAAAAGAGAAAGAGTTGGACCAAGGCCACTGAGGATTGGTTCAGGTGTGTAATTTGCAATGATGATATGGGTATTGGTCACGCTGTCTGCAACATCAAAAAGTTCTAGGATCTACAAAAACCATTGGAGGATGCTGAGAAGGCTTGCTATCACTTCATAGAAATATATAGGATTACTTATCCTAAGATTGAGGCTATCCTTAGGATTCCTGAAAAAATGTGGGAAAAGGATTTTGGTCTTGCAAAGGTTGATTAGTGGCTCGTAGAGACATGGTAGATGAGCCTGGACTACAAGAAAGAGATTTTGGAGGGAGTGCTCCATGAGGCAAAGATCGACTTGGCATGGGCCAAGGAACATAGGGTGGATGCTAAGGAGTATCTCAAGCTGATGACATATCACAAGATGTCAACCATTGAGCTCGATGCATGAAAAATTCGGTCAGACTTCCAGAAGAAGATGGAGGACGGGACAACCGATGTGCTACCATAGATTTTATGACCTTTGTCGCTAATGCCTTCATCCAGTCTGAGCAAGTAGTCAAGGCTACACCCAAGTGCATGGGGAATTGGAAGAAAATCTCGGGCCGATGAAAGAGATTATCATTTCAGATATTTCAATCAGGAATTTTGGAATGGAATAATATTCAGGCTATGATCGGAAATTTTTTGGAGTATGCCACATTAAAAAAGGAGGTTGGAAAGCCTATTGTATAAGATGAATTCCTCAAAATGCAACTATAGTAAACAAAAATCAACAAAAAGACGAAGAGCTACAATGCTGCCACAAAAGACAAAATAGGCTAGAGGACAAGAAAGTAATTTTAAATTGCAATATATTTGGGGGTAGGTGAAACCCTAATGTAAAATGAATATGGGCCACATAATGAAAATAAATCATGGCCATTCATTTCAATTTTGGAAAACTATAAATAGGGGGTCTCCTCTAATTTTCAAGAGAGAGTTGAGTTGTTGTAAAGACATGTTGCTGGATTGTTAATAGAAATTCATTGATTTGGTGGATCCTTGAGTTCCAACTTCATGTTGCATGATTCTTCTTCTTATAGTTATTTTCTTTGAATAGATTTAATTTGTTGTTTTATGTGTTTATTTTCTTGAGTAGATTAATTAAATGTTGTTCATTGATGCTGAAGATTGCTATGGCGTTGACCTCTTCCTAGTTCATACTTTTGGTTGCATATTGATGATATACAACTATGCAAAGTTAGTCTGAACTTTATATTATTGTTGCACTTAAATCTCATCTCTTTATTCATGTTCATGGTGAATTAAAAGCTTAAATTTTTAGTCCTTAGAAGATTGCACTAGTTTCATTATTCTGTAGGTCTTCTTGGTTAACTGGAACTAAGACTTGGGAAGGTTGGCCTATTGTAGCAACCTCCATTGTCACTATTCATTGCTAGTTTTAGATCTAGGAACCTCTTCACTTCCCCGCCCCTTCTTTTCCTTTTTTTAGTGACTTTAAACAGGGTTCATCGTATATTGTAAAGCCAAATCTGAAGATAAAATAGGATTTTTGGACTACTATTTAAGCCTGCAACAATTTTGCAAGTGACTTCCCATCCTAAGAACTCCATTAAATGAACCAATTCTCTTCCATCCTAAGTTTCGTAAGTCTACCCTGTGATTACCAGCAATATCACATTTAAACCACTGAGATATTCCAAGCAAGTCATGACTTGATACCCAAGAGACCTTGGGGTGATTTTCAGCAACTTGTTGGAGATTTCCTTTCAAGTGAGGTGATGCACCTATGCATTACCTATGTTGAGAAAGTGCTAAAACACCCATCAACATGTTTTAATAGAGAACCATCTCCTCTTTATATCCCTACGCAAATCAATGGGAACACTGTAGCAAGTGTTCTTGTTGACCCCACATCTCAGGTGAATATCATAACTAAGGAGATCATTTTAATTAACTTTGTACATAAATATGGGTATGATGCACCTATGAGAACCATGTGTATGCATAAAGGACTTTCCATACCTCCTCTTGGTAGCATTTTTTTTTTGTCCTTGTTGGACCTAAGTCTGTAAACCTACTTTTTGTCATAATCCTAGGGTCCGAACTCTTTAGAGTGAAGCTGGGTATCCTCTGGCTAGTGGATATGAATTCAATTCCCTTAGTTGTGCATAAATGTTTGAAATTGATTCATGAGGGTTCCATGCATGTGGTCCATGACACCGGTTATAGATCAACAATTGCACGTGATAGTTATTATTTAGATGACTTTTGGCCTATACCCCTTGGTCCTCTCTGGGCTAGAAAGGACCTCTTGTATCCAACTTATCAAAAGTACAAGAACGGACACTTGACACCTAAAGTGAGGTACCCTCCATCACCTTATGCTTTATCACATATGGCATGCCTAAAAGCTGACAGTGATACCACCAAGGCCTATAGAAGGGAAGGAGAGAAGTGCTCTAAAGATCCCTCTTCTTCCTCTTCCACTGTACATCTTGAAACTTCCTCTCATTCTATTGTGGTGGCATAAGATTCTGTTCCACAATTACAAGAGAATCCTATGGTGCCTACTTGGCAAAATCCCAAGTGTCCCACATTTGAGCTTCCTATTTTTCCCACGGAGCCTAGACCCATTCAATATGGAAAAAGAAAGGGTCCCCATGGGGAATCCTCTATGCTTGGACCTCCATGGCCTCCCACCGCTTCTACTCCCAAAGAGGTAAATGAGAAGAGGCCCACTGCTGAGGCACTAAATTTGACTCCCCCCATTATTTCTCAACTTGCTCCTTCTAATCCCATTCAGGATCCCATCCCTTTGTTGGAAACAACTATGATTGAAACCCCTATGGCTAAGCAGGAGTCTTCTATCCTTTTGCATCTCTTAGTCTCTAGCTCAAAGATTCATAGAAACTTCCTTGTGCATGAGCGCAAGCATTGGCGAAAGGCTCTGGTGGCTAAGCATGCCACTTTTTTGAAGGAAGAGGAGATGACTACCCCTGATTCAAGGCCTCCTATTGTGTCCTCCTCTCTCCTCCCCTATGCTTCCATTCAATCTATTTTGGTCTTGCCTCTAGCTCCTGCTGTGAGTGTGAGTGCACCTAACCCTGAAAAGGTGCAGGTGTTTATCATTGCTTTGGTTGAACTATCCTTGTTGATATCCCTTTTGGAACTATCACCATTCCCTAAACCTATGAATATGTCAAATACTTTGGTGGTATCTATTGTTGTTTTCTCCTCCTCCTCTTCCTCTGCACCTCTTAACTCATCTATGGGGAGTTCACATCCCCTAATGAAGAAAAAGGTTGAGGTTGGCCCTTCTACCAATGAAGGGCATAAGAGGAGCCTACCTTCTCTGAAGGGTGATCCTACGCTAGCTTGTTTTGTCTTAGTGATGGAACAAGTCCTAACTTCTATTGGGTTTGTTATTGCTCCTGAGTCACTTAGTGAGCCAAGCAGTGAATCTCGAGTACAACCCTCTTCATCCATTCAGGTACGATATGGAACTCCTATAAACTACATGTTTAACTCTCTGGATGAATTCTCAACCTTGTCAATCATATTCACAAAATCGTTGACTATAGCTTCACAAGAGCCTAGTGGAGAAGACCCATGAGGGCCTTCTTCCTTAGCCCTTGTTGCAAGAGGGTCAGAAACTCCTCCCCTTAATATTCCACCACTGTAGACTCTTCCTCCTTTCCCTTATAATGATCTAGATTCAGAAGCAGATGACCTCTTGGTCAATGA
>CM021100.1:551434414-551564935 GCA_007115665.2 Sequoiadendron giganteum
TTGGTTGTGGTAGTTCCTCAAGATGTGTTTTCTAATAGATTTTGAACTACAGTGTCTATTTTTGAAAAAAAATAGAATGTGGATTTTCATTTAAATATCTTAGTCCTATGAGAGATCATGAAGATAAGCACAAGATCTTGAAAAGAGGATATCTATTTCCATGTAGGAGGTGGTAATACAGGCCTTCTGACCACAATATCAAATTTTTGTTATTGTTTGTCTAGGATGTTTACTACATTTATCCACTGGTTTGGAGTTTCCCTTGTCTGGAATGTGAAGCTCCTCAAACTATTGATTATATTTATTTTTTCTCCTTCAATTAGTTCAAAGTTTGGTTGAATGATAGCCAATTTAAGGTTTGGTTGTTGAACCAAAGATATCGGATGCCAAATGGTCATAAGGTAAGAGATTATGAAGAAAAACACATATGTGGGGTTCAATTTTGTCAATTTATCTTGATTAATGAATTTATTTTTACCACAAACACTTGTCTTACTTAAGTTTCAAACTAAATGTCTATGTAAAAACCATCATTCATTTCACAAGGTGAATTATGTGAAAATCATGAAGTTAGATCCATAGTTTCCTATGTTAACTTTGGGAAGTATGGATTGAGTTATAAGCCAAAATATTTAGAAGTCTCTAAGGATGGAATCCTTAGGACAAGCATCAATATCAAGACTTTTCAAAGGGTTTGAAATTTTTAGAAAACTTGTTGATGTTTGTTTGCAATGTTTTAAGAGCCAAGCAAAGTATCCAACTGACTCAAGAATTTACAATCATAGTTCAAATGGTATATTATTTTGATGGGCTTGCCTCATTCTCTTCATAGTAGAAGAGATTATTTTACATGAAATTGAGGAAATATTGTAGAGGTATGCTAAGAATGAATTCTTAACCTCTACACTTTAACAAAAATCGGACATGGCAAGTAACTTCTTGGAATCCAAGTTCCAATGCACCACTTCAAAGAACTCGTTGGATGGACAAGTTGGAAACTATTAACAAAGTATTTTAATGAACATATTTAGGATGAACTGGTGCCTATGCATGTGGAAATTCACTCAATTAAGAGGCCTCCTATCCCTTAAAAATATTTAAGGGTTCTGATGTATCATGAGGATACTAAGGGAGACATTCATCAATATAAGACAATAACACCAGCTAGTTAATGAATTTCGTCACACCAATTTATTTATATATCAAACCAAAATTAAAGCACCACTTGGGTCATTCCCTCTAAAGGTAACACATATTGTGAAGCTTTAAAATTATTTTCGTCACCCAAGATTGCCAAAAGGTGCAAGGTGATAGGATAGGCGATTCTAAGAAGAAAAGTATACTTGTATGTTTCTCTTCACCCAAGATTGCACGAAGCACAAGGGGAGAGGATATGCACAACAAGTACTCACAAGAAAATAAAACACACATTCATTTTAACCTTGACAAGCATAATGAGTTCATTTTAAGCACCAAATTGAAGTGTTGGGATTTGTTCAATTTTAAACCGATATTACAAAATGAGGATATATGGGTTCAATTTTAACCAACTTTGAACGTTAATTTTAAACCCAAAGGAAATTTAGTTGGTCCTACAACATGAAGTATTAAAGCATCATAAAATGGGTTATAATTTTCGGGTATGTGCAGGATCATCATGGAAAAAATAGGCCCTTAAGTGGCAATAAAATGACAAAAAATCAGAGTTAGACAACTTGAAGTAAAGATTTGAATAGGTTATCTATATTATTTCATAAAAATGTAAAAGTAGAATTTGTAGAAAATTGAATGTAGTTTCGAAACTACTAGACCTTTATTTATTTATTTTAAATCTATTTGGTGAAAATTTGAAATTTCAATGCAGTAGTATTTAAATTTCAGGGTAAAAATAAGAAGTAGGTGTCTGTCTGACCACCCTAACCACAATAAAATGATAATATTTTCTTATAATATTTTAGATATAAGTAGAGGAATCATGTCCTGATGTGATGCATATTTTTTTATAATTTTTTCCCAAGTAAATAATTAATTATGATTTTTTTATTACAACTTAAAAAAAATATAAAATATCGTCTGTCTAACCACCTTAACTTGGTCAAAAATTCATGAAATTCAATTTTTTAATTTTTTAATCCTATATTATTCAAAGCATAGAATGTGACGCATGTTTCAAATTCAAAAAATGTGATACCATTAGAAAGTTATAGATGTTTTTCAATCAGCCTATCAATCAGGACTTTATTCGTAATTCTAATAAAAAATGAATAATAATTATTTATTAAATTCAAAGTAAAGAATAATTTATATTGATGGAAAGCTGAGAATCTCCTCTAAAAACCCTTTTTGTTTCATCAATTTTGGGTAAAAAGAAATTCTTCAGCCACATGGACCATCATATGGCTTACATATCGCCACTTTTTGGCCCATCATGATCTTGCACATACCCTTCCCCATAATTGTAAAAACACTTGTTACAATATATAGTCAAATGATGATATGCTTCTTCACTCCCAGTTTTATTGCTCAAATCTGCAAAAATAGTTAGCCTAAAAACCAAAAACCAAAAGTCAGTGACATGTTAGAAATTAGATGAAAATACAAATTTAAAGCACATGTCAAAATTCAGTTTTTGTTTTGTTTACTAGTAAAAAGTGATGCTGGAATCAATTGCATCATTGAATTTCATCAAATGTGTCACCATATTGGAAGTGTGTCACTATATTGAAAAATCAAATGTGTCACTTTATAGTAAATAGTGACATCAATAGCGTCGCTAAATCAAAGGATTCACTATAATGAAATTCATGATGTGATTAGAAATCAGTATAGTGTCGATATTTTAAATATGTGGTGAAAAAATTAAATCATGCGTTGTTGAATTAATAATGCATCACTAAAATCAATCTAAAGTGCATCATTGTATAGCGACGTGTCCCAGATGCATCACTAAATTTGATCAAGTGCATCATTGAATCTACAAACACAAGAAAACAAGAATCTAAAGAGAAATTCGTCAGATTCGATTAGTACTACCCTCCTTCTAGTGCTAAAATGTGACCATAATCATAATCTTAACTAAACATACTAGATCCAAATGAATTTAAAGCCTACTTAATTACCTAATTTATGATCCCAATAAGATTTCAATATCAACAAAGCGAAGAAGCCATTAAAACTAACATGCTAAAAAATGAAAGCTTGACAAACATCTACTCTAAGACATTGAATATTATTCTATTGGGGGAGTGGGGTTGCATTGATGTGGAATGGAGACCCTTTCCCAATCCCTTGGATAATATGAGCCTTTCCAATCGATTTTATTGATTAAAATCAACAGAAACTAATGAAAAAGATGAAAAAAAACATGATAAAGCTAGATTAACATGATAAAAGCTAATATGTTTGATGTAAGTGTATGCAAATCTATGCTAAATGTGTATGAGATTCCAAGATGCAAGACCTAGATTCAAAAATATACTAAATGAATGCAAACTAAGTTATCATGGAAGCCGTTAATGGATGCTAAAATAACAATGCATAAAAATTAATCTAAAATGCTATTAAATGTAAAACATGGATGCAAATGAGTGTGAGTTTCAACAACATAAGTTTAATATCAAAAATATGGGGTCCATATTCAATAGATTCAAAGTCTATTTATAGTATAGGCAATGAGAAATAGATGGTCAAGATTGCAAAAATCAATCAATGGTCAGGATGGAAAGAAGATGGAGGCATGGATAATGGATTCCCATCAAGGGTTGAGAATGCAAGTTGATATTTAATGAACAGATCACAATAATGCAAAGAAGCACACTTTCAAAGCTTGCTCAAGAAGTTTTTTGAAAGTTTTTTACCAAGAAGAATATTCTATTTTTGTATGAGTGAAAAGGGAGAATATTCTCAAAAAATATTCTTATGCAAGTGGATGAGGAAAATTAGCATTTAGAAAATTAAAACAAAGTTTTAATGTGCAAAGGGGAGGGATATTCCATAGGAATATTCCCTTTTGGAGGAATTTAAGATTTAGCATTAAATAATTTATGTATTTAATGAAAGGGGTGGGATTAGGATATTTAATTAAATAACTAGGATAACTAGGATTTATTTAATTAAATAAGAAGATATAAGAAGGCTAATTAAATAATTTACATTATTCGATTAGATAGGATGACAGCTGACTATGATGGAGAGTGAATTAACCTAATTAGGTTAATTAGATTAATAGATGAACATGAGGCCTTTGATTAATTAACTAGGTTAAATTTATCAAATAAGTGAAAAGAGGTTAGATTTTAGGACAAAATAATGTTAGTATATCAGATGCCAATGTGTAGTATCATTCAGGACATTTTTAAGTGTCTACACCTTGATCATAGGAAAGTTACAAACTTACAAGACAAGCATTCCTGCATTAATGAATAGCAATTTAGTTAAAACCTAAAGGTAAGGGATCATTTATTCATAGTGTTATAAGTTTTTTTTATCTATTTTCCATTCATGCTTCAATTTTAAAGATGATATTGAGTAGGGAAAGGGATCTATATTCTATGTCCTTAAATAAGAAGACATTTTTTCTATCTTTTTTTGAAGTGCGATATCAAGATGTCGAGTAGCAAGTGTGACAAGGGTAAGACTCCTTAGGGTGGTGGAGGGACTGGGAGGCCATCAGAACACCTAAAACATAGAGTTACCATAAAGTATTACTTTGGAATTGACACTATTTTTGATCCATTAGATCAAGATGGAGCTACATTGTCAACTCTTACACCAAATATTAATGAAGATGGTATTAGGAATACCTCAAAAGAGGATGGAAATGTTATAGAAGATGTTCTAAGAAAAAATGAGATAATTGACTTGCATGAATTTTTTTGCATTGTAGATGTTAGCAAGAAAAGAAAAGCCAAATCAAAAATTGGGCATGAGTGGGAAATGACAAGGAATTTTTAGATTGATTGGGTGTCAAAGTACCCATTCATCAAACTAGTGGAGAATGAAAACAAAGATGATCCTCCAACAGAATGAAAGTGTAAGATTTATAGTTGGTAATGTAAAATAGATGAGCAGTTGCAACTAGATCTTGACACTATAGAAAAATATCGGTAAATTTTATGAAAAACAAATCATAGATGAAAAGGAAAAAATAGTAGTAAGATGGAAATCAAAGGAATAATGTCTTCATGTTAAGTATGCCCCAAAATATGATGAGAATATGCAAAGAATGGAAAATCTTGTTGCAAGTGGAGGTTCAATTGAATTTGGAAAGGCAATCGAAGCAACACAACTAGGGAAAACTATTCAGATGAGTGTTGTTTTTCATATTTTTACTAGAGGGTGTCCTATGACAGACTACATAGAATATTTTAATTTATTATATTTTTGGGCTGTTCGTAACTTTCCTAGTGCACACTAGTCAATTAACACTGGATGGGAATGGGAAAGTTGTCTTGCTAAGGTGGGAAAACAAGATTTATAGGAGAAAATAAAAGATGCAAACTTCATTGCATTATCTTTAGATGAAGTTACTATGGTAGATAATACTTCTTGGGTATGCATGCATGTGTATACTGTAAAACAATGTGTCTTCCAAGCTCATCTTCTCTATGTTCATAAAATAAAGGATAGTTCAATATCACAAAATCTATTTGAACTAGTTAAGAAATATTTGAGTGAAATTGGAGGTATGGATGACTTGATAATTGCAAAAAATTTGATGCATGTAGGAGCTAATGGAGTTGTAGTAATGCAAGGTCACAAGAGTGGTCTTTCCATAAGTTACAAACTAATTGTGCACCATACATGCTTTGCATTCACTGCATGGCCCGCAAAATGAATTTAACATTTAGAATTGTAAGAAAGTGTCCTACAGTATCAAAAGTTAAAAATATAGTCCACGAGATCTATGCATGTAATTTTTTCGAAGTCCCAAGCGTTTTGCGATTTTTTTTTTTTAGGGAATAACAGGAGGAAACAAGCTTCTTAAGGATGTTGATACCAGATGGATCTCCTTACATTGACTAGTGCAATAGGTTCTTTTAGAATATCTATCCTTGATTGGAATAATGTATGAACATCACAACACTATAAACAAAGCTCCTAACCTCTTACATAGGTTAAGTGATATAGAGACACTCTTAAATTTAGCTAGAATTCTCCCCATGCTAGATAAATGAACAATCTTGTGAAAAATCCCAACACAAAACTATGTATATCTATGAATATACCAAACTACGTAGAATTACATGCATGACCCTCGATAATCTATATCTAGATGTAACTTCCCAAAGTCCAAGTTTCGTAGACTAGCAGTTAATTACATATTTGAATAATCCTAAAAATTATTTATAGTTTAATACAAGCAGGGTAGTAATGTGTCTTTGTACATGGATTTGAGATACCAATGCACTATTGTACAATTATTAGGCTCTCTACCAGAGAAGTACTTATTACAAAGGAAGCTTTTAATGACATTGCTAAATTTGTTAGTGTTAATAAAAAGGATATTGCAAAATATCTTTCAATAGAGATTTATCAATGATTCCTTTGAGATGAAATAATTGAAATGTCTATTATGTATCCTCAATTTTGGACTCAAGGCAATGAATATAGCCTAGGATTTTTTCATAAAAAAGTAATTACCTTGGCTGAACACTTTTCAAAAAGTTTAGAATACAATGGATAAAAAATAGGAGGAATTATCAATGGAATTAAGCTTAGAGAACAATCCAGACATTTTGAATTAAGTATTCAATTGACTAGTCTGAGTCCATGTAGAATCCCATGGAAGCTGGATCAATAATAAGGGATTGGAGAACCTTAGGTCAGAGTGAAAGATTGCAAGATTTGATATCATATAATTTCAACCTTTTTGATTTATGTTAAATAATGATATTGGGGTCGGTGGAGGATGAGAGAGTTTTCAGTCCATTGGGGTTTTTGAAATCAAATATAAGAAACAAACTAGACAAGAATTTGGAAATTTTTTTGAGGGTGTTTGCAACTACGAATAAAGTCTAAAATTTTCCTTTGATATTTTGTTATTACATAGAAAAATTACAACATTTCTTATCTGTGTTACAAAATAGCTTAAACTGTGCAAAAAGAGCTTACATAGAATGAGATGAAAGATAAAAAAATCAAAACCCTTTGAAATTTTGAATGAGGTTCAGGATTCCCTTTTATAACATAAGGGAAGCAACAAGCAAAGAACCTCATCCAAAACCTTTTTGGCAACCAGAATCTTAGACAAGAGGCATAGGAATAAAATCATGGATCCACTCAAAGGTCGCAAAAATAATTATACTTTTTATTCCATGCTTTAAACATATCCTCAGAAGGCCAGTCACGAGCTAAGATATTTTCCGTATTTTGAAATTAGATGATACTTGGCATCAAGTAAAGCGTTGGCCTCTCTACAAAAAATTTCCATCAATTTTTTTACATTGACCATCCCATTTGAACATGAATTAAGCTGATTTAAATCAAATTTTTCATGTTCAAAAATTAGAGGGAGGAGTGTGGGGATCATAATATTGAAAATATCCTTCCATTTCTATAGGGCTTTCAACTCCCAATTATCTTGTAACAGGTGGGGTACAACCCTTTTATCAACATTTATGAAAGAGTTTATTTTTGCTCGTGCAACTTCAAATACACTTTCTAAATACCCTTTATGATTTTGTGCCATCTTGACAATATCAAAAGTAAGATGGATACAAAATGGGGCATCAGATGTTTTTAAATATCCTTTATACATACCTTCCAAATATGATAATCTAGGATTCTATTGTTCAAATATACATTTGAGTTGATCTTGATCCCACTTATTCTGGTTATGGTTTTTCTCAAATTCAAATATGACACATGGGTAGTTTCTAGAATTATTAATATTTTAGATAGTTTGTGCTCCAAGATGCATGTTGTAATGCACACATTCTCCTTTTTCTGATTCTGTTGAGCATTCTTCAACCGCTCTTCCAACATTTGAATCTTTTCTTTAAGCTGTGATTTTCAATCATCACATGAGTAGGGAGAACTATAGAAGAGGACCCTACTTCCTTCATACTTTCAAGAAGGGATTTTTATGAGCCAATAATACATGTTTTTGGTTGTAAGATTCCATGAGATCATATTATTCCTTCAAAAATGTATTATTTTTTTTTTTCAACCTTCAAACAAAATATTCATTAAACTTGGCAACATCTACCACTAATGCAGCAACTTTAGGGGTAGAGGTGTCATACACCCTCTTTACAATCAAGCTCCCTTTGATATCCTTTGATGCTTCAACAACCATAGGCATTTTTGTAGTTGGGTCAAGGGCCTAGATTGCAAGGGCTTCCCAATGTGGGTTGAACCTTGATCCTAACAATGCCATCTTTGCTTCCAGTTATGTGGAGAAAAATTCTCCTTCTTTTTTCCTAATTGTATAAAAGATAATTGTATAAGAAATGTCCCATTCAAGGAGTAGTAGAAATCCACTATCTTACACCATTCTTCTCCCTTTTGTAGGAATAGTGTTTTTGGTCTCAAAATTCATTTCTGACCTTACCTTTACAGCTACTTCATCATACTTTTTTCATTAATACATTTTGACTGAAATTCTGATGAAAGGTCGTCAAAATTTTGATGAACTTTCGTCAAAATTATTTCATCGATTTTTCGATGAACTTTGAAATGTTGAAATTATTACCCAACAAACGATGTTGGGTCAGAATTTTGACATTGGAAAGTTCATCGAAAAATCAACGAAATAGTTCTGATGAAATTTTGTGAGAAGCTTAGGTCAAAGTGAAATATTGCATGATTTGATATCATAATATTTCAAAAAATTTGATTTATGTTAAACAATTATATTGGGGTCAGTGGAGGATGAGAGAGTTTTTAGTCCATTGGGGTTTTTGAAATCAAAGATAAGAAACAAACTAGACAAGAATTTGGAAAATTTCTTGAGGGTGTTTGCAACTACGAATAAAGTCCAAAATTTTCCTTTTGAAAGGGTAGTCACAATTTGGAAGTCCATATGCGAAAGAAGAGGGTTATACAACACTTCAAATGCTGGTAGTGGCATTGGTGGTAGTGGCACAAATAATAGTGACACAATGAATGTTGAATTTGAGATGTAGTTAAGCGGTCGTACGCATGGTGAAGAAAATGAAGACTAGACTCAGAGTCAAGATGACTCTCAATCTCAACATCATAGTGAGGAATAGGACTCGATTTGCAAATAGAAGTGAATTAAGATTTTTTGGTTATTTATACTGCACTTCATGAATCATATTACAGACTTTAGCTGATGATATTTTATATTGCATTACATGAAATTGTGAATCATATTGAATACATTAACATATTATTAATAATTTCATATTTTAATTATGTCATATTGATAAGTTTTACATGTACTCAGTGATTCATCATTCAACTCAATACTTAATGTTTCCTTTCTAGTGTGGATTTATGCATAAAACATTAAATTTGTAGTAAAGTAAAAAATATATTTTTGATTTGATATGTGATTTTGCATCAATTTTAAAAATTTATCAATTATTTTGATCATTATTTTTTCTACAAAAAAGTCAAAAAATGAAATATAATTATATAATAGACCAACTCATGGCTTCTTATAACCTCATCACCCTACAACGAGACACCAAGTAGAGAACAACACTTATCACACTAA
The DNA here is from genome assembly GCA_007115665.2 of Sequoiadendron giganteum. Classification (NCBI taxonomy): domain Eukaryota; kingdom Viridiplantae; phylum Streptophyta; class Pinopsida; order Cupressales; family Cupressaceae; genus Sequoiadendron; species Sequoiadendron giganteum. Next base: position 551,444,100 of record CM021100.1, read on the forward strand.
TACATTTCTATTGCATTCACAAAATCCTTGATAAATATTTGAAAGGAATATTAATCCATTCTTTGAGCAGAAGTTGACAGTTCACCATCGATAACACATGTTGTGATATGACAACTTATAAATAACCCTTGATTATTTTGAGTCAAAATATAGTGAATACAATACTAGAGAGAAAGATAGGTCAATATTCAAAATTAAAGAAATGCACTTATTTGAGTGATATTTTGTTATTACAAAGAAAAATTACAACATTTCTTATCTATATTACAAAATAGCTTAAATTGTGCAAAAAGAGTTTACATAGAATGAGATGAAAGATCAAAAAATTAGAACCCTTTGAAATTTTGAATGAGGCCCAGCATTCCCTTTTATAACATAAGGGAAGCAACAAGCAAAGAACCTCATCCCAAACCTTTTTGGCAACCAAAATCTTAGATAAGAGGCATAGGAATAAAATCATGGATCCACTCAAATGTCAGGTAAATAATTATACTTTTTATTCCATGCCTTAAACATATCCTCAAAAGGCTAGTTATGAGCTAAGAGCTTTTCCGTATTCTTCAAATTAGATGATACTTGGCATGAAGTAAAGCGTTGGCCTCTCTACAAAAAATTTCCATCAATTGTTCTACATTGACCATCCCGTTTGAACATGATAGATGATTTAAATCAACTTTTTCATGTTTGAAAATCAGAGCGAGGAGTGTGGGGATCATAATATTGAAAATATAATTCCATTTCTATAGGGTCTTCAACTACCCATTATCGTGTAATAGGTGGGGTACAACCCTTTTATCAACATTTATGAAAGAGTTTATTTTTGCTCGTGCAACTTCAAATACACTTTCTAAATACCCTTTATGATTTTGTGCCATCTTGACAATATCAAAAGTAAGATGGAACCAAGTGGGGCATCATATTTTTTCAAAGATCCTTTATACATGCCTTCCAAATATGATAATCTAGGATTCTATTGTTCAAATATACATTTGAGTTGATCTTGATCCCACTTATTCTGGTTATGGTTTTTCTCAAATTCAAATATGACACATGGGTATTTTCTAGCCTTCTTAATATTTTAGACAGTCTGTTCTCCAAGATGCATGTTATAATACACACATTCTCCTTTTTCTAATTCTATTCAGAATTCTTCAACCGCTCTTCCAACATTTGAATCTTTTCTTTAAGCTCTGCATTTTCAATCATCACATGAGTAGGGAGAACTATAGAAGAGGACCCTACTTCCTTCATACTTTCAAGAAGGGATTTTTTTGAGCCAATAATACATGTTTTTGGTTGTAAGATTCCATGAGATCATTATGTTCCTTCAAAAATGTATTATTTTTTTCTTTCAACCTTCAAACAAAATATTCATTAAACTTGGCAACATCTACCACTAATGCAGCAACTTTAGGGGTAGAGGTGTCATACACCCACTTTAGAATCAAGCTCCCTTTGATATCCTTTGACGCTTCAACAACCATAGGCCTTTTTGTAGTTGGGTCAAGGGCCTAGATTGCAAGGGCTTCCCAATGTGGGTTGAACCTTGATCCTAACAATGCCATATTTGCTTCCTCTTATGTGGAGAAAAATTATCCTTCTTTTTTCCTAATAGTATAAAAGATAATTGTAGAAGAAATGTCCCATTCAGGGAGAAATAGAAATCTACTATCTTACACCATTCTTCTCCCTTTTGCACGCATAATTTTTTTGGTCTCAAAATTCATTTCTGACCTTACCTTTGCAGCTACTTCATCATACTTTTCTAGTCTAGGAACATCTGATTATGCAAACTGATGTATTTTAAGGTAATCCTCCCCCTTTAATCTCAAAAAAAATTCTTTAAAATCCTAGGATTTTAGAAGCTCATCATCAAAAAAAATTGTGAACATGCCAATTCCCTCACATCATTGAGGTTATCTCTCCCCATAGCCACATCTAACCTGAACCTTTGTTGAAGAAGGCCAATATTATTTTCTCTTGGGTGGGATGGCATATATTGTTGAATTTCATCTATGGTGATATGAACATCTTCACTTTCATCTCGATTGATGAGATTGTCAACCAACAATGACAATTTTCAACTGTGATCCTCTTTTGTAGCTGCTCTCTTTTGGGAGAATCAAAATCCACACTGAATATTTGAGGGGAAGGAGAAGGAGTGACCTGTGGTTGGTCTAATTACATACTTTCTCTAATAATAGGCCGTTGGGGCCTTCTGATAAAAAGGTCAAGTCTTGGACACTTTGTTGGTTTCTCTTCCAGGGTAGGGGTCTTACCTACAAATATGTCAAAATTCTTCAATGCCACCTCAAATTTTGGAAATTGGTTCAACAATATCAGAAAATGATCCGTGATAATCCTTATCATTCTCTATCCTTGTAACCTCTGCCTTGATGAATATAATCCATCTTGCCTTTCTATTTTTACCTTAGATTCATCCTTGCAATTTCTTATGACATCTTTGTTTTAATCAACTTGATGGTGAAAATTGGGCCTTATGATATTTTTCTTGAACTTGTGTATGAAACCTTCAGGGTCAAAAGCCATGAATTTTAACTGAAATAACCTGTATCCCCCAAGCATTTCTTTTAGCCTACCTAAGCCATCTTTAGTTGAAGTGAAATCTTAATAGGCAATAACATAAGGGAAAAATGACCCTTTCCTTTTCTTCCTTAAATGAAATTGATTAGTTGAATTCAATTTCCATATAAATTCCATGAATTCCAACTTGGGTGACACATATTTGGGTAGCACATGGGGGGCTTGAGGGTACCCATATATTCTAATAACATCTAAGGTGTCATTTAGGTACTAATCTCCCTAGTTATTTCATACTCCTAACTCTGGCCTCCTCTTTTCGGGCCTAAGGAAATACAAAATTTCCTTGTGCAATCTGATTCTAGGTAGACCCATTCTTGCCATGAATTTTGTTACAAAGGAATTCTCAAAAAAACAGAGTCAAACTCACTACAATATTTGTGCCAAATATGGGTTCAAGATTGCACGAGGATATTTTTGCCCTCTTTATCTTTCATGTTCAGTTGTAAAACTCTACTAAAATGATATTTTTCTATGTGTGAAAGCATATGGAAAAGGAAAGAATACAACATGAAATTGACCTTCGAATCCTTATCACTTTTCCTTCTCTTAATGTCCACTAGTTGATTGTGAATAGCCTCAACTAAAAAGATGGCAGCTAGAGTAACTATTGACAAAAGGATGATGTATATCAAAAGACATATACATAAGAGGTACCTTAAATTTTGAGTGTGCATCTTCTCCTAACACTTGGCATAATGCCCAATATGTTGCTCTGAAATAGTCAAGTCAAAAGACTTGACATCAAAAGGCTCAAGTTCGCTATCAAGGATTCTTAGTGACTTTCCTTTGAAGCCTTTCTATCTAAACCTAGCAATCCATCCTACTCTGAAGCTACTTCTATCTTGGTGGTATTTTCTTTTGAAAGAAGCAAGGTCTATAACCTTATTTGCGGCCACATTGAGTCTAAAAACCTAAGAAATAAACTCCCTAGTTATATCCATTGGGACACTTCCATCCAATGCCCTAATTACTTTGATATTGTCATCATACCAAGAAGCAAGGTGTCTGATGAGTTCCACATTTATAAAGACATTAGGAACAATCAAGTTTCTCAAATCTTAGGTCCATATATTAGAGACAGAGGAACAATGGTTTCTTTTTCCATACCAATGTAGGAACAATTCCCACCCAGTGACTGTGTCATCTTGGTTCTTCAGCTCGACATCTCCACAATTTTTGGCTATGTCTAGCATTCCCTCTATTTCATTAGGGTTGAGGTTATTTTGAGGAACCCAACAACTAGGGAAAAATATCCTCCTCAAAGGTTCTTTTAGATGTAGAGCTAGAGGGTTGAGTGTTTGACCAACTCATAATTCCATAATGATTTTCAAACTGATTTATATAGTATCTTGGTTTAGTAAAAATAAATATTGATTATGAGCTTCAAGAATAATAATGGTGAATTTTACCAAGAAGGGAGTGCCTATTTTTTAATTGTTCAAAGCTCAAGTTGATATAGAATGAACACACCTCTGCGGGTTTTGCTACTATGTCAAACCAAACAAATGAGACAACCAACCTACATTGAACTGAAAATTTATGAAGAAAATTAACTAAACTGATGAGTCATCATCCGTCACATTTCCATACTTCTAGTTTGCATGAGGGAAGTTCATTCATCTACCTATTTATCGATTTTGAATGTGAGTCATCCATCTAGAAGGGACACACCAATATAAATGATGAGTAAGGCCTTGATTTTCTTGAAAAGGATGTAACCATCCCCTCTCTCCAATAGAATTATCCCATGTCCCACATGATAATATCATCACACAATGTCCTCCTATAGTTCTACAACCAAGAAAAGTACATTCTACTATGGGCCCATGAACTTGTAAAATCATTTATGTTCCACCACATTGTGCCAACATTGCATGGATCCTTAATTTTCTTGAAAAGGATGTAACCCCTCTCTCTAATAGGATTCTTTGCCTCCCACATCCCATGTGAGAATACCGTCACACAATGTTCTTCCACAATTCCACAATGAAGAAAAGGACATTCGCTATGGGCATGAAAACTTGTAGAATCCTTTATCTTCCATCATGTGCCAACATTCCATGGATCCTTGATTTTCTTGAAGAAGATGTAACATTATACAATAAATACAATATGCAATGATTCCTTTGATAATATATTCTTCACATTGATATGGAAAAAGGTATCATGATGGGCTAACTCGTCTTTGATACCCTCTGTATTTTCTAAGATTTTTTGCAGTGTGGAAATGAACATAAAACAATAAAATTATAGAAAATTAAAGGTTTTGATTTTGATTTTATATTTGATTCTATAAAAGATTTTATCTTTAAGGTTTATATTGACTAGTGGCTTATCCATACATAGTCTAGAAATGTAATAAAACTCCTACAATAGATTGACCTTCTAGCTTTTGATAACCTTGTTGCCTTACAACAAGAAACCAACAAATAAACAATATTATCAAACTACTTGAGGGTGTTGGCAAGAAGTTGAGTCCACTTTTTGGCCAAAATGTGGAAGTGTTTTCCCTGATTTATAGAGTTTGACACATTTGACCTTAAAATTTGAACCACTTAGAGATGAAATCTTCAAACAAATCACTGATCATAAAATGTAGTACTTAGATTCTAGTTTCCAAATATGTAATTTATTTCAATACCCACATTGTATAAAATGAGTTTCAATAGGCTTTTGTAAAAACCACTATTTAAAAGTCATTTTTTTTACCATACCATGCACGTGTATGAAATCCATATTTTGACTTAAATTATCATATTTTTCTAAATCCTTTTGGGAAAAGACTTGTGACTCACTGAAGCGTGCCCTGGATATTTTTTGTAATTTTTTATTGATTTTTTTTTTTTTGTTAATTTTTTACTAGACATATTTGTCATTTAGAAAAATCGTCGTGTACGACATGCATAAGACGACCTAAAGTTATCATTTTTTGCATTTTTTTTTTAAAATCGAAAAGAATTGTTTGAATTTCTCCCTTGTGCAATCCGTTTGTCAAAATATTATGTTGATCAAAAGTTATTAAAATAGTAAAAAACACTGATATTTAAAGTTTATGGACCAATTTCATCAGAAATGAATTAAAAAATTAAAAAAAATCCAATTGTAAAAAAAATTACATATTTGGAATCTACATTGTCTCATCTAAAATGGGTTTTAATTTCGTCTAAAACTTCTGCAAAAAAAGGCGTCAGCCATATGCCCAAACTCAGTATTTTTGTGTGACATTGCTAAGACCTTCAACTTGCAGGTCAAACCAGGTCCAAAGCTTAGGTTCGGGTTCGCAAGCCTTTTCCTGAACCGAAAAACAAAGCAAAAACCCAACCAAAAATTAAAATTTTTAAAAACGGGATCCCTTTTTGAAACGGATCCATTTTTTACAATTTTTTTTTATATTGAAACGGGATCCCATTTATAAAAAAGAGGGATCCCTTTTTTTAAAAGTGGGATCCCATTTTTGGCTCGGGGTCCCGAACCTAAATGGGATCTCATTTCTTAAAAACAGGATCCCATTTTCTGAAAGCCGATTTCATTTTTTTGCCTAAGGAAAAAACTTCCACGTTTCGTGGACTCATCTTTATGCTTCTACCCTTGAATATAAACAAAAAATTCATCCATTCATAACATAAAAGGTGTAATGTGAACCAGAAGATAATCCTTGATTATATTGATTCAAGAGTAATGAGTACAACAATGGAGAGAATGATAATACTGATATACACTAAAAAGTATAATGTAATGAGCACTCAGGTCATCTGTTGTTATTACAGAGAAAAAATTTACATTTCTTTTTTGAGATTTTGAGGAATTAAATATACAACCTAAGACCTACACCAAGACTTACAAAAAATAAGAAGTAGAACCCCTTGAATGAGGCCTAAAATTCCCTTTTATAAACATAAGAGAAGCAACACGAAAAAGGCCTTATTCAACTGCCAAAGTAGTTCAAAATTTATAATGCAAAAAGGTGGTTAAAAAAACTATTGACCACTCAAAAAGTAGTTTGGAGGTTAGTTGCAACATTAAAGTTAGTGTATGGTCGAAGATCTACAAAATTCCTTCCTATGGTGGATTGGACATCTCTAACATTCCTTGTATGAAAAACCCATGCAATAGTTATATCTGGTGGTTGGTATCCAATTGAAATGAAACTCAAATAGCATCACCCTACTCTTATATGTGTTCTACCTACTTTACTAAGGTGTCAATCCTTAGTGGAATTTTTTTTTTGACCTCCTCTAGTGCCCTGTATTCATTGCAAATAAAAAATTGCACTAAGTTTGGAAAACCAATCAAACTATACTTCAATTTTATGAGTGCATCCATACTAGTATTTAACTGGTCAACATCAACCTCACCCTCCTTATTTATCTTACTATGCATGGGAGTGAGGAGGTTGGCAGAATTTGATCTCCATTTTTCACATGCCATCATTTTTCCCTCATTGACCAAAATTGGAGGCATATGGAATTCATCAAAGCCATCAAAGGTATTAAGCTCCCTTTCATTAAATATATGCATCTATTGTGATGATTCATACTTTCATCCAAACAATTTGAATCTTTCAAAATTTTAGATATCAAGCTGCCATCAAAATTTGAATTGCTGACCAACAATCTCAATAGCTCTACTCCTTGGGACCACTTGAGTTGTGTGCATTTCAATCTCATCCATATCTGGTTGTGAGAAGAGAAATAATCCTTCATTTTTGCATAACTGTCCCACACTTTATATACATGGGAAAGGATTTTGGAAAACCTATATTCCATAATGTTATCCACCAAATCAAAGGTCTTCTTTGTCAATGCTTCCTTTGCTGACATAACCTCTAAGGTTCTCTATTTCAGCTTCTCCTTGATTTCTTATATCTCTACCTCCATTTTTTTATTTTTTTATGTGAGGCCTAAGCATCCTCTATTTGTTGTGGAGGAGGAAATGAACCCCAAACTGCATTGAGCCTTTTCTCAAGGTTTTGATTTAGGGCATTTTCCTTGTCTAGATAAGCTTGCAACTTCCTAACAGTTTCCTTTGTGAAAAGGGCTACATTGACTGTTAAATAAGATTCTTGTGTAGCACTCATGTCTCCAAGTCTTTTGACAACAAGATTCCCTATAAGATCATTTGGGTTGGATATGACCTATGGCTTATTAGTCTAAGGGAAAATTGACTAGATAGCCAAGGTCTCATGTCTAGGGTGGAATCCAAACCTAAAGTATAGATATTTAGCTCGTTCTTTTAACCTCAAAATTGGATTCTCACCCTAATGTTTCCTTATTGCATAAAAATAATTTCTAATGAAATATCCTATCTTGGAAGTATAAGACATCCTGACTTCTTCACCAAATCCCTTCCTCTCTCAGGAGTCATTCCCTCCATCTCCTGCTTTACCCTTTTCTAAAAATCCTCAATGGTATCCTTTTTCTCCTACTCAGAGAAGATACTTGTAGTGAGTGTTTCCATCTACTCTTGTTCCTTGTTCTTGGGGACTAGGTCCTTGAACTCATGGGTGTTGATAAATGCCTCATCATTTAAAAATGCTTGGCTAGCCCTTGCTCGAATGTCATTAATGACATCCTCACTAGTCTCAAAATTGATGATCAACCTATCATATGTGGGCCTCTCAATAAGCATCCTAGGAGGAGGAAGTTCCTATTGGATCACCAATGTATCTTCATCCATCTCCTCGGGATCAATTGGGTAGTCAACCAAAGACCCAATAGTTGTATCAATAACCTATAATGGGGTTACTAGTTGGGGTATTTGGGGTACTTCTACTTTGGATGAAGAGGAAACGCCTAAATTTCCTAGATGCATCTATGGGACATTGGCCAAAAAATGGTCAACATTATCAATCATAGTCATCATCTTAACTATGGGGTCCCTTATGTGTAGGAATGAAACTTGAAGGATGGGTCAACCTTCATCCTTTTGTTCTCTGCAATTTGGATCTTGATCGATAGATCCCTTCTCTTGGTTGTCTGGCTCTCTAAGGAGCAGTTCCTAATTAGGTCTTCAATTTTATCAGGTACATGATGATAGGTCAATAATTTACAATAGATACCCCTGTCTTTGTTGATGAATCCTTCTAGATAAAATCTTCTGACTTTGTCTACCTTTAATTTTTAGGGGAGTAGATTCTCTGGGATCAGCTCCATACCATCCCTATTTAGTCCCATGAAATCTGAAAATGCTACTATAGTAGGAAGAATTATGTGCTTATTATTGTTCTTGAAATGAATCTTATCAGATTTATTTGTTTTCCACATTATCTCAAGAAAGGCCAATCTGCCAGGGACATCCTTAGGAAGCACATGGGGTGCAACTAGGGTCCCAAGAAAATTGATCACTATAACATCTAAATAAATGAATCAATCACCCCAGTTGTGATCAATCTTATTATATGGGGTGAGGTCAAGAGGCCTCAATAATCTTATTACCTCCTGTGAAAAACCTCAATCAGTGGGGAGACCTAGCCCCTTCCTTAGAGTTTTGACAAAAAATCTCCTCATAAGCAGCATATTTGGAATGCCTATAGTCCTTGTCCCATAAGTATGTCCATTCTTGGACTAGTAACAACACATCATTCTCCTTTGTGGCCCTTATTTGCAATTGTAGTGGCCATACTTGTAATCCTACATACAATATCATATGGAGAAGAAGAGAAGACTATCTTAAGCTTGCAAGACTGGAGGGATCCCTCTCGATTACATGAAGGAACGTGTGAAATTGGTCAACATACCTCAAAAATTCATAGCGTCTATTAGCATCCCTACTTTAAATTCATACTATAAAGACCATCACATTTATAGGGATCTAGATCTGGTTATCCATCCCTAAGACCTACATCAATAAAAAATAGGTATTCTGAAAGTAGGGCTCAAATATTTCATAGGAAAAAGGCTCCAAATCACCCCTACCAAACCTTTGCAACTCCTTTCTTGGCCCCTTTAGCTTGAAGTAGGGTAACCACCTGACCTTGTATCTATCTTTGTTTCTCTCATATTCTATGATCAATGCACCCAGGTCAATTGGTAGGCGTGTGTTAGGTTCTAATTGAAATACCATACATACTTGGTATGTATCTAATGGCAACAACCTCTGGCCATTGGTGTTGACTAATGACCTAAAATTGGGGTCATATGCCATGGCTAGTTGCCTGATCAATTTTGCATTCATGAAGACATTGGGCACCACCAAATTACCCAATCCAAGGTTCCAAATGTTATAAATTGGCATGTCTACATAGGCCTTCATGTATTCATGTTTGAACAACACATGTAATACCCCTCCGTTTTGCTTCTCGTTTCATGTTGTTTTATGCTTTGCTTGGATTGCAGCTACTTTGATACTGGACACATTTTTATTATGATGTTTTGATCGCTACTCTTGAGCGACAACTATTACTATGTGATGTGATTATCTGATTTGTTTTACATGCTTTGATGAATTAATGATGACAGTAGAATTATCATGTGATTATTTATGAGAATATTGTTATGACGTTAGTGTCAGTCTTTGATGAGTGTATTGGTGAAGGAGACGGGTTCACATCACTCGCTTGCGAGCGCCCTGTGAATTCGAGATTTCTTCTTCACGGTGTGAATTATATACTGCATATATTATGTTGATTATTTGATTACAGGTTGTAGGTACATGACATCGACTCCACCTGGTTCCACAGGTTTGAGCGTGTCGATCCAACGATTAAGTTGAGTGGGAGATAGTAACTTGGTAACATGTGTCAGGTCTACACCCTAGCCTTAGTGTGTCGTCAGTTCTGATGATTGAGTTATGTTGTATCTTATTGGATGTTTTTGTAATGTTTTGAAATGTGTTAACCCTTTAAATTGATCTTTTGAAAATTGCATTAGTTGGGAGAAATGTTTATTTTATAGTATTTTTATATTATGCTCATTGGTTATATTTAAATTGATTATGGAAATTAAACTTAAATTATTTATTTAATTAAATTTAAATCTCAAGGGATTAAATTTAATTATTAAATAATTGTAAGTAGGTCTATTAAAGTTGAATTAATTTATTTATTAAATTTAAATCTCATGGAATTGAATTTAATTATTAAATAATTGAAAGTGTGTTAGTTTAGTTAAAATATTTATTTAATTAGATTTAAATCTCAAGGGATTAAATTTAATTAATAAATAATTGTGAGTAAGTTAATTAAAGTTAAATTGTTTATTTAATTAAATTTAAATCTCAAGTGATTGAATTTAGTTATTAGATAATTCAATAGTAATTATGTAAGTGTATTTGAATTGTAAAATTAAATTAAATCAAAAAGAGAATTATGAGAAATTGAAATTTTACTTAAAAGTCAAAGTTAGGGCCTTCCAATAAAAGGGAAATGAAATTAACTTGTAAATTCAACTTTTGCATTTGAAAGTGAATTAGGGTTACATTAGGTTATTTTGGAAATGTTGTTTTATAAGTTTAGGGCAGAAAAATTTGGGGATTCTTCTTGCTTCATTTTTTTGACAGCAGGAAATTTGTTGGAGAAAATTTTGATGAAAGTTTAGTGAATTATTTTCTGGTTGAGGAATTAAATTGGAAAGGGGAGAAAAAATTCTGTGAAGAAGGTGGAGCTATTGGATAGAAGCTTGCTGGAAATTCTTTGCATTGTGGGAAGAGAAATTGTGGAGGGTTCAAAGGAAAATTCTGCATCAAGGAATTTGGTGGCTGCAAATAACCAGGTTTTCTTTTATTTCCTTGTGTCATTGTTTCTAGTTTAATCTATTTTGTTTAAATGATAAGAGTTTTGTAAATGGGGAAATTTTCTTGAAACCCTAGGTTAAACTTCAATAGTTTGATATTCAGATTTATTTGTTTTTAAAATGCAAACCCTTTTAGAAAAATAGTGGAAGAAAAGAAAACCAAATCATTGTATCAATCTTCTTGTGTTTAGAATTTTTGAAAATACAAAGGAAAGGGAATGGTTTCATTTGTTATTCTAAATTTAACCTTTGTTTTGAAAGGTTTCAATAGTTGCAAAATTTATTTTCTGGATGTTTATCTATTTTTCCTTCGATTACACTAGCAAAGAAAATTCTGGAAAAAAATTATATATATGATAATATACATTGCATATACCATATTCTGGATATGATATATGCAATTTATATTAATCATATATATAAAAAAAATTATTTAATACTGTATAATGTTTTGTTTTGGCTGCCGTACGGGCCTGTGTCCATCCGTACCTGCGTATGAAATTTAATTAGGAAATTTTTATTTTATAAATTTTTTTTTTGAAGTTTCTGGGGGGGGGTTCGGCCCCCCCACCTTTTTGTATTTAATGCACAGTGGGTATGCAGTACCCACTGGGCAGTGCGCCACCCGTACGGGGGACGCATTGTCCAATGAGGACTGCGCCCCCACTTACCCCGGCCGCTGTACGTATGTACAGTCGGCGCAGAGCACGTCGATCGTAGGACAGTCTGCGGACTGTCAAATCTGCCATAAAACTTTTATTTATTTGTTTTTTGCTTATTGTTTTTGGTTTTTAAAAATTTCGTTTTTATGAAATTTTTTATTATGTTGTTTTTTTAATTTCATTTTTTTTTAATTTTTATTTTATTTTATTTTCAATTTTAATTTTTAATCTGGTTTAATTTATTTTTTATATGATATTTAATTAATTTGTATATTTTATATATGTATTATTTTTATATTATATATTTAAATATATATAATATTTAATATATATATATATATATATTTTTTATGAATTTAATTAATATTATATATTAAATTAGTTAATCTTATTAGGATGAATTTTTATATATAGTTGATTTACTGAATCAATGAGAGGGGAGATATTTCTTTTTATATCGAGTAGTAGTATTATGCATGATGCTTCGTTGTGGAGTTCATAATTAAATATCTTGTGGAACATAGAAACATCCTCCAGTTAAACAAATAATTATAGTGAAATTATTACTCTCATGATTTGATCCAGTTGAGGAGTTTAAGCTTTTGATGAAGAACTTTATTGTTCAATGTATAGTATAGAAAGGAATAATTCGCCTTTTGTGAGAAACATTAGATTTGGAATATGGTTTTAGAATAACCAAATGTAGTTTTTTCTTTTCCAATGCATGAGTTCATTGATGTATCTTTTAATGAATATTTTGTGAATGATTATTGAGTAGTTGGGTTGTAAAGTCTTCCAGTTACACGTGGGTCATTCCCTTGTTATAATATTGTTTTGATTTCCCTTGGGTAGTGTTACAATTATCTAGTGTCCTCCTAGCATTGGAGTGGAATTCTTTGTGTTGCCTCCTAGGATTGGAGAGAGTTTATTGGTTCAATTCTGTAGCACTTGAGTAACCCTTGGAGTTAGTTTTGTAGTGTGTTATCCAATTAGAAGAGTGGCTTTTGTTAGGGGCCGGAGCCCAAAGAGGTAAACCGGGAAACCTTCAGAAGTGATTTTAACAACTGAAAACTAAAGTAAATATACTTAGCATATTAGGATGTAGTTCACATTAACCAAGATAAGTTAACCTCACTCACAGGCACAAGGGTTAGTTTAGACTTGGGGTGGGTGAGAAGGCCTGGAATGGCAAGATCACTATCTCGTCCCTATGAGAGGTAGATGATTTTGCTTGAGTTAGTATGAGTGTCGGGATTCGGTTGAGGCCACCAGGATTTCCGGAGCCTATGAAGAATGCTTAGAGGATATCTCATGACAAACCTTGTGATGACACTCTGTCTAGGATAACACCTTGTTTTGTTGTGCGTATGTTTTCTTTAGCACACTTGATTATATTATGTCTGGAAGCAATGTAACCATGATTAGAGTTTTGACTTTATTGTGCATATGTGTGGTTGATTCAGTCTGTATCAGTATGAGTCTGCCTTTGGTTTGAGGTGGTAGGTTTCTCATCCATGTTACTTGGTTACTATCTCCTAGCATGGGGGGTGGTCCTTCGGGTACCACATGGTTGGGTGGAACATGCACCTTAACCGTTGGGTCCCCTTGATCTTCAGTACTTGGTGGAGAGACTTCTTGATGGACATCTTACTTGTCTACCATTTGGATTCTTGTATTTTGTATCTCATAATGTAATGATATTGTTTTACCCCTCTTGTGTATGAGGTGGACCTTGTAATAATCAGACTTATGTATTTGTACTCATTTCGGGAATGAGGATTGTAATAGATATTTGTAATTGATTTATGTAATTGAATGCTTTATCTTATCTTGTATCTTTCTTTGATGTTGAATGTTATTACTTGTGTTATTTACTTCCAATGTATTTTAGATAATGTATGTTAATGGGGTTTAAGTAATCTCAGTTATGTAACCCTAGGGGATGTTGTCAATTTAGTTGAACATGTGGGTTTAATTCACTTCTTTTAAAAAAAAAAATTAGTACGCTTGTTTAGTGAATTGAAACTTCCTCTAGGGTTGCGTGGCGGGGCATTACAACACATATCCTTCATCTAGAATGACAGGGTCTTTGAATCCACTACCCCAATCCATGAGCTTGTCTGTAACACCACTAGACCTTGGACCAATTTTTGGTCTCTTCGATGGCCCTAATAGTAGAGAAACTATTTCCTTCTCTGGTGGTCTTCTCTTTTGAGATAAAGTTCTAACCATTTTTTGGAATTATAGTGTGATGGGATTTATACTGCTAACTAGGGTTTTACAAAATTTCTACCCAATTAAGGGTTTGAGAAGATTTCAGCAGTGTATACCCCTTATTTTTCACTATTTTATTCTTTTGAACTAACAAAAATCTTCCCTACACCCTAAATTCTTCTTGAATTTAACTAACAAGGTCAATTTACTTATTTTTTTGAAACATCATAGAAAAATCTAATTAGAACTAGAAAAACCTTTGCTTGATCCAAAAAACTACAACAAATCATTTGATTACCTTAGCATTTGTCAGAGAAATGAATTTTGATAAGTAATTTATCATCAACATCATGAATTTGATAGATAAAAGTACAATACCATCTTCTATTGCTTCCTTTGCATGCTTGAATACATGACCAGTGAGAGACATTTTCCTTGTTTGAATGTGGATTGTGGATCTTCAGATCCATGGCTATCGTGCTCGTTTGAATTTTCTTATGCAAAGTGACAACCGCTTTTTTCACCATGCGGACATGTGTCACTATTTTTCGCATTCAAAAAGGGTGAATATGATAAAAATCTACCTCTGGTGATAGAATAGCTCACCATGAAGCATGAAGATGTTGAAACTTGTCATCATCTCGCGACTTTTCTAGAGAAAAAGATTGGACCCACCATGGCCTCACAAAGGCTTATGCCTTTGTGATAGAATTTAAAACATGTTTTAATACATTTCAACATTTCTCCATTTCATGGAAGAAAAGGGTCAAAATTTTCAAAGCTCTATGAAGGAAAGAGCTTCTACAAAATGCACGTGCTAAAATAACAACTTAAAGTGACTAGGGAATAGGAAAACCAACTTCAGATGAGACAAATAGACTCAATAAAATTGGAATAAAACATTTGATAAACAAAATTAGCCCTCCTATGAAGTGACAACCTCCTTTTTTCACCATGCGGACATGTGTCACAATTCCACTCATTCGCAAAGGGTGAATATGGCAAAAATGTGCCTTTGATGATAGAAGATCTCACTGCAAAGTGCCAAGATGTTGACACTTGTCATCATCCAATGAATTTGCTAGAGCACAAAGTTGGTCCCACCATGGCCCCGTGAAGGCTAGTGCCTTTGTGATAGAATTGAGTACATTTTTTAATATGTGTCAAGACATTCTCCATTTCATGGAGGAAAAGTGTCAAAATTGTCAAATCTCTACAAAGGCAAGAGCTTTCAATAAATGCACGTGCTAAAATAAAAACTTAAACTAACTAGGGAATAGGGGGACCAACTCTGGAAAAGAAAAAAAGACTTAGTAGCAGGGGAATAAAACATTTGATAAACAACATTAGCCCTTAGAAATATTTGGACAGGTGTCATCATTTCGGGGTATCGCAGAGCTAGGAAATGACAAAACTGAGCTCACAACGAAATGAAGAAACAATGTGATATTGCAACATGTGTCTAGGCCACCTTGATAACACAAAAAAAATTAGGAAGGTAAATAATTAGAGCTTAACAAATATTAAAGGGTGTGTGCAAGATCATGATGGGCCAAAAAGTGGCGATATGTAAGTGATATGATGGCCCATGTGGCTGATGACTTTTTTTGACCTAAAATTGATGAAACAAAAAGGGTTTTTTAAAGAGATTCTTAGCTTTCCACCAATATAAATTATTCTTTACTTTGAATTTAATAAATAATTATTATTCATTTTCTATTTGAATTATGACTAAAGTCCTGATTGATAAGTTGACTGAAAAACATCTATAGCTTTCAAATGGTATCACATGTTTTGAATCTGAAAAATGCGTGACATTCTATGCTTCACATACGATAGGATTAATAAAAATGAAATTCATGAATTTTTGGCCAAGTTAAGGTGGTCAAACATACGAGTTTTTATATTTTTTAAAATTTGTAATAAAAAATTCATAACTAATTATTTACTTTGAAAAAAATTACAAAAAAAATATGCATCACATCGAGACATGAGTCCTCTACTTATATCTAAAATCTTATAAAAAATATTATCATTTTATTGTGGTTAGGGTGGTCAAACAAACACCTAATTCTTATTTTTTCCTTGAAATTTAAGTACTACTACATTGAAATTTCAAATTTTCACCAAATAGATTTAAAAAAGTAATAAACCTAGTAGTTTAGAAACTAAATTCAATTTGCTACATATTCTATTGTTACATATTTTTGAAATAATATAGATAACTTATTCATTTTCTTATGTCAATTTGCCTAACTCTAATTTTCTGAATTTTCATCGCCACTTAAGGGCTTGCTTTTTCCATGATGATCCTGCACATACCCTAAATCATAAGTCACAACTTAAAGACCAATCAAAAAGTGAATGATGTCAACAAAAAAACATAAGAACACCAGGGTTTTATGATAATAGGGTTTTAGAAAGCCCTAGGTTGCAAACTTAACAACCCCAATTTAACCAGTTAAGGATTACCAAGAATTTCCCCAACCTCCAAACTACATGAGACCATGAAAAATTTACAAGCTCCACCATAGTGTACTTTCATGATTCCACAATCAAGAAAAGGACATACCGCTATGGGCATGTGGACTTGTTGAATCTTTTAATCTTTTGCCATGTAAGGGGGGTTTGAGACATGGCAAGGCATAATTTTTGAGATCATATTCCAAGATTGTTGTACTTGTTGATGATATATTTTATTTTATTTCATGAATTTATGAATTAGATTGAATAAATCAATATACTATTATTTTCTACTATTTCAAATTTCAAATCTAGAATCTAGATTTTGAATTTTAACTGTTATCTAGGGATTTAATAGTTTCTAGGTATTTAAATTTTATACTGCATTTTATATTTCAAATTATAATTGATATTTTATATTTTATTCCATGAAATTATGCATCAGATTGAATAAATTAACATATTATTAATAATTTCATATTTTAATTGTGTTAAACATGTACTCAGTGATTCATCACTCTACTCAATGCTTAATAACATATTAACAACAGTATCATATACAACAATGAACATCAACGAGCATTTAATGTGTATCTAGTAGTTGAAACCAGAGTTTTTCTTCAATTGATAAAATAAATAATACAGACAATTGAACATCAACACATTACCGAATTTGAGTTTTTTATTGATTTTCAAGTGAAGGAATACATAGAGGTAATGCAAAATATTGCTCAAAGACAAATCTACACAGAGATGAGTTGGAACTTGGAAACTCATATTATTAATATCAAATAATTCAATCAGCTTTTGTAGCATCTTCCACTGTTTAGGTGATGGAAGTGTCATTTGTTCTAACTAACGTTGTTTGGCTTGAAAGTTAGTTAACAATAGATGATTGAAATTGGAACTTGACTTGAATGTTTCAATCAAAGTTGCATTCAAGGTTATCAATGGTTTTATGGAATTCAAATAGTTTACCTCATCTAGGTTCTGAGGAAAGTTGTCTAAATCAATTTTCCTTACAACCTCCATCTTCTTTCTAAAATCATTCTTTCCAATGAACCACTCATTTGTGTCAAAAGCCTCTAGAAAATCAAGCTTTGTCAAGTTCCTTACCTTTTCATCTAGCTTCTTCATTTTTTTGTAGCCAGATGCACAAATTCCTCTATTTCATGCATTCTCAAAAACTTTTGAATGATAGATGACAACTTCTTTGAGGAATCAATCCATTATTAATCCCTTTTGATTTAAATTCATTGTCACTAGCTTTGTAGACTATTTGTTGAGCTTGATTTGCATATTTCTCTATTGTTAGCAAATTTTTGTTGTCCATTAAATATTTGTTGAGCTTCCTATAATTTAGTCTCATGGCATCAATAAATTGAAACAATTCACACAAATGATCAATCCTCTACATTATTTCCCTTAGATATTCTTTTTCATATGCCTCATTATTTCTCTATAAAATACAGCTAACTTATTTTGACAAGAATTTATTTCATTTTTTTCTTCCCTCAGCTCTACAACCAATCTTTCACTTTTTTCTCTTTCTCCAATTTTTGTTCCTACTATTGATTTTCTCTCCCTAAGTTTTGTTTTAATTTTTTTGGATTTTTCCTCATCATATTTATTTTTTTCTCTCATCCAACCTTTTCTTCAGTTCATTCAATTCCACCTATTTTTGTTTATCCTCTTTTCTTGTAGATGTAGAGGAAGACTTTTTTATTCTTTATTCTAATTCATTGAACTTGATATTTGTTGCTCTCCTCTTTACTTTCTCATTTGTTGGGTTTTCCTATAAATTTTCTATTTGAATCTATAACCTTTTTCTCTCTCTTACTTTAGCAATGATGTGTACACTAATTCATTGTTCTAATTTAATACATTAAGTTTGACATAATTTTTGTATCTAGAAAAATCTAGTTGAAAACTGCTCACCTAAAATTTTGAGCAATCCATCTGATTTTCTAGTTTATTTTGAACTATGGGAACAACAAAAATGTAATTCATGATTTATTTATTTGGTTCAAATGTCGGTAATACCTTGGTTTTTCCAGGATCTAAAGTTATAGTAGACAAACTCTCTATCAGTTGGTTCCTCTCTTTCTATACAATTCAGATTTCTTTTTAAACTCATCATTGTGATAAAAACCTAGGTATGTAGAAATAATAGAATTCTTGAATGGTGAAGGACTAGGAGTACTTGTAGTTGTTACATACACACTAACTGGAGTATTTCTTGAAAATAAATCCTTTTGAATGGAATTGGTAGTTGGAATTATACCTATCATAATCCTTTCCCTCTTTAGTACGCCTTGATCACTAGGTGTTTGTTTGGTATCTTTTATTGTTAGCCTCTTGTGTGTAATTTTTTGTTGTAACACATGTTGACCACTAATAGTACTACTACCCATACCATCACCACTAGAGGAAATGCTAGTTGCACTAATTTTTGCACCATGGGCATGTCTTAGTTGTGATTATATTTGACCATGAGGATTAGGATTTGAAGCTTTAACAAAATTAGTTGTTTTAGCTATACTTGTATGCCCTTGGTCTAATTTATCTACTCCAAGGCCTCATTTATCAACTAGTTTTCTAGGGTGTATATCTATTGTCATCCAAATGCCTTCTCCTTTGGGACCCAAAGAACCACCTTCATAACCCATTTTTTGGCTATGGATGCTCTTGAAGTAAATGTTTGTTTTGTGGTGTCACTTAAACCAAATTTGAGACTTTTTTCTTCCCTATCATCATCATATTCACCATAATTTTCCTTATGTTCATTGGGATTCTCTATATTCCACAAATTGCTAAACTCAAAATCTTCTTTGATCTCTCCAAACTCTGCACTAGTTTTTGTTTCACCTAGTTCCTTCCTCATAGACCAAAAGGTAGTAATTTTTATTGTGACCAATTTTTTCTGTAACATCCTTATCTAGATAATCTAGAATTTTTACTCTACTAGATGGTTTATCACTTTTTTTCATAAAAAATGTTGTACCTCCTGATTTGATTCTTTGCTCTTGTTTGTTGGTCCAATGCCATAATTTATGTTGACAATTATTGAAAAGAAATACATTTCTTATCAACAATTTTCTCCATTATTGTTTTGACCTCATCCCAAGAATCCTTGTTTCTCAAATTTTCAAGCAAGGATTTACTTTGATGTTGAATTCTACTTGCAAAATTCTTATTGGCCATAATCCTTAATTGAATGGTTTTACATGGATCATACTACCAATGACATACAACATTTTTTTTTTTCAAAAGATCATGTGCCACATTAAATTCTCTTCTCTCAATATGAACCCTCCACATGAAAAGGTAAAAAAGGAAATAAGGTCTTCTTTTGCTAGTTGAGAAAGAATAGCTCATCAGTACTCTCCATCTTCCTTACATATTCCAATGCAAAAATCCTTTTTGTCACATGAATTGGAAGTTTTTATAGAAATAATCTTGATCTATACAAATCTTAGCACAACATATTCTTCCAATAAGTACCAACCAACTAATTGTATTTATTTTCCTAGTTGAATGAAATTTCTACAAGACATATGCAATCTAGGCATTGGATTATTTGTAATTGCTTGATATAATGAAGCCAAAAATTAGTCTACAAAATGATTGTAGTTCCTTTGAAAATAATGCATCCTTATCTTAGTGGCCCAATCATATATTGGAGGTATTTTATTTTACTCAACATTCGTATAGGGTTGAATTTGAAGCTTGTTGGTTTCAAATATTCCACTAAATTTGAATAGAAAAAAATAACACAAGTAGGTTGTGAACCTAAATGTCTTAGTGAAACCTCCTTTAATAATTAAAAATTATTTATGCATGGATTCTACAATATTGTTAAGAAATTCATATTTGATAGGCTATTCATTATAATGGATATTAAATACCATTTCAAGGAGGCTTGCACCCACTTCCTTATTTATATCTAGTTCGAGGCAAAATGCTAGCATGGGAATAGTATCCTAAACCCATGGTCTAAAAATTACAAAATCAAAAGAATGCTTATGATTAATTTTCAAAAAAAAATTATTACAATCCTGAACTATTTTATTTTGAAAAGTATTTTTCTACGTTTCATCCACTACTTCATAATCACTAGCAAGATTTTCTAGCTCATTGTGGATGTTTCCAAATTCTTCAGTTGTAAACCCCAACATATTTCTAAATTCTTTTACACTAATGGATAAAATTTATTCTTTGCTATCTACATTAACAATTACTCTTTTTTTATCATCATAATTGTGGTTGTAGACCACGATAAATTTTGGGCAAGGGAAAACCTCATGTAACATCATGTACCCTAATCCAATTACCTATGGTGCACTGACACTAGTAATTTTCATTTGATTTGTAGCCTTATTCTCACATGAAAATCTAATTTCTAAGGTAAGGCTATTGCAGATTTTAGGATCATAAATATCATGGTATTAATCATTGAAACTTGAGGTTTTAGGCTTTCCAAAATAATCCATGTGTAACACCCCTCCATTTTTCTCTTTTGATCGAATAGTGTTATGTTTAGTTGTGTCTTTATTTTTGTTAGTACTTTGTCTATGGTACTCGGTTACTATTTGATTGCTAGCTATAAAGCGATGCGAAAGTTATATTTTGATGGGATGGTATTTTATTCTAATGTTATCATTGTGACATGCTTTAGATTAGCATTGTGAACATTTGAATTAGTGATGCTTTATGCTTTTGATTATATTATTGATGTTAGATTCGTCAGTTAGTAACATTGTATTGGTGAAGGGGATGAGATTGCACCACTCGCATGTGAGCGCACTATGATTCCATGGTTTCCTCTTCACAGTGTGCTTTATTATGATACATATGTATATGTTGATATACGCTTGGTTGCAGGATTATAGGTACAGGACATTGACTCCACCTGGTTTTACAAGTTTGAGCGTGTCCATTGCCCAACGGTATTCAATTGGGAGATAGTAGCTAGGTTTTCCATGCCAAGTCATCACCCTAGTCATAGTGTGTCGTCGGTCTTAGTCGGGTTCAGTTGTGTTAATATTATTCGTTTTGCCTCGATTTTATGTATATTGCAAGTTAGAAAAAGGTAAATAAATGGCTTTATGTATTTAAGTTGTTGATTAAATTAATTTGGATACAATGTTAGAAATGTTATTTTATTTATTGATTAATTTAATTTAATTAATAAAATAATTTAATCTTGTTTTAAATTTATTTTATTAACTAATTAAATTAATTGTGTTGAAATAAATTAAGTTATCCATTTTGAAATTTATGGATATATATTGTTTGAAATTGAAAAAGGGTTTTAATTTCATTTTTGAAAATTGAAAATTGGGATATTTTATGTTTTGTTTCTGAAAATTGATTATGGTGGTTGAATATATATATATTGTTTTTGGCTATTATTTGGAATTTTCATAAATTTTTTGGAGATGATGAAAATTGGAAAATAGAGAAGGGAAGAAGATTATTGCTGGTTGTGGGTTTTGGATTTGGTGTTTTCTAGTGAAGCTAAATTGGACTACTGGGAAGGATATTGAAATTGAGGAGAAGGCTTTGCTCCATTATCAGTTATCAAGCTTTTGGAACCAGGTTTTTTCAATTAATTTTTTCATTTTGAAACATTTTACAGTTTTATTATGCTGTTTAAAAATGTTTAAACTCTATTTGTTGTTCGCAAGAAATACCCATGTTAGAACTTGCTTCAAAATTGAGAACCTCTATTTCTATTTGTTTTTTCTCAAAAATAAAATGGTATTCTTGACTGAAAAATAGTTATTTTATGAATGGTTTTCCCAATTTATTCTGAAAATTCTTGTTTGAGAATACATATAATATATATACAAATATATATATATATATATATTTTGTATAAGGAATTATTGGGTTTTCTATCAAATTTATTTTGCAAATTTTTAACCCTATTAAAAAAGTCGAATTAAAAATCCGCAGGGTTTTTGGGGCGAAGCATTTTTTATTTAAAAATAAATAAAATATATAAAAAAAAAATTCTTTGGGGGAGGTCGCTGGGGGCTCACCCCCACCGCACCCCCAATGGGAGGCGTGTGGGGGAGAGTCGCACCCAGCGCGACCCCCACACCTCCGTCTGCCACTGCTACCACCAAGTTGGGGGCGAATGTGTTAACACAACCGCCACCCTTGGTAAGGGTTGGTTGTGTTACCACAACCACGCCCAACCATGGGTCGGTTGTGTTAGTATAGCTGCCGCCCATGGCCGGTTGTGCAAGCCGCCCCAACCCTAAACCATGACGTGCTTTCCAGATCCGTGGTACACGCTTCCCTATGAATGCACTTTGACTTTTCAATTCGATTATTTTTTATATAATATTAAAATATATTTTAATATTATCAATATTATATTATTATAATATTAAATATTAATATTTATATTAGTATTTAATATTATATTATATAATATTGAAATATTATCATATATATATAATATATATACATAATATATATTTCACATGAGGATATATATTATGTATATATATATATAATATTATATATATAGTTGTGTTATATGTATATATATTTTTAAATATATACATATATTAAAATATTGATTTAAATGTAATTGTGAAATTTAAATTTATGTGCAATAGTCCAATTATTGATTTTATTTTAAAATAATATATTGGAAAGGGCAAATATTGGATTTAAGAGTAATATGTTTAATAGCGAGATGAAATGATTTTAAAATGATATGTTTTGAATTAATAAAGTAACTAATTTATTTTATTATTATTTTCAAGCAATTAAGGATTAGATATTTGGTTTAAATTTCGTCCTTGTCTGAAAGAGACATTATCAAATTAAATTTTATTGAGGCAATATAATACTAAATTTTATCAAAGGAAATGGATTTAATATATCCAAAATTAGTGTATTTCCTCGCAATTGCCTTATGTGATTACATCCCTCTGTGTTCATATTTGGAGAAATGGGTTAAGTGTCTTTAATATGTAAGTCTTCCAGAGGACCCTAGAGTATGGGGTTTCTCGTTTTGTGATGTCAACCATTTCTTAATTCCCTTGGGTAGTGCATGAAGTTATGTCAATGTTTTTACCTGATTTCCATGAACAGGGATGTTTTGTGCCTCTTGTGGAAGGAGGGGATTATGTGATTTGTGACTCCTTGCAAGGAGTGGCTTTGTTATTTTTGTTACCTCCAATGTTTGGAGAGGGTTTTGACTTATGTCGCCTCCTGAGAAAGGGGTGGTCATGATATCTTGTTTGTTGCACTTTGGTACCCTTGGTGATTGGATGGTTTTGTTTGGTATGTTGTCAATTAGAAGAGTGGCTTCTGTTAGGAGCTAGAGTGCAAAGAGGTAAACTGGATAACCTTCAAAGGTGGTTTAATCAAGTGATAACTAAAACAATACTTAGAAGATTAGGTGGTACTTCTCACTAATCAAGATAATTATGCCTCGCTCATAGACACAAATGCTTGTTTAGACTTGGGATGAGTGGGAAGGCCTGGAATGGCAAGGTCATCTATCTTGTATGTACGAAAGGTATTTGATTCCGCATGAGTGAGTATGGCGGACGAGATTCAATTGAGGCCACCAAGATAACCCTTAGTGGGGGCCAGAGCCTATGAAGATTCCCAGAGGTAAACCCATGATGAGCTATGCGATGAAACTCTGTCTAGGACAACTGTTGGTATTTGATTTTGTGTGTATGGTTCTCTCAACATACTCGATCTTTTTTATATCTGGAAGCAATGTGACCATGTTAGAGTTGTACTTGTGTTGCACTTGTGGTTGTATGGTGTTTGTGTTTGGTTGTATCAGTATGTGTCAGTATGAGTCAACCTGTGTCTAGAGGTAGAGAGTCTTGTCTTGGAATCCTTGTTACTATCTCCTAGCATGAGGGGTGGGCCTTCAGGTACCACTTGGTTGGGTGGAACGTGCACCTTACTCCATTGGGCTTTCTTCTTGTTCGTGTTGACGAGATTTCCAGTTGGAGAGCTTGTGGGATCTAGTTACTCTTAATGCTTTATTCATTTCAGTTAATTTTGTAATTTATTACCCCTCATTTATTATCAAGGTGGAAAGATGTAATTTGTAATCATGCTTATTGGATTTACCTCATTCGGGGAATGCGAGATGTAATCTCCTTATTAGACTATTGTAATTTGGGATCTTATGGTATCTCTTATTATATGATGTAATTTATCATGTATGGAATGTATGTGTTATTAATTTCTTAAGTAAAAGAAGGTTATTGATTCATTTATGTTGTTTGTGGGTTAATAAGTAATCTTAGTCTCATAACCTTAGTGGTTGTTTGCAATGGATAGTGAATCTTGCATATTAATTGTACTTAAAAAAATAATTAGTTCGTTTGAGTAATTAATTGCAACTTCCTCTAGGTTGCGTGGTGGGGCATTACACCATGTTTCTATCCAATTTTTCTTTTCCTTTCCCAAAAAATGGTCTTCTAGTGGTGCTATACATGCTTGTATAGTGGGAAATCCCTCTCAAGTCCTTAATTTTCCTCAAGTCTCTCAAGTTCTCAACCCTAAACCCAAAGTTTGACAAAATAATAATTTAATAAATAATTTAAGAAATGATGAAACATAGGAATTATGTCTTTCTCCTACTCGGATTTTGATTCTTGAAAAAATTAATAATGACAAGGGTGGAATGGCTTGTGATTTTTTTGGAACCCAGAATCTCCCTTGTGTATTGCAATGAGGAATCTAAAATCTCCCTATGTTATGACTTTCTCACTTATAAATAAAATCACTTAGCCTGGTAGATAGTTCACTTTTTTTTTCTTTTCTTTTTTTAATATTAAAGTGAATGAAACACCAAGTACATGTTTCCTCTAAAATACACAATCAGTACATTACATTTTTCCTACATTTTTGTACTTTCTATTAATTGATCACTTTCAGTGAGAGGCACCGTCAATGAAAAATTTCATTCAAATGTTCCCATCTCAAATAAATTCTCAATTGTTAATCTTTGTAAATCTAATGGTTATAGGGTGATTTATGAGGTTTGAGTTTGCAAGCCTAGTGCTTTGTGCATTTCATTCTAGAATGCAACTACAACCATCCATCACATGTTTATCGAATAGTCAAGTAATTTATGATATAAATAATAAAATTTATTTTAAAGTTGTTTTAAACTTTAGTGCACTAGGATACACAATCCTCATGAAATTTTCCTTCGATAGAAAACTCATAGGAGACATCGAGATGAGTTCACATGTCCATTTCATAGCTCTATGAGTCACATATAGATCTACTTGAAGCATCATGTGAACTTGAGGAATCCCTTTAAAAGAAATACATTGATTGACATGTATCCCCTTTCCATGATTCCATGGCAATTAAATTAACCTTAATAAAACTATCTGTGTAATCATGGAATCATGAAATGTGGGCTCACTAAAACCATTTAATTAACTATTAATCACATGCAAAATATTCTTCTTAAGTGAGCACTAGGAGAGGATCAAGGCCAAGGACCAATAACTAAACATTGCAAAGGAATTAATAAAATGTCTAATGACACTGGGAATTGGGGGAGCAGGTCAACAAAAACTTAGAAATAACATTTTGACAAACCCTAGCAAGAGTGACAACTTTTAGTGTTTTTTGTCAATTTGATGGAATTAACAACTTTATTTTTTCATTTGTATTGCTTTATTTTTTAAATTTAAATCTACATACAAATATTTCATAAATAGATAATACTTAATTTATTACGGATTTTTTTTTTTTTTTCTAAGTTTACTTCATTCCATTATATGCAAGTGCTACTACTAGTTTGCTAGAAACATTAATGCTATTGAGAATTACTTGTATAATTTGAGTAGACATTGAACACACAAAATAATTCTTTACTATAAATAAATACCAAATAATAACACAACCATTTATTTTATTACAAGTAAATTACAATGTTACATTATTACATAGCTTTTTAAAGATGAGTAAGCATGCATGATCTTATTTTGTATAAATGGCACATGTCACTTTACATAAGACACAATTGATTCCAAGCTGCTACTAGAGGCAATGGAATACAAACCATATTCTCAAACCATGGGGCTTGTCGACCATGGTTTGGATATTGGGATCTCAAATATGGTTTTTCATTTATAATATGCTCAATTTAACCCACCAAAACAACCCAAAATGACACAATTGATTCCAAGATGGTAGTGGTGGCTTTGGGATTCATACCATATTACCAAAAAAATAACTTCAAGAATCCATAGGGCTTGCCTACCATGCTTGGGAAATGGGATCTATGAAGATAGAAAATGTACCTATCCTAGCTACCAACTAGAATTATGCAGAAGATAAGGGGTAGTAAATTTTTTACCACCATCTTCAGGTAGCTCCAAGGAACCAAGAAAACACACAATGAGTCTAAAAGTCCACAGTTCCTCTTTAAGGGCCTTTGTCAAAATTGATTATGATAAGTCATAGGATTATAATGCAAAAAAGATTAAAATACTTATGTGGGTGTACTCACTATGAAAGCACTTATCTCCATCAGAGCTCCTCATCTTGGTTCAAAACCTTTCTTAGAAGCTAGGAAAACCAGATCAACTTCTTTCCAATTCCACTCATTTTGAACTTGAAGAAAATTTGTTTTTTACTCTGTAACTACATAATTGTAGGTAGGAGTTCATTAGAGTATCCACAATAATACGACATCATCTTATTCCTTATTAACCTTACAAAATGAAAACCTTTATGATAATTCAAAATGTTGCACTCAATAGTAAAGCCTTCTATGAATGATTTCAATTATGCTCACTATCCCTATTTATGGTCCATTTATGAGCTCTTAGCTCACCATCATGATCCCTATTTACTTGTGATTCATACGAGGTATATAATTTATATTTTTTATGGTAACCAAGTAACCAACTGCAATCATGTGAGAGCCACTTACACTATCAATGTTTATTTTGATTAACGTTTGGCTACGTGCACATTGTACCTCAAGCTGACAAGCTATCAAGCACACCACTCAAATGATATAAAATCAATATAAATATTATTTCAATTCATCACTAAATTAATGATATCCTCATGTATAGTACATCATGCAATTTTCAATATCAAGTTATCCAATCACTCACTTTGTATGTACATATGACATTAATCCATGGTACTTCAACCATATTTTCTTCAAAGAAAGACAATCTGGCATATATGCGTAAATCGATAAAAAGAAAATGCATGCCATACTTTCTACCATTTTTAGTATCAGGTTATCAAATCAAATATTTCACTCACTTTAGATGTACATATGGAATTAATCAGTGGTACCACAACCACATTTTCTTCAATCAAAGACAATCTAGTGAATATGCAAAAATCGATAAAAAGATTGAGAATTAAATGGTAGGTAGAGTACTTCAAAGCATTGAAAAGATAAAATTAAATGGCAGATAGAGTACTTCGAAGCATTGAAAAGAGAGAGAGAACTAAATGACTTGTTGTAGCTTAATCATTATCAATGTCCAATAATAAGTTGATATAAATTTTGCTCACTTATGATCATAACTATATGTTGATAATTATTCTTAAAAGCCACATTTTTATATTGAACAAAGAAAAAAAGATTTACAAGAATTGAGCCATGAAAATTATTTTAATTTAAGTAGGTGAAGGCTAAAGTACATAGCCATCCTGGCCAAAATCCACTAACCATGACAAAAAACTAGTCATAAAATACATATTACAAGAGATGTATAGTAAAATATAGACACAATTCATTACTAAAAAAATTATGTAACAATAGTAGAGACCCTCAACTGGGTGTTTGAGTAGGAGTTGAATCGAATTGAACAAAGTAAGATTAAATAAGAAAAGGGAATCACCCAAATCCTTACTCCAAAACTCTATACTCTATAATGATTCATTTATTGTATCACACACCATACCACACCTCATAAAAACCAAGGTAAGAGCTTGCACTGTAGAAGTAACAAATTTAACTTTGGGAAAGATTCCACCAACAAGTACTAACCCACATTCAAAATTGTAATGATAAAGTGTCAACTTCAACAAAGAAATAGTGTAAATGAAAGGATAAAAATAACATATTGCTAGTGTCTTCACCAAATCTTTATCTAAAAAAATGTCCATGCAATTGGACAAGAAATCAGAAGCTAACTCAAAAATAGAGCACAAGGGTCATTTTGAAGACATTCCCTACCCAAAATTATTCTTAAAACCTTCTCAACCCACACACAAGGAATAGAAAAACCATACGCAACTTTCCTCTATCCTATGCATCGTTGTTTCTTTTCTCCCAAAAAAATTTGGGTAGCATGACATGCCATGAAGACTCCATAATATCACAATAAAATTTTGAATAGAGAAGAAAGAAAGAAAAACTAATTATATTATAAATGATATGAATAACATCAAGTTGTTGAAGTATATATAAAATGAAGACATCAATACTTAGCACTTGAACATTCAATTCACCACTTGTGACAATATTATTTTTTAAAAATGAGTCATCAATTTAAGTGATTTAATAAATAATAAAATGTCGACCATTGATATTTTAAAATCTAATGGTTCTAACATTATTCTAGAGGTTTGAATTCACAAGTCTAGAGCTTCAGGAATTTTCTTCTAGAATGCAACTACAACCATCCATCAAATGGTTATATTAGTTTTTTAATTCACCACAAGACATGTACATTCAATTCACCACTTGTTGTTACAATATTATTTCACAAAAAATGAGTAATGATTTTAAGTGTTTTAATAAGTAATAAAACATCAACCATTGATATTTTCAAATCTAATGGTTCTAGTGTTATTCCGGAGGTTTGAATTCACAAGTCTAATACTTCAGGAATTTTGTTCCAAAATTTAACTACATTCGTCCATCGAAAATTCATCGAACAATTATATTAATTTACTAATTCACCACAAGACACACATGTTGATGTGACAATATTATTTCACAAAAATTGAGTCATGACTTTATGTGATTTAATAAATAATAAAATGTAAACCATTGATATTCTCAAATCTATCAATTCTAGGGTTATTTCAGAGGTTTGAATTCACAAGTCTAGTGCTTCATACATTTTCTTCTAGAATGTAAATACATTTATCCATTGAACATTCATTGAATGGTCTTCGGTTATATTAATTTGCACTATCATCTAGCTTCAGACATAGTACTTCACCTAAGAACATATAATAAATATTTTGACACTTATCCCCATTCAAGACACTTTATGAAGGAATTTGGATGTGTGGAAAATTTGTCTCAGAATAGAACAATATATAGAATTTGATATTTTTCCCACCCATGCTATGATTTTTTATTGGCATACCAATTTATTTCACCAATATTTTTTTTATTAGTTTGAAATTATGTTTAATTCACCAACAAATTTTTTTATTGGTTTGAAAATAGGTTTAATTTGCTAATGATACTATTTTTTTTGTTTGAAAACATGTTTTATTGACCAAATATATATATATATATATATTGAAAATAGGTTTAATTCTCCCACAAAAATATTGTATTGGTTTGAAAACATGTTTGAAAATAGGTTTTAGGACCATCAATGACAATATTTTATTGGTTTTTACAAAATATAATTTTCTAGGATTTTCCATAGGCTTCTAGCAATTACAAAATATTCGCCAATTGAGTTTTTTTTCCCTAAAAAAGAAAAAAATTGCCAATAAAATTAATATTTTTTCAGGAAGTATACAAGATTTTCTAGGTTCTTACACATTCTCCAAGGGGGTATTCTTAAATTTATCCCTAACCATCATTCAAACATAATTAAACCCATCAATTGGAACAAGCAAAAACAAAAGACTTACAAATATAAAGTCCAAAATCAAATGTCAAAGGCCATTGAATGCAAAAATCCAAGTGGACAAATGAAGTTAAAATGGATCCCAAAGAAAAATGGATCAAGTAAAGAAAAGGATTCAAATCTAATATCAAATCAAAAAGGGGAACCACAAGAAAATATGTCTCCTACATATAGAAAATCTCCACCTCCTTCAAAATGGTCATCACACAAGGCATATAAAAGCATCGGTTCCAAACACTATCCCCATCAAAATTCCAAACTTTCAAATAATCCACCATCCCAAGTTTTTAAAATAAAAATTCCTACATCCAAACTTCTAATTAATTCATCTATATCTACCACCATCCATCATAATCCAACATATCACATAAAGTCTAAAAATCCTACATCACAAATCTATCACATCTTGGTAGCAAATCTTTATCATAAGGACTCCCATGGAACTCTATCATGATGTGTGCATTTTGATAAGGCCAACTCTAATATCAAAAAGGATGACAATGACATCCATCGACTGTATACAAGTGATATGATCCTGACAAGGAAGCTACTACATAAAGGTCACTATTGACATATCATGACATTGGAATCTACATAAAAATCATCAAAGTATTAAAAATGATCAGTGGTCATATAAAACATCAAGGCTGTCTAGAAAATATTAAAAAAAAAATAGTAAAGAGAAAAAATTGTCCAATAGTGAAAATCACTTCGGTGACAATGATGAAAATTTGGAAAACATGCATCATGTCTACGAGAAATTATCAAAGTGGAAAATTACACTTGGGGGCAAGTTGTCTCATCCTCCATACATCTTCCTTACCTACCTTGATCTTGATAAGGATTGGTGTACAAGCATAAATCATGCTTTGGGAAAAATCTTGAAATTTCAATCCTTTTGTCATACACTATAAATGAAATATCATGTCATTTCCTACATAGCATTATCCAAACCCATATCTTGGAGAAAAAAATCATTCTTATGTAACATAGTCCTTGGAGATCATATGTTAATTCTTCCATCCAATAATCCTCATGTCTCCTATCCTTTACTAAAGCAATACATTATGCTTTCATACCTATAATTAGACTTGGTTTTTCCTTGTCATTGGTTTAAGGATTCCAAATTCAACAAGCCTAATCCATACAATCTTTCTATGCAACCCAACACATCATCCAAAACATTCCTTTGCTTTGTTTCTAGCGTTGCTACGAACCTTGATCCTTTAGTTACATTACTATCAATGAGATATGTCTTTCCCAATCCTCATGCTATTTTTGGGATGTGTCCTTCCCATATCAATAACGTCATCATCAACATCACCAATCAATTGGTTTTCAACTTGACTAGGGGAAAGATCATGTTTTTCCTTGGATCCTTGTGCATTCATGCTTGCTTTATTGTGGGTATCTTTCACATGCATTTGTCATGGTCCTTATATCATACAATTCATAATACAATCCACCTATCCATAATAAATACTAGTCACCCTTCTCATGGCCTAAGTATAGCTGACATTTAACATCTATCCTTTTCCATGCATATCCATAATAAAGCTTGCCCACCCACAAGCATCCAAAATAATTGCTCCTATACTTGACTAGGGATAAATAATTGACTTGAGTTTTCATAGGATCTTTGACATGGTATTAGAGGAAATATCATAACATTTGAAAAAAAATCCAAAAACATCCAAATAATTCTTGAAAAAAATAAAAAATCAAAACATTTGAAAAATCCAAAAACAAATAGAAAACATCAAAAAATTCAAAAAAAGAGTCACTCATTGAGTTTGTGTGTATGTTAGCCTTGTTAAGATAGGTGACATTATAATTGCTTTCCTAAGTTGATTTATGTGTCTCCACATTCTCTGGAATGTGTTCTTGAGAACATGAGGGACACAATATTTATTAATTATTTTCCCATGACAAATTGTAATTACATTCAAAGAGGTGGACCCTTCACAATGGTAGATAGAAAGCATCTTGAAGGCATATTATTCTTAGGCGTCCAACTTTCTAAGTTGGGACCACTTTAGTGTCCATGCCATTGCATTTTATTTGCATCTTTTGTATTCTCTTGCATGGTTGGGCACCCAAGTTTTCATGTTGGTGCATGTTTATGAATGTAGTCGTCAAAGTCATTAGAGACTTATGGAGCACTCAGGTTTGACTCATTTTGATTGGTTGTGGGTTCGGTGCCCATGTGGAGGCCATATGATCATTGAATATTTTATTCCATGTTTGCGAGAAGTCCACTAAGTGGGGTGTGGGTTTTCCAAAGTGTTTCTTCTTGTTGTTTTGGGATACCATTTATCATATTCTCTCCCATAAAATTCTATATATTTGAGCCTTGGGATGGTGGTTTAGTATGAATTATTTGCAAGTTGCCAGTATGATGAAGTGTTGCCAAATGACAGAGAGGATTTTTTTATTGATGTAATTCATTGAAGATTAATACAAATATTGGATCTCTTTAGGGTGGAGTTTTTTCTCACAAGGGCTTCTCCATGTATATCTTGTGTCACTTGTGTTAATGACTTGTGGTATTGCAGATTTTTCTTTCATTGTTGCAATTATTAGTCAATCATTTTATGCTAATCTTGTAAACATAATTTCAGATTTTCAAGCACATATTTAAGTTAATATTTTTGTAATTTATACCTTTATTTCCAACATTTGGTATTAGAGCTAATGTTTTTGTTAAGAGAAGGATGCCTTACTTATGAGTGTTGAAGGATTTTCATTGCAATGAGAGCTTGTGCATTGTGGGTATTGCAGATTTATGAAGAATATTGAAAAGCATGGCCTCTACCTCTCATCTAGATATTGAGAAATTAAATAACAGTAGATATGAGATGTGGAAGTTGAATCTATGGAGGATATCCTAGAAGAGAGAGATCAGTGGTTGGTAGTTTCAAACCAAATGAAACCAGAGAAAATATCTTATGAAAATTGGGAGAAAATGGATAAGAAGGCACATAGAACCATTTGGTTGTGTCTTGCGGATTTTGTCCTCTTGAATGTTTCAGAAGAAGTCACCACATACAATTTGTGGAAGAGGATAGGTGATATCTATCAAACTAAAAGTTTAACTAATAAGTTGTATCTAAAAATAATTTTGTCATCTCTGAAAATGAAGGATGGTGATTCTAATTGTTGCCATAAGTGGTGGTGGTATGAAACCGAAGATGGATAGTCTCATTTTAATACTTCTTTTGAAAGAGATGAGGAGAAATTTCACGAGTCTAGGCTCTCAAGATGCCTTTCATGTGTGAGGAAGGTTCAAACAAAAGGAGGGCCTAAAGGGGACAAGAAAAGAGAAAATTCTAAAGCACATCATAAAACCCCTAGAAAGAGTAGAGTAAATTGTTGGAATTGTGTTGAAAGAGGGCACGTGGAAAATGAGTATTGGAACAAGAAAAAGAGTTCACATGATTCCATGGAAAATTAATCTAAGATGGTGATTTTGATGCTTTGTTTATTTTTTCTAACACTATTATTAATGGTGCTTGGCTTATTGATTCAGGTGTCTCCTACTATATGAATCCTCAAATTTATTTCATACTCAACCTATGATGGGGGAGATTTTTTCCTTTTTGATGATAGCATGAAAAATATTGTTGGCAAGGGAAATGTAAAGTTGTGTTTCAGTGATGGGAGGGTTAAAACCCTTGATCTTGTTTTACATATTCCAGGACTTGTGAGAAATTTAATTTTAGTATCCAAGTTGAATGATTATGGAATGCATGTGACATTTGAAAAGTTTGGTTGCAGGTTGGTAAGAGGGAGTTTGGTGATTTCTAAAGGATCTTGGATAGGGACTTTATTTAGGCTTAATGCCTCCACTTTTTGTAATTTTTCCAATGTAATTGGAATTGAAAATGCATGTATGTTGTGGCACCATAGATTGGGTCACATAAGTGAAAAAGGTTTGAAGAATATTTTGAATAAAATTTGGATAATGGTTTTTTTGATTATTTTGTTGGTAAAAATTATTTTTGTGAGCATTGTGTGTTTGGTAAATATAATATATCATCATTTCCTAATGGGACAAATAATACTAAGAGATTGTTAGATATCATTCATTTGATTTTTTTTGGAAAAGTGGATGTTGACTCTATTAGAAAATATTGTTATTATTTTACTTTCATTGATTATGTGTTAAGATACACTTGGATTTATTTTATGCATGTAAAATATAAAATTTTCACTAAGTTTAAGGAATGTAAATCCTTAGTTGAGAAGAAAACCGATTATAAGATAAGGGTGTTGAGATCTAACAATGGGGGTGAATATTGGTCTATGGAATTTTGAGTTATGTAAGCATGTATGTATTGTTTGGAAAAAGACTACACCTCAACAAAATGGGGTAGCAAAAATAATTAAACAAACCTTAAGGGAAAGAGCTAGGATCATTTTGAGTGGTGCTAAGCTTGATCGATGCTTTTGGGTAGAAGTTGTTAGTACTACATGTTATTTGGTTAATGTATCTCCTTGTTCAGCTCTTGTTGATAGAACTCCTTATGAAGTGTGAATAGATAGAAAGCCTTTTATTTCACATTTAAGGGTCTTTGGTTGTAAGGATTTTTTTCATGTGCCTCCAGAGAAGCATTCTAAGTTGTATCCAAAAGCACAAAAATGCATCTTTTTTGGTTACAGTGAGAATGTAAAAGGTTATAAGCTTTGGAATCCACTAACCCATAAAATGATTTTCTCTAGAGATGTAATTTTTTAGGGAGTTTAGAGCTTACTCGGGTGAATAACAACCAAAGGAGAAAGATAAGGCATAGACAGTGCACTCTAAGAAAAATATTGGGAAGTAGGAAGATGCACATGTAGAAGAACAACCAAATGGATTTGAGGATGGAGAAGAAGAAGAGGGTTCAAAGAGTTTAGAAATTTCAAATCATGTGCAAGATGAGCATGAAAAAGAAGGGAAACATGAGCTCCTTAATAGCACCTTGAGATGATCCACAAGGAAACCAAATCCATTTGACAAGTATATCCCACCTAATTTGTGTTGTGTATTTTCTTTGTTGAGTACAAACGATGAACCTAGATCCTATAGGGAGGCTCTTTCTTCTAAAGAAAGTGAGTCTTGGATGTTGGCCATGTAGGAGATGATGGATCTGGATAGTTGTGATACTTGGGATCTTGTGAGTTTTCCCAAAGGAAGGAAGCCCATTGGTTGCATGTGGGTGTTTAAAAATAAATCTGGAGTAGATGGTCGATTAGAGTGGTACAAGGCCAAATTGGTGGCCAAGGGCTACTCTTAGAGAGGAGTTGACCTCGGTGAAATTTTCTCTCAGGTTTCTAAGTTAAATTCTATTAGATTAATGTTACTTATGATTTTAAAATAGAGCAAATGGATTTTAAAACTAATTTTTTGCATGGGGATCTTGAGGAAGAAATTTATATGTGATCGCCTGACAAATTTGTTATGAAAGGAAAAGAACACTTGGTTTACAAGTTAAAGAGTTCTCTATATGGTTTGAAATAGTCACCATGGATGTGGTAAAAGAAGTTTGATGCCTTTGCATTGAATTTGTTTTTTTTTAGAAGTGAGGAGGATAATTTTTTTTACATTAAGGTTATTGAGATTAGATTCTAATCATTATCTTGTTGTTTATGACATGTTGTTTATGGGTAATAGTAAGGTGATGATTAACAAGCTTAAGACTCATACTTTTGGCACATTTGATATGAAGGATTTGGGGGTTGTAAAATATATTCTTGGGATGAAGATAAGTAGGGATTGGATTCATAGAAAGCTTTGGTTGAGTCAGAGAAAGTATGCTTTTTTTTTAAGAAAAAGGCATTAAGCATATATATATGTATATATTTATATATGAAATTAGATTTAAAAAATAAGAGTTCAATCACTCTTGATAGCCCGATATATCAGTAGAAAAGCTTGTAGTTGAATTTTTCTTTTCCCTTCCAATCCCATACTGATTAATTACAAACAATTACCTCTACCCATCCTCATCATCATTCGCCATTCACAATAATGATATGAACTGACCTATCGTCCAATCACCATTCACCATCTATTTGTACACATCATCATCTACTTCCTATCGGGTCCCACAAAAGTCAATGCCATATCTTCACTGTGTTGAGGGGACACTAAAGAAACTCTCCTCTAAAACTAAAAGACTCATTGATTAAGTTCCCATCGTGTCATTGAAGAGAATCTAAAACAACTCATGCCGATACAACAAGGTCTCCTCGATGAAGCTTTATCAAAATGTCATCAAGAATTTCATTTCCATTCCACCAATATCCATATATCCCTTTGATGAATAACCTTCACATCATCCCTACTCAATCATTCATCACCACCTGTCATTCATGACATCACCATTCTTTGTCGTCATCACTTAGCTCAGTCCCACTTGGGTCACTTCATCCATCATCCCCTCTCAATCATTCGTTGCCACCTATCAGTCATTACATCACCGTTCTTTTTCATCATCACTTAGCTTGGTCCCACTTGGGTCACTTCATCACAAGGACTCTAAAGCAACTCCTTCTGATATCCAAAAGTCCCTTCAATCACTTCACAACAACAATGTGAAGCAAGAAATCACCCCATGTTTCCTACAAAAATTAGACCCACTTCATACACTATGCCCCATCCGATCATCACTAACTCAATCTCCACCATCCATATTCACACCTCACCATCGACAAGACATCATTACTTTGAAGGGACATCAGATTAACTCCTATCGATATGCAACAGTCTCGTCAATATAACTCTCAGCCTTCGAATAAACTTCGAAGTATCGAAGGTACCTTGAAGTGTCTCCTCTTGATACGTTGAAGTCTCCCCGACCCACTTCATACCCCATGCCCCATCTGATAATTTCCTGCTCAATCTCCACCATTGATCTCCACACCTCTCCATCAATAGGACATCATTACATCGAAGGGACATTAGATTAACTCATACCAATATGTAGCAGTCTCCCTTATATAACTTGCATCCTTTGAATGAACTTCGAAGCATCAAAGGGACCTTGAAGTGTCTCTTGTCAATACGTTGAAGTCTCTCGAATACCTACTATCCTTGATCACCACTATCATTTCTCTATCGAAGGGACTTTGAATCGACTCACTCCAACATGTTATGGTCTCCCCAATACAAACATATAGACTATGCCAACCGGAAGACAAGGTACGCGAGACCAATCATTAGATGACTATAATGGCATAAGATAACTTATGTGACCGATAACCTCTAGTAGGTAGTGAACAACAAAATAGAAATCCTGTTAGAGTGCCATGACTTCAAAAACCCTAGGGTTTAATTGATAAACCCTAAAAACACATTAGAGCATAGA
The DNA here is from genome assembly GCA_007115665.2 of Sequoiadendron giganteum. NCBI lineage: Eukaryota > Viridiplantae > Streptophyta > Pinopsida > Cupressales > Cupressaceae > Sequoiadendron > Sequoiadendron giganteum. Next base: position 551,481,992 of record CM021100.1, read on the forward strand.
TAATTCAATTTTGAGCTCATTCTTTAGCCTTTAAACCTACAATAAAACATAATTCTACCTTATTTTCTCCTCTCATGTCATTGTCACCACTGAAATGATTTCACTTTTTCAAAAACTATATTTTCCTCCATCAAATATCATTGCATGCATCCTTTTGCTACAATCTTGATTAAAATTGGAAATGTGTCAAACATTCTAACATTTAAAATGGTCACTTCTTGCTTTTGACATCCCATATTTGCAAGGTGATCTACTAACCTATTCCCTTCATGATATGTATGTGAAATTTGGAAAGAATGAAACTTGTCTAAAAATGACCAAACATTTTCCAAAATATATTGCAAATACCAATTGCAACACAATATTTTCTTACATGCATTTACAATTATTAATGAATCACCCCCCACATGAATTGATGTTATACCTAGATTCCTTACAAGCTTTAAACCATGCAGGAGTGCCAAAGATTCTGTCACATTATTTGTGCTAGAAGGTAGAGCAATTTATTTGGTTGCCTTTAATTCTCCACAAGAATCCCAAATACACATCCTTGCACCTAAAACGCATAGGTTCCCTCTTGATGCTCTATCAAAATTCAGTTTAAAGTAGTTTGGAGATGGGGGTTTCCATTTAACCAAAATCCTATCAATCCTTGCCTTGTGGCTTGTTGCAAACTACCTTTGAAGGGTAAAACTATGTCTTTCCAACTCTTTAGAATACTATCATCCCATGATGTGAAAAGAGAGTCAACCCTTTTATTACTTTTAACATATGCATTCACTGCTTCTATGACTGATTTTTCTATTATACCTTGAAAATTATGCATTGATGGAGATACCTTTCTAAAGATGTGCTTATTTATCTCCCACCAGATAGATTAGACTACTATAGCTAGAATTAAACACCAAATGCATGCAAATAATTTTTTTTTATATAACATTGGCCAATATGAAAAAATATCCTAGACTGTATTTGGCAAAGGAGCAACAAAGTTTAATTTCTATAAAATAAACTGCCAAAAGAGTTGGGCATATGAACATTGTAGAAAAATGTGGTCAACATCCTCAGGAACTTCCCCACATAGAGCACATCAGAAAGGGTTTGCAAAGCCTAATTTAGTTAGCCTATCACTTGTGAACACCCTTTTTCTTAACACTAACCATACAAAGCTACCTAATTTTGCTAATATCATGTTGCTCCAACAAAAAGAGAAAGCTCTTTGAGATTGCATTTGGACTTCTTTTTTAAGAAGAGCCTTATACCCCTCCTGAACTAAATAACGTCCATATTTGGAGGGGGGACATATGATTTGGTCAGGTTTTCCTATTAGAAACACTAACCTCTCTGCTAAAATACTTTGAATCAGGTTCTATTGAGCCAGTGTTATCTGTGTTTGGGAAAAATCCCTCAACATACTCTACCAGTTACTTCATATGCTGAGTAAACATAGTCAATTAACCTACTACTCCATAACCGAGATAAAATTGGTATAGTTGATTGCATTTCTTAGATGTCCTTCAGGGGGTATCCATTCCAAGAGTCATTCCAAAATTGAACTTCTTCTCCTTTGTGCACTTCCCAATAAATGTATGAAGAAAAAACTTTTTGACATGAAACCAAAAAGTTCCACATGGCTGAGCAATCAGGGGGATTGGAAATAATGAAAATTATTGTTGGATTTTGGCTATCTAGATACTTGGCCTGCATGATTTTATACCATTTATAATATTTTTTGGTAAACATCTGCCATATCAATTTTTCGCCCAAAATCCATGTTTATTTTGGATATATTGTGCAAACCTACCCCACCTTTGAATTTCTTAGAGGTCATGGTATCTAAAGAAATTAGAGGAAATTTTTTCACCTCATTCATATTCCCCTTCCTTAAAAAATCCATGATTAGCTTCACAATCTGATCAACAACTAATTTATGAGCCTTGAGAACTACTATGAAGTAATTTGGAATCGCTGCTAGTATAATTTTTATTAATAATATACAGCCAGATAATGACAACCATCTAGCTTTCTAAGCTGAAATTCTATATTTAATCTTCTCTATAACTTTAGCCCAGTATGGAATCTTATTCTTCCCTATAAATAATGGAATCCCTAAATATGTGCATGGAGATTTTTTCAATTGAAAGCCTAAATACCTTACAATCTTTCTCTTAATAGTTGGTTTAGTATTGAATATATAAATCATGGACTTGTGAGAATTTAATTTTTTTTATGATATTGAAGAATACATGTCTAGAACCAATTTTATCCATTTGGCCTCTACAAGGGTTACTTTTCCAAATAATAATGTATCATCAACAAAAAGGGTATGTGTTCCTGAAATATATGATTGTGGAATATGTATACCTTGCCACAAGCCCTGATTGTGCCTACCCTTTATTGTTCTTCGTAATGCATCAACCATAATTATAATGAGAAAAGAGGATAGAGGACCCCCTTTTCTCACCCCTCTCTATCCCCTCATGCATAGTATTGAAGGGGATACTATTTTGTAGAGGTTTAATATGCATGACTTTAATCTAGCAAATATTCCATTTCTAGTTTGTACTAAGCTGATTTTAGACATGTCTCCTAATTGTGATTATGATTTTGAAGATATTTCTAATGTTCCTTATGCTAAATTTGTTGATAGTTTAATGTATGCAATGGTTTGCACTAGACTAGATATAGCCCAAGCAATGGGATTTTTGAGTAGGTTTATGTCTAAACCTAGTAAAGAGAATTAGAACTATGTTAAAATGGTGTTTAGATATTTGTGTGGTACTCCCAATTAATTTTTGGTTTATCATGGTATTGATGAAGTGGATAAGTCATTAGACATACAAGGTTTTATTGATGTAGATTGGGCAAGTGACTTGGATAGTTGAATGTCCACTAGTGGCTATGTTTTTACTTTTTTTGGAGTTGCAGTGAGTTGGATGAGTAAGAGGTAGCCTACAATTGTATTATCCACCATCAAAGAAGAATATATGGCAACAACACATGCTTGAGGCAGTTTGGTTATAGATACTTGGTAATGCCATGGTTTTGATTATACGACAATGGGGATTGGATTTAATAGTTAGAGTGCCATATGTTTAGCTAAAAATCCTACGCATCATGCTCATATTAAACATGTTGATTTTCAGTATCAATTTGTGTGAGAAATGGTAGAGAATTGTAATGTTTTGATTAAGAAGGTTGAAACTTTGAATAATGTTTTAGACTCTCTCATGAAGCCAGTGACCACAGATAAGTTCTCTTGGTGAAGGAAGGCCATAGGCCTTGATCACTATACCTGATTATTTTTCATTTGTATCTCATGGATGTAATTGTAATTTATGACATCAAGTGGGAGAATGCTAGGATAGGTGACATTATAATTGGTATCGTAAGCTGATTTATGTGTCTCCACGTTCTTTGAACTTTTTCTTGAGGACATGAGGGAGAAAACATTTATTAATTATTTTGCTATGATAAATTGTAATTGCATTCAAAGAGGTGGACCCTTCAAGGTGGGGATTATAAGGAAACTTGAAGGCATATTATTCTTTGGAATCCAAATTTCTAGGCTTGGACAACTTGAGTGTGCATGTCCTTGCATGTAATTTGCATGTTTTGCATGCTCTTGCATGGTTAGGAACCTAGGTTTTCATTTTGGTGCATGTTTATGCATGTAGCCATCGAAGCCATTGGAGACTTATGGAGAAATCATATTTAAACCATTTTGATTGGTTATGGTTTAGGCACCCATGTGAAGGCCATGTGATTATTGTATATTTTATTCCATGTTTATGGGTTGTCTGCTAGGTGGGGCGTGGGTTTTTCTAGGTGTTTTTTCTTGTTGTTTTGGGATACCATTTGTGGTATTCTCTCCCACAAAATTTTATATATTAGAGCCTTGGGATGATGGTTTAGTATGAGTTCTTTACAGGTTGTCAAGATGACAAAGTGTTGTTGTATTAGAGAGAGGATTATTGTTTTGATGCACTTCTTTGAGGATTAATAAACACATGCATCTCTTTGGGGTGGAGGTTTTTCCTACAAGGTTCTCTACATGTATATCTTGTGTCACTTGTGTTGATGACTTGTGGTATTGTATATTTTTCATTCATTGTTGTGAATGTCAATCACTTTATCATTTTATGGTAATCTTGTAAACATGATTTAAGATTTGAAACCACATATTTAAGTTAATATTTTTGCAATTTATACCTTGATCTCCAACATTTGGTATCAGAGATAATGGTTATGTTAAGAGAGGGACACCTTTCTTGTGAGTGTTGAAGGTTTTTAGGTTGTAGTGGGAGCTTATGCATCATGGATTTTGCAAATTTGTGAAGAAGATTGAAAACCATAGCCTCTACCTCTGGTTTGGGTATTGATAAATTCAATGGAACTAGCTACAAGATGCAAAAGTTGAAGATGGAGGATTTCCTTAAAGAGAGATCAATGGTTGGTAGCTTCGAACCAAATGAAACCAATGAAAATGACTAGTGAAGATTGGAATAAAATGGATAAGAAGGCACATAACACCATTCAGTTGTGTCTTGCAAATTATATCCTCTTGAATTTTTCAAAAGAATCCACCACATACAATTTGTGGAAGAGGATGGGTGATATATAAAAAACTAAAACTTTAACTATTAATTTGTATCTTAAAAGATGTTTGTATTCTCTAAAAATGAAGGATGGTGATTCTATTGCAGAACATTTAAATACTTTAATATGATTTAAAGTCATCTTACATCAATGGATGTTAAGTTAGAAGAAGAAAATAAATGTATTTTTATGCTTTTCTCTTTACTTGAATCTTTGGAAAATATAATTGTTGGCATAAATGTTTGTGGTACATAAGCAAATATGGATAGTCTTATTGCAATACTTCTTTTAGAAGAGACAGGGAGAAATTCCATGAATGCGGGCTCCCAAGAATCCTTGTGTGTGTGAGGAAGGTCCAAAGAAAAAGGAGTGCCTAAAGAGGACATGAAGAAAGACAAGTCTAAAGGACATTCTAAAACCTCCGAGAAGAGCAGAGTAAAGTGTTGGAATTGTGGTAAAAGAAGGCATGTGAAAAAGAAGTGTAGGAACAAGAAAAATATTACGGATACTTCCATGGAAAAATCTTCTAAAGATGGTGATTATGATCATTTGTTTATTTCTTCTAAAACTATTAGTAATAATGCTTGACTTATTGATTTAGGTAGTTTCTACCAAATGACTCCTCACAAGGGATGGTTTATTTCATATTTAGCCTATGATGGGGGAGAAGTTTTCCTTGGTGATGAAACTAGGTAGAAGATTTTTTGTAAGAGAAAGGTAAAGTTGTGTTTCAGTGATGGGAGGGTTAAAACCCTTGATCATGTTTTACATATTGCAAGACTTGTGATAAATTTAATTTCAGTATCCAAGTTGAATGACTTTAGAATGCATGCGACATTTGACAAGTCTGGTTGCAAGTTCGTAAGAGGGAGTTTGGTGATTGCTCAAGGATCTCAGATAGGAAATTTATTTAGGCTTAATGCCTCCACTTTTTTTAACTCTACCAATGTAACTAGCACTGAAAATGCAAGTATGTTGTGGCACCATGGATTGGGCCACAAAAGTGAAAAAGGTCTTAAGACTATTTTGAATAAAAATTTGGTTGATGATCTTTTTGATTATTCTATTGGTAAAAATGATATTAATGAGCATTGTATGTTTGGTAAAAATAATATATCATCATTTCCTAATGGGACTAATAAGGCTAAGATATTATTAGACATCATTCATTCAAATGTGTTTGGACTAGTGGATGTTGACTCTTTTAGAAAATCTCATTATTATGTTACTTTCATTGATGTTGTGTCAAGATACACTTGGATTTATTTTATGCATGTAAAGTATGAAGTTTTCATCATGTTTAAGGAATTTAAAACCTTAGTTGCGAAGCTGACAGATTATAAGATAAGGGTTTTGAGATCTGGTAATGGGGGTGAATATTGTTCTATGAAATTTTGTGTTTTGTAGGCATGTAGGTATTGTTTGAAAAAAGACTACAATTTATGCACCTCAAAAAAATGGGGTATTATAAAGAATTAACCGAACCTTAATGGAAAGTGTTAGGAGCATGTTGAGTGGTGCTAATATTGATAGATTCTTTTACGTAGAAGCTATAAGTACTACATGATATTTGGTTAATAGATCTCCTTGTTCATCTCTTGTTGATAATACTCCTTATGAAGATTAGATAGGTAGAAATCCTTTTGTTTCATATTTAAGGATCTTTGGGCATGAGGGATTTTTTCATGTCCCTCAATAGAAGCATTCTAAGTTGCATCCAAAAGCACAAAAATGCATCTTTTTTGGTTATGGTGAGAAAGTAAAAGGTTATAAGCTTTAGAATCCACTAACCCGTAAAATGATTTTCTCTAGAGATGTAATTTTTAGGGAGTTTAGAGCTTACTCAGGAAAACAAAAACCATATGAGAAAGATAACACAAAAATAGTTCACTTCGAGACAAAGATTAAGAAGCAAGAAGATACACATGTAGAAGAAAAACTAGATGGATTTGAGGATGGAGAAGAAGAAGAGGGTTTAAAGAGTTCAGAAAGTTTAGATAATGTTTAGGATGAGCCTAAAGAAGAACAAGAGAAACAAGATTGAACCTTACTCCTACCCTAAGAATATCCACAAGGCAATGAAATCCATTTGATGTGTATAAACAGCCTAAAATTTCTATTGTGTATTTTCTTTTTTTTTGTATTAAAAATGAACCTAGATCCTACAAAGAGGCTCTTTATTTAGAAGAAAGTGAGTCTTGGATGCAAACCATGCAAGAGGAGATGATGGCTCTAAATAGTTGTGATAATTGGGAACTTGTGAGATTTACCAAAGGCAGGAAGCCCATTGGTTCAAGTGGGTGTGAGAAAATAAATTTGGAAAAGATGGTCAGTTAGAGCAATACAAGGGCAAATTGGTGGCCAAGGGCTACTCCCAGAGAGAAGGAGTTGATTTCGGTGAAATTTTCCCTCCTTTTGCTAAGTTAACTTCTACTAGATTCCTATTATATATTGTTTCTACTTATGATTTTGAAATAGAGAAAATAGAAGTTAAAAATTATTTCTTGCATGGTAATCTTGAGGAAGAAATTTATATGCGATAGCCTGACAATTTTGTTGTGAAAGAAAAAGAACAATTGGTTGCAAGTTAAAGAGATCTTTATATGGTTTGAAATAGTCACCTAGGATGTGGTACGAGAATTTTGATGCTTTTTCATTGAAGTTTTGTTTTTTTAGAAGTGATGTGGATCATTGTGTTTACATTAAGGTTATAGATGATCATATTTTAATCATTGTATTGTATATTGATGACATGTTTATGGGTAACAACAAGGTGATAATTAAGGATCTTAAGACTCATATTTTTGGCACATTTGATATGAAGTATTTGGGGGTTGAAAAATATATTATTGGAATGGAGATCAATAGGGATCAGGTTCATAGAAAAATTTGGTTAAGTCAGAGTAAGTATGTTGATACTATTTTGTAGAGGTTTAATATGCATGACTGTAAACCAGTAAATATTCCATTTCTAGTTGGTACTATGTTGAGTTTAGACATGTGTCCTAATCTGTATGATGATATTGAAGAGATGTCTAATGTTCCTTATGGTAGTGCCATCAATAGTTTAATGTATGCAATGGTTTGCACAAGATCAGATATAGCCCAAGCAATGGGAGTTTTGAGCTGGTTTATGTCTAGCCTTGGTAAAGAGCATTGTAGTTTTGTTAAAAGGGTGTTTAGATATTTGTGTGGTACTTTCGATTACTATTTGGTTTCTCATGGTACCGATGATTTGGATATGTCATTGGACATATAGTGTTTTGTTGATGTAGATTGGGTAGGTGACTTGGATAGTTGAAAGTCCACTAATGGCTATGTTTTTACTTTGTTTGGAGGTGCAATGAGTTGGATGAGAAAGAGTTAGCCTATAGTTGCATTATCCACCACTGAAACAGAGAATATGACAACTACACATGCTTCTAAGGAGGTAGTCTGGTTACAAAAACTTAGTAATGGCATTGGTTTTAATAAAAAGGTAGTGAGGATTGGATGTGATAGTCAAATTGCCATATGTTTAGCTAAAAATCCTATGCATCATGCTTGTACTAAACATGTTGAAGTTGAGTATCACTTTGTGTGAGAAATGGTAGAGAATATTTAAGTTTTGATTGAGAAGGTCAAAATTTTGGATAATGTTGTAGATTCTCTCATGAAGCTAGTGACCACAAATAATTTCTCTTGGTGTAGGAAGGCCATGGGCCTTAATCACTGTACCTAATTATTTTTCATTTTTATCTCATGGATGGAATTGCAATGTATAATGTCAAGTGGTAGAATGTTAGGATAGGTGACATTATAATTACTATCCTAGGTTAATTTATGTGTCTCCACGCTCTTTGGAATTTGTTCTTGAGGACATGAAGGACAAAATATTTATTAATTATTTTTCTATGAAAAAATTGTAATTGCATTCAAAGAGGTGGACCCTTCATAGTAGCAGTTACAAAACATCTTGAAGGCATATTATTCTTAGGCATCCAAATTTCTGAGTTGGGACAACTTGTGTGTGCATGTCCTTGCATGTTATTTGCATGTTTTGCATGATCTTGCATGGTTGGATGCCAAGGTTTACATGTTGGTGCATGTTTATGTATGTAGTCATCAGAGACTTATGGACCACTCAATTATGACTCATTTTGATTGGTTGTGGGCTCGGCACCCATGTGAAGGCCACGTGGTTAGTGAATATTTTATTCCATGTTTATGGAATATCCACTAAGTGGGATGTGGTTTTTCCTAGGTCATTTTTCTTGTTGTTTTGGGATACCATTTGTGGCATTCTCTCCCACAAACTTCTATATATTGTAGCCTTGGGATAGTGGTTTAATATGAGTTCTTTACAAGTTGTCAAGATGACGGAGTGTTGCTGAATTACATAAATGATTGTTGTATTGGTGTACTTATTTGAAGATTAATAAAGAAATCAGATTTATTTGGGGTGTATTTTATTCCCACAAGGGTTTATCCACATATATCTTGTGTCACTTATGTCGATGACTTGTTGTATTGCAAATTTTTCTTTCATTGTTGTAATTGTTAGTCACTTAATCATTTTATGGTAATCTTGTAAACATAATTTCAGATTTCTAACCACATATTTAAGTTAATATTGCTGCAATTTATACCTTGATTTCCAACTTTTGGTATTAGAGCTAACTGTTATGTTAAGAGAGTGATGCCTTTCTTGTGAGTTTTGAATATTTTTTTGTTCTAGTGGGAGCTTGTACATTGTGGGTTTTGCACATTTGTGAAGAAGATTAAAAACAAGGGCCTCTACCTCTCATATGGATATTGATAAATTCAATGGCACTGGATACAAAATGTGGAATTTGAAGATGGAGTATCTCCTTTAAGAGATAGATCAGTGGTTGGAAATTTTGAGGGAAATAAAACCATAGAAATTCTGATGAAGATTGAAATAAAATGGATAAGAAGGAATGAGTAACCATTCTGTTATTTCTTACACATTTCATCCTCTTGAATGTATCAAAATAAGCCACAACATAGAAGTTGTTGAAGAGGATAGGTGATATCTATCAAACTAAAAGTTTAAAGAATAAGTTGTATCTCAAAATATGTTTGTATTATCTAAAAATGAAGGATGGTGAGTCTATTGCATAATATTTAAATGTTTTTTATATGATTTCAAGTAAGCTTGCATCAATAGATGTTAAGTTCAAGGAAGTAAATAAATGTATTTTGATGCTTTGATCTTTACCAGAATCTTGGGAAAATCGAATTATTGTCATAAGTGGTGGTGGTACAAAACTGAAGATGGATAGTCTCATTGAAATACATCTTTTGGAAGAGATGAGGAGAAATTACATGAATGTGGGCTCCCAAGATACCTTGCATGTGCGAGGAAGGTCCAAATAAAAATGAGAGAAGAAAGGGGATAAGAAGAGAGAAAAGTATAAATGACGTTCTAAAACCCCTAGGAAGAGCTAAGTAAAGTGTTAAAATTATGCTAAAAGAGAAAATGTGAAAAGGGAGTGTAGGAATAAGAAAAAGAGTTTGGATGCTTCCATGGAAAAGTCCTCTAAAGATGGTGATTCTGATGCTTTGATTATTTTTTCTAAGACTATTATTAATGATGCTTGGCTTATTGATGTAGGTTCCTCCTACCATATGATTCCTCCAAGGTGTGGTTTACTTCATATTTAGCCTATGATTGGGGAGAAGTGTTCCTTGGTGATGACAACACGAAGAATATTATTGGTAAGGGAAAGGTAAAGTTATGTTTCAATGATGGTAGGGTTAAAACCCTTGATCATGTTTTACATATACCCACACTTGCGAGAAAATTAATTTCAGTATCCAAGTTAAATGATTTTGGAATGCATGTGACATTTGACAAGTCAAGTGTAATGCCCATAATTTTGCACAAAGGGCAAAAACACAACCATCATTTTCTTAAAAACCAAGGTACAAAGTGCAAGCTAAAATACTAACAAACAATAACCATGTACATACAAGGTTGAATACTACATGCATCGAGGAACATTGAGCATAAAACATCCCAGTCGACACATCGCCCGAGAGCTGGGAGTGGAGGAGTAAGCCCAATCGGGTATGCGAAGTCTGTCGCATGCACCCTCGACCCACAATTGGTAGGATCTAGAACCTAGGCTCAACAAAGATTCTATAGGTGGCCAGACTAGCTAGAGATCTGAATTACTAGGTTTACCTTGCTTTTAGTTTCCATGTTCGCCAGGTAGGGTTGGTATAGTGGTTATTCATATTGGTAACATTCATCATTATTCTTTCTTTTTTTTATCCATTTTTGAATCTAAGGATACCAAATTTGGCACCATCCATTTGTGGCGGTAGATATTACTATTCACCTTTAGAAATAATGTTAATAGAAAATAGAATTAATATTATTATAATTTATCCTCAGTGAGTATATTAATGAGTCATGACAATGATAATATTAATGATATTATTGTAAGCAACGTTAATATTAAAATTCACATTAATATTAATGTTATGATACTCATCTAAAGAGATGTCAATACTAATTGAGATAGTAATGGTGTTATTGGTATTTTAACCTTATAAATATTAATTTTAGAATAATACTAATGATAAATATTAGTATTATAAAAAAAAATAGTTTATTTATTGTTACCGATATATATTATTATACATATCAATTCATCTATAATTAACTATTATTTATTTAGTTGTTTACTTGTTCTTATATAATTTACTCTAAAGTTTATAAGAATAAAGAGAATCATACAAATAATTATAGCATTCCTATTTAGTTTCATATTATTTACTTTTTCTCTAGTAGGAAAAAAAATAAAAAATTAAAAGATAATCTAAATCTAGTTAAAAGTAAACTTCTTGAGAATATGGGAATGTATTCCCTTTACTTAAATTTACTTATCTTATAACTACCACGGTGATTCTTCTTTTATTTTGTTTAAAACTTAGTGGAAATTTATACTTCATTTCTTTAAGGAATCCTTAAACATAGGAATACATGGGGTTTCCTAAAATGTAGGGTTAGGGACTATGAGTAACGATAGGGAAAATTATCATTTTTTATTTTTTTTTCGTTTTATTAAAAAGAAGTTATTTACTACGGCGAAAGCTAACTGCTAGACAAAATTCACCTATGTGTATATCATGGTCTATGCAACCATACCACATGGAGAAAAGAGCCGCGATGTAAGAGGTGGGACCCACGGCGATGGAAAAGGTTGCCGGACGGAAGGAAAGACCTGACGGCCGAACGTCTCATCCCCTATGCCGTTTACTGTCCCGTCACCAGGAAATCGTGCAAGCATCGACAGTTTTTTCAAAATAATCGTTCAGCGTGGATGGAAAAAAAGCCTAAAACGTGGCCAAACGAAACCATTATTAGCAAACAATAAAAAGGGCCGACAAGGTCCCATTTTTGCCATTTTTGGATGACGATGTTTTGGTGGATAGCGAGGGCAGGAGGAGCAGCCAGAGTAGCACCAGAGTAGTAGCCATGTGGAGCTCCTTGAGGTATGTATATCAACTCTGTGTATGTGCCATCTTCCCATTATACTATGAACGGCGAAGAAATGAATGAGCATTCGTTGCTCCATTAAGGGTTTGTTATTTTCAGTTGAGGGTTTTAGTTTTGCATCTCCTCCTATCTGTGTTTTTAAAATTATGGGGTTGCTGATTTTCTGTTGAGGGTTTTAAAATTTTTTGTTCGTTTCCTCTACATTTGCTGGTTATCGAATTTTTCCCTTTCCGAATGAAAAAAGTGACAACCCATTGTACAAATATGAGTGAAATTACTGAATAATGTTTGTAGAAAGCAGAATCACCTCCAATAATCAAATGCTATATTTTGAAAATCATGTAAAACCCGCAAATCGAATTTTGCCCTTTCCGAATGAAAAAAGTGACAACCCATTGTACAAATATGAGTGAAATTATTGAATAATGTTTGTAGAAAGCAGAATCATGTCCAATAATCAAATGCTATATTTCAAAAATCATGTAAAACCCATGGAGAAAAGAGCCATTGTTCGTATATTTTTTCAGAATGGATAGAAAGGGGCATAACATGTCATTCAAAATCATAATTGGGAAAAATAGAAAAAAGCCCACATCCAATCCCATTTTTGCCGCCATTTTATACACTGTTGTTTTGGGAAACCGTCTCCTTAAACTCGGACTATTGTAAAACCCACTGTTTGACTATGACATCTCCTCATGTTATGTATGTGTCCATATATGTTCTTATGTATGTTTTTCATGCGGTTTTCAATGTGCATAGGTGAATTTTGTCTAGCATTTTGCCGGCTCCCACCCATTTGGTGAAAGCTAATTGGGAAATAGTCAAAAAGCCCACTGAAATACTCCATGATGTGTTTCCCAAATTTCAAATTAAAACATCTTGCAAAACCCTCTGCTTGCAACAAAATTAGCCCTCACCTCGATGTCACCTGTATTCTGCTCCAAATCTTGCATGTGCACTCCAAACTTCAGCTTATTTGGTCAGTATTCTCCTTGAAGTCGTCCATGTGCTCTAAGGCCTTCACCTTTCCCTTTCAACGTGCACACAAGAAATAAAATAAATAGTATTTTCACCTTGCTTTCTCCAAATAGAAAAGGTGCATGTCATTCCCTTCCACTTTTCCCGCGCCACACAAAAGAAATAGGAAAAAGACCACATCCAACCCCATTTTCCCACCATTTTATACACTGTTGTTTTGGAAAACACACTGTCTCCTAAAACTTAGACTATTTGTAAAACCCACTGTTTCACTACGACATCTCCTCATGTTATGTATGTATCCATGTATGTTCATGTGTATTTTTTTCATGCATTTTTTTAATGTGCATAGGTGAATTTTGTCTAGCATCTAGCTGGCTCCTGACCATTTGGGGAAAGCTAACTGGGAAATAGCAAAAAGCCCACATCCAATCCCATTTTTGCCACCATTTTATACACTGTTGTTTTGGAAAACACAATGTCTCCTCAAATTCAAACAAATGTAAAACCCACTGATTCACTACGATGTCTCCTCATGTTATGTATGTATCCATGTATGTTCTTATGTATTTTTTCATGCATTTTTTGATGTACAAAGGTGAATTTTTTCTAGGATTTAGTTGAAATGCAGGTCTGATAATGTTTTTTCTATCGAGGGTTTTGAAAAATACAATGTCTTCTAAAACTCATAATTGGTAACTGGCCCACATCCAATCCCAATTTTTTTGCCATTTTATATATTGTGGTTTTGGAAAAAACACTGTCTCCTAAAACTGAGACTGTTGTAAAACCCACTGTTTCACTACGATATATCCTCATGTTATGTATGTATCCATGTATGTTCATATGTATGTTTTTCATCCAAACAAAAAATGTGCATATGTGAATTTTTTCTAGGAATTTGAAATCGGCATATCCTATGTTATATACATATTTGAATTTATGCCTCAAAGTGGCATATCGTATGTTATATATGTATGTGAATTTTGTGCAGGAGTTAGCTTGCTCCCTCCTTAACTCCTAGAGAAAATTTAGTTATGTATATAACATAGGATATGGCTCCCATAACGCATGGGGAAAAGAGCCATGGTAGAAGAGGTGGGACGTCTCATCCCATGTGCCATTTTCTATCTCGTCATCAGGAAATCATGTCAGTGCCAACGGGTTTTCAAATTAATTGTTCGGCGTGGACGGACAAAAAGCAAAACATGTGGCATTCAAAACCATTATTAGCAAATATCTTGTTGAATGACAATATTTAGTGTTATGCACATAGTAAGAAGACAATGTATTGAACTTGAGCTTCATAATCTTTAACAACCCTTACTTTTAGCAAAACACTCTTCTTTGATATTTGCCCAACACATTATTCACATTATAGTTGCATCATGGAAAACACAGTGGGTTGTGGCTCACTTATTATTTTATACAGTCTCTGAGAAATGAATGTTTTGAAGTTCCTATTGTACTCTTTTAACAACACCTACTTCAAGCAAAACAATTTTTTTCAATATCTGCCCATATGTTTCCAACAAAAAATTTACATAATAGTAGCATCATGGAAAGCATAGTGGGTTGTGGCTCACTTCTTATTTTTTCCTGACTGTAACAAAATATTGTTTTCCACTTCCCTTTCTTGTCTTATGGGAGCTGGCTAACTGCTAGTCAAAATTCACCTATGTACATCGAAAAACACATGAAAAACATAGACATGAACATACATGGATACCTACTTTGAGCAAAACACTCTTTTCCAATATCTGCCCATATGTTTCCAACACAAAATTCACATAACAGTAGCATCATGGAAAACACAGTGGGTTGTGGCTCACTTCTTATTTTTTTGTCTGGAATGTAACAAAATAATGTTTTCAACTTCCCTTTATTGTCTTATGAGACCCCTTTCTTTAAGAAAAATAGTCTTGCTCACTACGTGTTCATATGCTTCCAACAAAAAATTTACTTAACTGTTGCAGTATGGAAAACACAATGGGTTGTCCCCGACTTTGCAAAAATTGTAAGAAGGCAACAGCTAGTGTTATGCACATAGTAAGAGGACAATGTATTGAATCTGAGCTTCATAATTTTTAACAATGCTTACTTTCAGGAAAACACTCTTGTTTGATCTCTACCCAACACATTATTCACATAACAGTAGCATCATGGAAAACACAGTGGGTTGTGGCTCACTTCTTATTTTTTTAAGTCTCCTTGTTTAAATGTAAATGGAAAGCTTAAGGTTTGAGTGCACATGGAGGAGTTGGAGTAAAATACCGACGAAATGGAGGTGAGGGGTAATTTGAAATTGGGGAAACACAATGCAGAGTATTTCAATTTCTTGAATGTCTTCGAAATCACACATTCCATTGTTGTGTTTAAATTTAAGTCGATTGATAATAAGACTGCACAAAATAACTCTGAATGGGAAAAATAGTGTTGGGTTTCAGTTATTTGAATCTCCTTGTTTTAATGTAGAGGGTTTTACAAGTTCTTTGTGTTTTCAAATTTGGGAAAGAAAATGTGGAGTATTTTCGTTGCTCGAATGTCTTCAAAATCACACATTCCATTGTTGTGTTTCAATTTCACACCATTGAAAAAAGAAATTGCAAAAAATAATTCTAAATGGGAAACACAATGTTGGCTTTCAGTTATTTTAATCATCCACTTGAGATGTAAAGGGTCGTCTCATGCTGGGTTGTTCGGTTCTTAACACCCATGGTTTTGTAAGATGGAATGTTACAAAACAGTATGAAAGCCTTCCATATCACACCTTCCATTGTTCTTTTTAAGTTTGAAGTATGTAACAAATTGCATGGTTCATAGCACATTGCATTTTTCAACCTCGACATCACAATATACCCTAGCCCTTTCTGGTTTTTAGACCAGTATATCTAGGTGTGCACATTCTTTAGTGCATGTCGGAAAATACAATGTTTTTTGAAGCCTACCTTCACATCATTCTATTTTGCAACAATTCATGTTGTAAAACCATTGGTGTTAAGAAAGAAGCAACCCAAATAGTGTTATAAAACCCTCTACAACACTATTGGATAGTACATGTCACCTGAATTTGGTCTGATTTCTCCTCCAACTTGTCCACCTGCACTGAAACGTTCAACTTTCCCTTTCAATGTGCAGAGTGGAAAAAAAATAGTATTTTCACCTTTCTTTCTCGAAACAAAAAAGGGCCAATACCTGCAACTGTTGCCATACCTGAATTTGGTATGGCCGCATATGCTATCATATACACATAGGTGAATTTTGTCTAGCAGTTAGCTTTTGCCTTCAACGTGCAGACAAGAAACAAAACAAATAGTATTTTCACCTTGCTTTCTCCAAACAGAAAATGCCCATGTCACTCCCTTCCACTATTCTCGTGCCACACAAAAGAAACTTGCCGACGAAGCCAACTTGCCCGCTTTTGGAGCCCGGCAATGGGCGGAAAATGCACCTGATGGTGCCGTTATCTCTTGCCTGACCATAGCACAGACGTTTCATCACCTCCGCCAGTTTCAGGCGTTTGGCGGGCCCCGCACTATGACGTCTCGTCATGTTATGTATGTATCCATACATGTTCATGTGTATGTTTTTCATGCGTTTTTCGATGTACATAAGTCAATTTTGTCTAGCAGTTAGCCGGCTCCCATGTTGAAAGGGAAATCTAAAGGTCTGAGAGCACAAGGATGAATTCGAGGAGAATACTGACCAAATTTGTTGAAGTGTGGAGTGCACTTGGAGGATTTGGAGGAGAATACACACGAAATTGAGGTGAGGGGTAATTTTGTTGCAAGCAGAGGGTTTTACAAGTTCTTTGTGTTTGAAATTTGCGAAACAGAATGTGGAGTATTTCAACTGCTCGAATGTCTTCAAAATCAGACATTCCATTGTTGTGTTTCAATTTCGCACCATTGAAAAAAGAAATTGCAAAAAATAATTTTGAATGGGAAACGCAGTGCTGGGTCACAATAAAAAAACTGTACAAAATTATTCTCAATGGGAAACACAGTGTTGGGTTTCATTTTTTTGAATCTCCTTGTTTTAATGTAATGGGTTGTCTCATGGTGGGTTGCTTGCTTCTTAATACCCATGGTTTTTCAACATTGAGTGTTACTTGAATGTCTTCCAAATCACACATTCCATTATTGTGTTTAAATTTTGCAGCATTGAAAAAAAAAAGTGTAGAAAAGAATTCTAAATAGGAAACAAAGTGCTGGGTTTCAGTTATTTTAGTCATCCACTTGAGATGTAAAGGGTCATCTCATGTTGGGTTGTTTGGTTCTT
The DNA here is from genome assembly GCA_007115665.2 of Sequoiadendron giganteum. NCBI lineage: Eukaryota > Viridiplantae > Streptophyta > Pinopsida > Cupressales > Cupressaceae > Sequoiadendron > Sequoiadendron giganteum. Next base: position 551,499,363 of record CM021100.1, read on the forward strand.
AACACCCATGGTTTTGTAAAATGGAATGTTACAAAATAGTATGAAATTCTTCCAGATCACACCTTCCATTGTTCTGTTTAAGTTTGAAGTATGTAAAAAATTGCATGCTTCATAACACATTGCATTTTTCAACCTCCACATCACAACATACCCTAGCCCTTTCTAGTTTTTAGACCAGTATATCTAGGTGTGCACATTCTATAGTGCATGTTGGAAAATACAATGTGTTTTCAAGACTACCTTCAGTTCATTCTATTTTGCAACAATTCATGTTGGAAAACCATTGGTGTTAAGAAAGAAGTAGCCTAAATAGTATTGTAAAATCCTCCTCAACACTATTGGATAGTACATGTCACCTGAATTTGGTCTGATTTCTCCTCCAACTTGTCCACGCGCACCGAAACGTTCAACTTTCCCTTTCAATGTGCAGAGTGGAAAGAAATAGTATTTTCACCTTTCTTTCTCGAAATAGAAAAGGGCCAATACTTGCAACTATTGTCGAGAAAACATGACAGTGCTGGTAGGATTTCAAAATAATTTATCAGCATGGACAAAAACCCTAAAACGTGGCATTCAAAACCATTATTAGTAAATAGTAAAAAGGGCCGACGAGGTCCCATTTTCGCCATTTGTGGATGGCAATGTTTTGGTTGATAGCGAGGGCAAGAGTAGCAGAAGAGTAGTAGCCATGCAGAGCTCCTTCAGGTATGTATATCCGCTATGTGTATGTGCCATCTTGCCATTGTGCAATGAACATTGAAGACAAGAACAGATATTTGTTGCTAGAAAATAGTATTTTCACCTTTCTTTCTTGAAAGAGAAAAGGCCCACATCATTCCCTTCCACTTTTCTATGCAAGACAAAGAAAATTGTCCACAAAGCTAACCCGCCCACTTTTTTTCCCGGTAACAGGTGGGAAAACCCACATGATGGCATCATTAACTCCCACCCGACCATCGCTCAAACGTTTTGTTCCGTTTGTCGGTTTTGTGCCAATCGCCATTCTGGTGGGCCCTGCACTACGACGTCTCGTCATGCTATGTATGTTTCCATGTGTGTTCTCATGTATATTTTTCATGCATTTTTCAACAACTCTTTTGTACAGCCGAAATGTCATTTCGCTTTCTTTATCTGATTGGAACAAATTTTTACAACACTATATGGGTTGCTTGTTTTTGAACACCTTGTATCGACACAGTGTGTTTCCCAAATGTGCAGAGAATGCGAGCATTTATTTGGTCAAATCAAATGAAGAAGATGAAATGCCATTTTGATCTCATGTTACATGAATAGGTGCTTTTTGTTTATGAGTTTGATTTCTCCTGATTGGAACAAATGTATTGCTCTCATTATTCGCACAGTTGGAAAACACACTGCCTCCTCTCTGTTGCAAAGGGTTTTACAACACTATTTGGGTTTCTTTTTTCTATTTCTCCTAAGGAGCCAGCTAACTCCTAGACAAAATTCACCTATGTACATCAAAAAATGCATGAAAAACATACATGGATACATACATAACATGAGGAGACGTCATAGTTGGAAAAAACACTGTGTCCTCTTTGTCACAGAGGGTTTTACAATACTATTTGGGTTGCTTGTTTGTTAAGGAGCTAACTAACTCCTAGACATACAATTACGCCTATGTACATCAAAAAATGTATGAAAAACATACATGGATACATACACAACATGAGGAGACGTCATAGTTGGAAAACACACTGTCTCCTCTCTGTTGCAGAGGGTTTTACAACACTATTTGGGTTGCTTGTTTCTTAAGGATCCACCTAAATCCTAGACAAAATTCACCAATGTACATCAAAAAACACATGAAAAACATACATGGATACATACATAACATGATGAGACATCATAGTTGGAAAACACACTGTTTCCTCTCTGTTGCAAAGGGTTTTACAACACTATTTGGGTTGCTTGTTTCTTAACACCTTATATGGGGACATTGTATTTTCCAACACTGTAAATAGTGTGAGCATTTATTCGATCGAATCAGATGATGAAAATGAAATGCCATTTTTATCTCATGTTACATACATAGGTCTTTTTGTTTACGAGTTAGCTTTCTCCTGATTCCTGATTGGAATAAATGAATTTATAGAACAGAATGAACATTCATTGCTTCACAGTTCTAGCAGAATGGAAAAATGGCACATATGATTGCTGATATATATACTAGTGTTAGTGATAGGTTAAATTGGAAATTAAATTCCCAATGTACAATTTAATATGTTTGTTTATTGTCTATGCAAGTTGTCATTTTGCACTAAGCAGAACATATAAATTTTATATTGGGGAAATTTGGAAGAAATACAATTATTTCTAGCACCAATTGTCTTTAATTTTCCAATTTAATCTATCTCTAACACTTGTCTTTCTAGGTGGTTTAGATAGCCCACGAAAGAAGATTCAACAAAACAAGGGTAGGTGAATTGACAAGGATGCTTCAGGAGATGAGAAACTTCTACAGTAAATGCAGGTGATTCTGGCTTTCATAGCTTGAATCTCAAGTATAGTGGATGGTTAAATTTCCAAAATTTAATATGCATTTAGAAGTGTCGATCTGTTTGAAATTGTGAAATGTTGGGGATTTCATTTAGCTATCATTTTCATGTCATTCTATTGTGTTTTGCGGTAATTTGAAATCTTTCACCAAAAGAGTATATATGTGGTGCATAAGTATTTTCGTAATAGTTCTTTTTAAAATTTCGCTATTTGTATACAATATGTAGTAAGCTATAAATGGTTCATTTTTTAACATCTGATGGCAATTTTGTAGAATGCTATTTCTATATTCTATTTCTGCTCTTTTTCAATATGTTTTGATCTGACCACCACACTACAAAAAGATGTGCACATATAACAAGCGACTACTCCAAATAGTTCTATGCACTGTATTAAATAGAACTCGTATATCCAATAGGTAGGAATAACTTAATTGATAATTTGGCCTACATACATGGAAACAAAAAGTGACGAAACGGGCAGACGGGACGAAACTTCTGAGCTACAGTGAGGCAAGAGTTAATGGTGTCGTCAGGTACATTTTCCTGCCTATTGGCGGGAAAAAAAGCAGGCGGCTTAGCTTCATTGGCAAGTTTATTTTGTGTGGCGTAGGAAAAGTGGAAGGGAATGATGTGGGCCTTTTCTATTTGGAGAAAGCAAGGCAAAAATACTATTTGTTTTGTTTCTTGTCTGCACGTTGAAAGGGAAAGCAGAAGGTCTCAGTGCACGTGCACGACTTGGAGGAGAATACCGACCAAATTGGGGTGATGTGTACTATCCAATAGTGTTGCAGAGGGTTTGACAACACTATTTGGGTTGCTTCTTTCTTAACACATAGGGTTTTCCAACATGAATTGTTGTAAAATAGAATGAAGTGCGTACTATGAATTACACTGTGTTGAGGGTTATTATTGTCCCCGTTAAATGAGAGATGTGCTATTTGATAAAATAAAACACCATCTATACATTTGTATATTTGCATTACAATACAAAGGTTGGGTATACCGTATAAGTAAATGCAGGCTTCAAAACATACTATATTTTCTGACATGCACTATAGAATGTGCACACCTTGATATACTGGTCTAAAAACTAGAAAAGGCTAGGGTATGTTGTGATGTGGAGGTTCAAAAATGCAATGTGTTATGAAGCATGCAATTTTTTATATACTTGAAACTTAAACACAATAATGCAAGGTGTGATCTAGAAGACTTTCATACTATTTTCTAACATTCCATCTTACAAAATCGTGGGTCTTAAGAACCAAGCAACCCACCATGAGATGACCCTTTACATCTCAAGTGGATGATTAAAATAACTGAAACCCAACACTGTGTTTCTCATACATAATTATTTTTTGCACTTTTTTTTTCAATGGTGCGGAATTTAAACACAACAATGGAATGTGTGATTTTGAAGGAATTCAAGTAAAATTCCATGTTGCAAGACTATGCGTGTTAAGAAGCAAGAAACCCACCATGAGATGACCCTCTACATTAAAACAAGGGGATTCAAAAAAATGAAACCCAGCACTGTGTTTCCCATTGAGAATAATTTTGTACAGTTTTTTTATTGAGACCCAGCACTGCGTTTCCCATTCAGAATTATTTTTTGCAGTTTCTTTTTTCAATGGTGCGAAATTCAAACACAACAATGGAATGTGTGATTTTGAAGACATTCGAGCAATGGAAATACTCCACATTTTGTTCCCCAAATTTCAAACACAAAAAACTTGTAAAACCCTCTACATTAAAACAAAGAGATTCAAAAAAGTGAAACCCAACACTATGTTTCCCATTGAGAATAATTTTGTACAGTTTTTTTATCAACCGACTTAAATTTAAACACAACAATGAAATGTGTGATTTGGAAGACATTCAAGAAACTGAAATACTCCACATTGTGTTTCCCAAATTTCAAATTACCCCTCACCTCCATTTCGTCAGTATTATACTCCAACTCCTCCACGTGCACTCAGACCTTAAGCATTCCATTTACATTTAAACAAAGAGTTAAAAAAAAATAAGAAGTGAGCCACAACCCACTGTGTTTTCCATGATGCTACTGTTATGTGAATAATGTGTTGGGTAGAGATCGAGCAAGAGTGTTTTGCTGAAAGTAAGGGTTGTTAAAAATTATGAAGCTCAGATTCAATACATTGTCCTCTTAGTGTGTGCATAACACTAGTTGTTGTCTTCTTACTATTTTTGCAAAGTTAGGGACAACCCATTGTGTTTTCCATACTACAACAGTTAAGTAAATTTTCTGTTAGAAGCATATGAACAGGTAGTGAGCAAGACTATTTTTCTTCAAGAAAGGGGTCTCATAAGATAAGAAAGGGAAGTTGAAAACATTATTTGGTTACATTCCAAACAAAAAAATAAGAAGTCAGCCACAACCCACTTTGTTTTCCATGATGCTACTGTTATGTGAATTTTGTGTTGGAAACATATGGGCAGATATTGAAAAAGAGTGTTTTGCTCAAAGTAGGTGTTGTTAAAAGAGTACAACGCGAACTTCAAAACATTCATTTCTCACAGCCTGCATAAAATAATAAGTGAGCCAGAGCCCACTGTGTTTTCCATGATGCAATTGTTATGTGAATAATGTGTTGGGCGGAGATCGAACAAGAGTGTTTTGCTAAAAGTAAGGGTTGTTAAAAATTATGAAGCTCAGATTCAATACATTGTCCTCTTACTCTGTGCATAACACAGAGTGGATATACATACCCGAAGGAGCTCCGCATGGCTGCTACTCTTGCCCTCGTTATCCACCAAAATGTTGCCATCCAAAAATGGCAAAAATGGGACCTTGTCGGCCCTTTTTATTATTTGCTAATAATGGTTTTGTTTGGCCATGTTTTATGCTTTTTGTCCATCCACGCCAAACAATTATTTGTAAAAACCGTCGGCATTGACATGATTTCCCGACGATAGGACATCAAACGGCACGGGGGATGAGACGTTTGGCCATCATGTCTTTCCTTCCGTCGGACAACCTTTTCCATCGCCACAGGTCCCACTTCTTCTGTCCCGGCTCTTTTCTCCATGTGGTATGGCCGCATAGGCCATGAAATACACATAGGTGAATTTTGTCCACAAGTTAAGGAGGGAGCAAGCTAACTCTTGGACAAAATTCACATATGTATATAACATAGGATATGCCAGTTTTAGGCATAAATTCACATATGTATATAACATAGGATATGTCGGTTCCTCTGCAACAGAGAGGAGACAGTGTGTTTTCCAACAATGACGTCTCGCCATGTTGTGTAGTATCGATGCATGTTTTTAATGCATTTTTCAATGTACATAGGTGAATTTTGTTTACGAGTTATGCCAGTTTGAAATTCCTAGAAAAAATTCACCTATGCACATTGAAAACCACATGAAAAACATACATAAGAACATACATGGACACATACATAACATGAGGAGACGTCGTAGTCAAACAATGGGTTTACAATAGTCCGAGTTTTAGGAGATGGTGTGTTTCCCAAAACAACAGTGTATGAAATGGCGGCAAAAATGGGATTGGATGTGGGATTTTTTCTATTTTTCCCAATCATGATTTTGAATGCCACGTTATGCACTTTTCTATCCATTCTGAAAAACTTTGTGAACAATGGCAACATTGTGGGTTTTACATGATTTTTTAAATATAGCATTTGATTATTGTAGTTGATTCTTCTTTCTACAAACATTTTTCAGTAATTTCACTCATATTTGTACAATGGGTTGTCGCTTTTTTCATTCGGAAAGGGAAAAATTCAATAACTAGCAAACAAAGAGGAAACAAAACAAAAATTTCAAAACCCTGAACACAAAAAAAAATGCTTCAAACCGGCATATCCTATGTTATATACATATGTGAATGTTTTCTAGGACTTAGCTTGCTCTAATTATATATAACCTAAATGATCCTAAAGCTAAAAAATAACCATAATAATTTAAGCTTTTGAGAAGCGACGGACAACCCGTTGGGTTTTCCATACTAAAACTTTACTTTTTTTTTGTGTGCAACTTTTGTTGCAAGCAAGGGCAGTTATAAAATATGAAAGTGACCTTCAATACATTGTTTTCTTCTGTTGTGCATAATAGTAAGTGTCATCATTGAACAGTATTTGAAAAGTGAAGGACAACCCAGTGTGTTTTCCATCGTGCAATATTTTTTATGCACCTTTTCTTTCAAACATATTCCGATATTGAAATGGAATGTTTAGTGCATGTGATGGATTCTTATAAAATATGAATAAAAACTTCAATATAGTGTTTTGTAACAGTTTGCATAACAAAAAGTGTTGTCTTTTAATAGTTTGTGGGTTGCATGGTTTATAACACCCTGTGTTTTCCAACCTGAAAATTCGGATAGCAGTTTGAGTGTCTTGAAAAGCTTTTCTTATTTACATTGTATGAATGTAAAAATGGCACCTCCAAAAATTACAACTATTATTTATGGTATAAATTACAATTCATTATCTTTCTCATGATTGACAGTAATAATTGGACAAAATAATTGCATGTTGTAAACCAGAGTGGGTTACTTGTATAGCATTTTACAAAAGTGTGGGTTGTGCATTTTAATTTCTTCTTTTCACTGAAAACAATATATGCTTGATTACTGCAAAATTGTGCAATAAATGTTTGAACTTTAACTCTCCATAACACTTGCGACAATTTTATAGTTTACAGGAAACCAAGGATGTGTGTTGTAAAATGGAAACTGGTTCCTACAGTGAAGAATGTCATTGACGTGGAAAGCACACCTGAAAGGTTGTGTAGTAGGGCATCTTCTTCGGGGTGATCCCATTCACGAAACATGCAGGTAAGATCTGGTGATTACAAGATGCAATCCAATGTACAATTTTAATCTCTCATAAGTGGTTATGAGGTTGATTGGAAAGTGGGAATGTTTTATTCAGGAGGCAGCAACTGTGGTACGAAGGAAGTCCCCTCAATTTATGAAAATGGTCAACCATAAGGCAGCGACATGTTCGGTAATTGATTGTGAACTTCCAATTGCCCTTCCCTTCCTATGCATGAATTATAATGCTTTTTAATTTTAGTTTGAAAATATCATGTCTCTTCCAAATATTCTGATTTTGGCATATATCGTTCCTTTGATTTAGGAAAATAATCACGGAGATGATCTTGCTCTTGCCATAGTCCATGACCGAAAGGAAAACCATGCAGAGGGAGACCCTAAGGATGGAGAGGGATCCAATGAAGCACGGGGTGATGTGTTGGGCGGGAAGGTAGATATAATAACCGAATTATTGCATCGTTTGGCTGTGTATATATGTTGTGCATTCAATTTGATTGAATATCAAATATATTAAGCAGTTTTCTTTTCCAAGCTTGCTGTGCAGGTTGTTGTTGAATACAAAAGAGAAACAGTGAATGGCAGATATATATATTATTGTATTGTAGAAGAATGTACCAAAAACTATTATGATTGGAGAGTGTTCAACATGCATAGGTTTCAGCATCACCACCTTCCTATTCTTGACATACCAAAGCGTGGCTGAGCTGTGTTGGGGGGGAACCAAAACAACCCGCTCCTCCCCCTGCTAAATTGAAAGAGTACCTTAGTAAGAGGATAATGTATTGAATTTCAGCTTCGTAATTTTTAACAACCCTTACTTTAAGAAAAACACTCTTGTTTGATCTCTGCCCAACACATTATTCACATAATAGTAGCATCATGGAAAACACAGTGGGTTGTGGCTCACTTCTTATTTTTTTGTCCAGAATGTAACAAAATAATGTTTTCAACTTCACTTTTTTGTCTTATGAGACCCCTTTCTTTAAGAAAAAATATTCTTGCTCACTACCTGTTCATATGCTTCCAACAAAAAATTTACTTAACTATTGCAGTATGGAAAACACAATGGGTTGTCCCTGACTTTGCAAAAACTGTAAGAAGGCAACAACTTGTGTTATGCACATAGTAAGAGGACAATGTATTGAATCTGAGCTTCATAATTTTTAACAACGCTTACTTTCAGCAAAACACTCTTGTTCGATCTATGTCCAACACATTATCCACATAATAGTAGCATCATGGAAAACACAGTGGGTTGTGGCACACTTCTTATTTTTTAAATCTCCTTGTTTAAATGTAAATGGAAAGCTTAAGGTCTGAGTGCACGTGAAGGAGTTGGAGTAGAATACCAACGAAATGGAGGTGAGGGGTAATTTGAAATTTGGGAAACACAATGCAGAGTATTTCAGTTTCTTGAATGTCTTCCAAATCACACATTCCATTGTTTTGTTTAAATTTAAGTCGATTGATAATAAGACTCCAGAAAATAACTCTGAATGGGAAACACAGTGTTGGGTTTCAGTTATTTGAATCTCCTTGTTTTAATGTAGAGGGTTTTACAAGTTCTTTGTGTTTGAAATTTGGGAAACAAAATGTGGAGTATTTCCATTGCTTGAATCTCATCAAAATCACACATTCCATTGTTGTGTTTCAATTTCACACCATTGAAAAATGAAACTGCAAAAAATAATTCTAAATGGGAAACACAATGCTGGGTTTTAGTTATTTTAATCATCCACTTGAGATGTAAAGGGTCATCTCATGGTGGGTTGTTTGGTTCTTAATACCCATGGTTTTGTAAGATCAAAGAACACATGAAAAACATAGACATGAACACACATGGATACCTACTTTGAGCAAAACACTCTTTTTCAATATCTGCCCATATGTTTCCAACACAAAATTCACATAACAGTAGCATCATGGAAAATACAGTGGGTTGTGGCTCACTTCTTATTTTTTTGTCCGAAATGTAATAAAATAATGTTTTCAACTTCCCTTTCTTGTCTTATGAGATCCCTTTCTTTAAGAAAAACAGTCTTGCTCACTACCTGTTCATATGTTTCCAGCAAATTTTTTTACTTAACTATTGCAGTTTGGAAAACACAATGGGTTGTCCCTGACTTTGTAAAAATAGTAGGAAGACAACAGCTAGTGTTATGCACACAGTAAGAGGACAGTGTATTGAATCTAAGCTTCATAATTGTTAACAACCCTTACTTTCAGCAAAAATCTCTTGTTCGATCTCTGCCCAACACATTATTCACATAACAATAGCATCATGGAAAACACAGTGGGTTGTGGCTCACTTCTTATTTTTTCCTGACTGTAAGAAAATAATGTTTATAAATTCCCTTTCTTGTCTTATGGGAGCCGACTAATTGCTAGTCAAAATTCACCTATGTACATCGAAAAACGCATGAAAAACATACACATGAACATACATGGATACCTACTTTGAGAAAAACACTCTTTTTGAATATCTGCCCATATGTTTCCAACACAAAATTTACATAACAGTAGCATCATGGAAAGCACAGTGGGTTGTGGCTCACTTCTTATTTTTTCCTAACTGTAACAAAATAATGTTTTCAATTTCCCTTTCTTGTCTTATGGGAGCCGACTAACTGCTAGTCAAAATTAACCTATGTACATCAAAGAACACATGAAAAACATACACATGAACATACATGGATACCTACTTTGAGCAAAACACTCTTTTTCAATATCTTCCCATATGTTTCCAACACAAAATTCACATAATAGTAGCATCATGGAAAACACAATGGGTTGTGGCTGACTTCTTATTTCTTTGTCAGGAATGTAACAAAATAATGTTTTCAACCTCCCTTTCTTGTCTTATGAGACCCCTTTCTTTAAGAAACAATCTTGCTCACTAATTGTTCATATGCTTCCAAAAAAAAATTTACTTAACTGTTGCAGTATGGAAAACACAATGGGTTGTCTCTGACTTTGCAAAAATAGTAAGAAGACAACAACTAGTGTTATGCACACAGTAAGAGGACAATGTATTGAATCTGAGCTTCATAACTTTTAACAACCCTTACTTTCAGGAAAACACTCTTGCTCGATCTCTGCCCAGCACATTATTCACATAACAGTAGCATCATGGAAAACATAGTGGGTTGTGGCTCACTTATTTTTGTAAATATCCTTGTTTAAATGTAAATGGAAAGCTTAAGGTCTGAGTGCATGTGTAGGAGTTGGAGTAGAATACTGAAGAAATGGAGGTGAGGGGTAATTTGAAATTTGGGAAACACAATGTGGAGTATTTCAATTTCTTGAATGTCTTCCAAATCACACATTCCGTTGTTGTTTTTAAATTTAAGTCGATTGATAATAAGACTCCACAAAATAACTCTGAATGGGAAACACAGTGTTGGGTTTCAGTTATTTGAATCTCCTTGTTTTAATGTAGAGGGTTTTACAAGTTCTTTGTGTTTAAAATTTGGGAAAAAGAATGTGGAGTATTTACATTGCTCGAATGTCTTCAAAATCACACATTCCATTGTTGTGTTTTAATTTCACACCATTGAAAAAAGAAACTACAAAAAATAATTCTGAATGGGAAACGCAGTGCTGGGTCTCAATAAAAAAACCATATAAAATTATTCTCATTGGGAAACATAGTGGGTTGTGGCTCACTTCTTATTTTTTCCTAACTGTAACAAAATAATGTTTTCAACTTCCATTTCTTGTCTTATGGGAGCCAGCTAACTTCTAGTCAAAATTCACCTATGTACATCGAAGAACGTATGAAAACCATAGACATGAACATACATGGATACCTTGTTTGAGCAAAACACTCTTTTTCAATATCTGCCCATATGTTTCCAACAAAAAAGTCACATAACAGTAGCATCATGGAAAACACAGTGGATTGTGGCTCACTTCTTATTTTTTTGTCCGAAATGTAACAAAATAATGTTTTCAACTTCCCTGTCTTGTCTTATGAGACCCCTTTCTTTAAGAAATATAGTTTTGCTCAATACCTGTTCATATGCTTCCAACAAAAAATTTACTTAACTGTTGCAGTATGGAAAACACAATGGGTTGTCCCTGACTTTGCAAAAACTAGAAGAAGATAGCAGCTAGTGTTATGTACACAGTAAGAGGACAACGTATTGAATCCGAGCTTCATAATTTTCAATAACCCTTACTTTCAGCAAAACACTCTTGTTCAATCTCTACCCAATACATTATTCACATAACAGTTGCATCATGGAAAACACAATGGGTTGTGCATCTCTTATTTTCTTTTCTAAACTGTAACAAAATAGTCTTTTCAACTTCAGTTTCTTGTTTTATGACACCCCTTAGTTTAGCAAAAACAGTAAGAAGACAATAGCCAGTGTTATGCACACAGTAAGAGGACAATGTATTGAATCTGAGCTTCATAATTTTGAAGAACCCTTGCTTTCAGCAAAACACTCTTGTTCGATCTCTACCCAACACATTATTCACATAACAGTAGCATCATGGAAAGCACAGTGGGTTGTGCCTCACTTATTTTCTTTTCTGGACTGTAACAAAAATAGTCTTTTCAACTTCAGTTTCCTTTTTTATGACACCCCTTACTTAAATAAAAACAGTAAGAAGACAATAGCTAGTGTTATGCACAGAGTAGGAAGACAAGAAAAGTTGCAGATTTTGATATTCCATTTCAATATCCTTATACATTTCGATGAGAAGATGCACAAGAAAAGTTGCAGAATGGAAAACACAAACTGTAACAAAATAGTGTATTCAAGTTCACCGTCAAATTTTATAATAACAATACACATAAATTGGTGAAATGTAAAAATATTTTGTGTCAATATTACACAATCTGAACAAAATTAAAATGCACATTTAATACTGGTCACACTGAAGATTGTGTCAACCATTTATGAACAGGTATAATCTTTGTGTTCTCAGCATCTGGAAGCATTTTTCGCACTTTGATTGTCAAGGTGGAATTGACAACATACAATGTTGGCACCCCGTAATTCTCATGTAGCAGCCTGAAGGAGGGCCTGACATGGTGGATCTCAAACCTAACAATGTGGTTGAATTTCAACATGGCCAACAACCATTCCTCCATAGGACCTTTGTGATTACTAATCATAGATTCCCCCTTGAGGAATCTCATAAACCTCATGCTCAGCTGATCTATAAGATTGTGCCTCTGTATGATAACTGTTGGTCTAATGCACACCTTCCATATGCATCCAACTAGGAAAAGGTCTCAAATTTCTCGGTAAATAGACATTGGCCAATCACATAAATTGACAATCTCTATTTGTAGATTGTAATATTGAACATCCATGCCCATATGCACCCAAACTCCAAAGACGTTGAAGAAGTGAGCATAATTATCACATTGCAAATCTGTGCGGTTTGGACCTTTTCTATTAAATCTCCTTAACATCTTTTCCCACAACCTATACGGGAGGCTGAGTTCCTCGATTCGAGCAAGAATATTGCATGGAAGATATGGGTGGTAGTTCATCAACCAACTAGCCACCCATGCTTGAGAACTGTGAGACATCTTTTATAGGACTGCACCAACAGGTTGTAAAATTCCTGAAATGAAAGACAAAACAACTATTTTAGACGGTAGACCTGCATTCTCTAATTAGAAGGACATTGTTAATGCAATGGAAACAATGAAAACATAAGCGAGCAAAGTGGACTTATTTAGATAATGTATGCACTAAAGAGACTGTACTTATTGTTTGAACTGAACGAGGTGACACATGCAGTATCTCCAAAGGGCATATGGCAACGCATGATTTGAATAGTGGGAAGAAGAATGCCTGAAAGGAAAGAGAACAAAAATTTCAGCACATTCAACAACCTTTTCTAATTAGAAACACACGAAACAGTTGGTAAAAAATATTGAAAGCGAAAGAAAAATTTTCATAACTAAGTAACTGTCTATGGACGGTGTCTTTTCCAACATGGAAAATAATTTGAGCATTTTATTTTTTGCAATCACATGAGTTGAAGCAATGAATTGTACAAAATATATTTTTGTTACGAATAGAAGATGCAAATGATCACAATTGGAGGATGGAAAACACAATGGGTTCTGCTTGACATTTTTATTTTCTGCAAACTGTAACAAAACAAGGTCTCGAAGTTCACCTTCTTGTCAATCTTAATTAGTCGTGCTTGAATAATTTAATAGGCTTAATTATTCTATTTGTAAAATAGGCCTATCTTGGGGTCCACGACAGCGAAGAAGAGCTTGTTTGAAGTGTTTGTTCCATAAGGTATTTTTTGTTCCAGAAACCCATTTGTGCCAATTATTACATACCAGAAATTGAGATGCTATTGTTTTGAAAAGAATGCTTGAATACATGACTCTACCGCTGGAAATGCACTCAATTAGCTGAAAGCTAGAAAGGAGCAGGTCTTAAATCATGATCTACTTTTACAAATACAAAGGCTCAAGGCAACACTAATCTACTAAACTCTTACTTTATGCACAAAAAAAGCTCTATCAAATGAGGCTTTAATAGAATACTATATTCCAAACCTTCCCATGCTCTACCACCATGAAACATGATTAGAAATGTTTGCCCATGCTTTAGCAACAAACTTTCAACCCCTTTGAATGCACTTTCCTCAGTTACCAACTTGTACGCATCCTTTTTCATTGGAAATCTTCTGTATTTTATAAAGATCAATAACCAAACATTGAATGGTTCGCTTCCCCTACATGATTCAAAAAATACACTTCTTAAATTATATAACGTCATACCAAAAAATGGACTTATATAAGCAAAGTTATTAAATTTGAACCATACCTTCCATTGGGTTTACACCCGCAAAAGACAGTCGCCAACGAGGACTCCTTTCTCAAGCTTGGAATGTTGAAGTGAACAAAAAAATCCATAAACGGAATCATAAAGTTCATGGCGTGGTACAAGCACATACTGGAAAAAGGAATCTGCAATACCATTTCCTATTACAATAAAGATATTGAAATGGGTTTTCTCATACTCACCCATATTAGATGTTGTATCCTCTGCCACATCCATAGCAGTTGCACCTGAAGTCTGACATTGCATATTGACATTCAAATTAAAACTATTGTTCATGGACAATGGAAAAGAGTCATCCAAAGGGGTTCGGTGATTTGACTATTGTGTGGAATACTTTGTACGCCGGGTTGGGCGTCGACGACGATCCCTGGTTGCACTAAACCATGGACGCATGCAAACGGTGCTACTTGTAGCTTGATCAGGATCCATAATGAATTCAAACGGAAATTCATTTGATTGTCGTCGGTCCTCTACAAACCTATCCACGCATTTTGCATATGACTGCACCTATTGTAGAGATTGTGGCGGTGTACACATCACTTTCTTCAAGAGCTCGTTAGTGTCATTCCAAAGAGACATTGTCACCACATGTTCATCATATACATGAGTCATAGAAGGAGCTTGCACAGGGGTCAGAACATTAGGGTTTTTTTCTTCTATGACCCCCTCTGACAATGTCTCATTGAAATCTATGTTTGAATCAATTGGTTGACTTCCCCTGTCTAAATGAGGACCTAGAAGAAATTTTCATTAGGCTGTAGAAAATGCAAAACACATTTGACTCGAATAAAGTAATGCAATTCAAATTGAAATTCACTTACCATGGACCACCCCTTCAATGACAGATGATCTTTTAATCAAGTGAGCAACCTTGACAACATGTTTGCAAGTGTTCCCCTCCAAACTCCAAGGGTAGTCACAAACAAAAAGGTGCTCCCCAAATTTCCAAACAAGGTAGTGCATTGACCTACTTTGAATTTTCACCCAGTACCATCCAGGATCTATTTCATCGGGAATACAGTCATTGTCTGAAATTGCCTCGGCCTGCTCCACACTAGATCGCATATTTAAATATATTTTTTTCATCAGAAAACCATAGTGCTGCAACTTTTCCTTTTGCCTATAGAATGGTTCCATTTTATACACAAGTGTGTAATACAAATAGTCCATTCTCCTATTGCATTTTTGTAAACGATCACACAAGTACCGAGTTTTTAGTATGCAATGGTACGACTCAATGGCTGCATTCGTATCCTGGTTGGTATGTGGGAATAGTTTGCAATTTTTTGCCCACATGGCTGCAAACAAAAACATCCAATATTCAAGTAAGACACAATGTATTAGATGTGACATCAAATAATTTGAATGGTGCAAATCATGCAAGGTGACAAAAATTGTCAATTGACCAATTCGACCTTCTCCTTCGCACCAAGTCTTCTTGAAGTACTCTAAGAATCAGGCTTGATCATTGAACTCCTCAAAGAAAGAGTTCAATAGCTGAGTGACGCAATCTTCAGTGTCAACGATTGCCATCATGATCGTGCCAAGACACGGAAGACGTCCATTGCCCTTTCTTTGGTTGCATACTTGTATACATTCTTTAGCCAAGCCCTTTTGACATGCCAAAGGCATAGAAGCACACATCATTGAAAGACAACCATAATAGACAATACAAACGATATTGTTTACCACTCGAATGCATGGGAAAGTGGCATTGAAAATGAATAGAAAATGGGAAAGGTACACAAATGAAGAAAGGGATACACATACTATATGGCTTGGATCTCTGCAGTTGCATCATCTATCAAAAATGAATTGATTCTCCAGTCGGGCCTAGCTCTTCTTCCACATTCGAGAAATACGCGTAGCCACACAGAGATGGCCTGAATCTTGTTTCATGAGGAGACTACCCACGCAACCGGCACACCACTCTATTGCTCATTGAAAATGAGGAGAGTATACAATGGGTACTATAGAGAGAGCAACTCAGCATGAGCATTGTGAAGTTTACATCCAGTAAGATCATTGAAAACATGACGAACTATTTGTCAATGTTTGTAAGGCCTCACCTCATATTTGTTAGTTGAAAATGTGGAATCCATCGAGATGACTGAATTATGCGAGCAGCTAACCATCTTATCCAACATCCATGGAGTCTGAACCCTGATAACAAAAGGCATATTGTTCCCATCAGGCCATTGAAAGTAGAAGAAGTTTTCAAAGTCTTCTCCACTCCACAGTAGGATACTTGTGGAATCAACTTTGTGTTTTTGTGCGTGAGTACAACGTACCTTTCACCACACATTCATTACATCCTTTCTTGTAAGGAATTGATCTCTCTTGGACATCATGCCACATAATAGAGGATCACTAATGTGTCTATCCATTATTGCACTGACACTGACATCCATGAGCAAAAGGCTTTCAATATAGCTTTTGCACTCCGCGGATAGATTAGTAGAAAACATAGAACGCTTCTCTCCACTTGTGTCATGAATGCCATGGAAAAATTCACTATTTTTATCTATGTGGAACATTTCTTTGTAGATAATATAGGCAACATCAGGTTCACCTTCCATAACCTTTACCATGAAGTGGTATTGACAACCTCACTTTTGTATAAACATTTTATGTGGTTTCTTCTCTAGTGGAGGCTAGTTTCTATTGTCTTTAGGACTGTATTGACACCAGTAGCTACAAGAAAGGCATCATCTCATCATGTTCAACCAAGAGAGTAAAATATCATTCGGCCATAGAAATGAATGTCGATATATACAAACCTCTTATACAAAAAAATTTTACTATAAGTTTTGTCGTAGACGACACAGGAGGTCGTAGGTTCTCTTATTTTCTTGTCCAAAAAAATTGTTTCTACACCTTCAACGCACATTTCACCATGAATGAACTGATCAAGTCTTGTAAGAGGAATTGTTGCAACAAGGTCAGGGACCTTATCCTTGTTCACGGAAATAGTAGCCCATTCCAAATTGGAAGACAAAAAAGGAGAGCCTCCATTTTGTACATCTTGCACCTCCAATTCGTCTAGGTTCTTCCATTTCAAACCTCTCCCCATTCTAGGAAATCACAACATTGGACAAACACTTAAAATTAGTGTGGATTATGTGAAGAAGAAGGAAAAAATCATTCATTAAAACATAGATAAAATGTGCTTGCATTGCTCTCACCCACATAAAACCAATAGGACGTTCTGGCTTCAATTGAGGAAAATTAAAGGTGATAGATTCAAACGAGCTACACATAAAATATAACACAAATGCATGCTGGAAATCAGATAGTCGAACAACCCAAACATTATGTTTTCTAAATAACAATTGTTTTCTGCACTTTTCTTTCAATCATGAGAAATTCAAACACAACAATGGAATATGTCATTTTGAATACATTCATATGGTTTTCTAACATTCCATGTTTCACACCGGGAGGTGTTAAGAAGAAAGAAACCCACCCTGAGACAACCCTTCACATTTAAACATGGACATTCAAATAACTGAAACCCAACACTGTGTTTTCCAAATCACATTTTTGTTTTCCAATTGATTTTGTCAATCATGCGAAATTTAAACACAATAATGGAATGTGTGATTTGGAAGACAAACATATTGTATTGTAACATTCCATATTGCAAAACCCTGGGTTTTAAGAAACAAGCAACCCACCATGACACAACCCCCTACATTTAAAGAAGGAGATTCAAATAACTGGAACCCAGCACTGTGTTTCCCATTCAGAATTATTTTGTGGAGTTTTCTTATCAATCGACTAAAATTTATACACAACAATGGAATGTGTGATTTGGAAGATAGTCATACTGTATTGTAACATTCCATATTGAGACAAAGAAAAATAAAAACAATAAACTAATTGACAAGATTATTTCTTTTAGAATTCACAAATTCAGCAAATATAACATCAACACTATTCAACTCAACAAATATCATATTGAAGAATGATCGTAGAAGCACAAAGACATTTGTGATCAAAAAAATATTTACAAACTAAAGGATTCAATCTTATTTCCTTTTTTCTCAATACAAAATATGGGTTCAAAGGCTCCATGGCTACATAACAGACATTGTTTCCATTACACCCTACGAAAACAGTGACTATTCATAATTACAAAATTTACATGCATGTAAATTAAAGATTAAGTTTTAGTTGATAGAAAACAAGTTCACTAAACATCTGGAGGAAGCAAACCCTGTAAAATCGCCCCAAGCATTTCATTAAGCAAATTATTAAATTCCACATCTTCTTCCTCTCTATCTAGGACAGAGATCACCCTCCAATATTTAGCATGGCTGGACTTTTCCTTCCATGCAAGCAAACATAGCTCAGAAACAATATCGAGTTGTTCCTCCTCGAGCCTAATTAGATTAGGCTGAATGATTGGTACTGGCTCATTTTTGTGTTCCGCAACTTCACCAGGAAGCACCATGTCGAACAAAAACCTGGGATAAAAAATCAGACACCTTAACAAAAACGTGGGTGTTAAGAAACAAGCAACCGACCATAACAAAACCCTTTACATTTCAAGTGGATGATTAAAATAACTAAAACCCAACACTGTGTTTCCCATTCAAAATTATTTTTTGCAGTTCCTTTTTTCAATGGTGCGAAATTGAAACACAACTATGGAATGTGAGATTTTGAAGACATTCGAGCAACCGAAATACTCCACATTTTGTTTCCCAAATTTCAAAGACAAAGAACTTGTAAAACCCTCTACATTAAAACAAGGAGATTCCAAAAAAATGAAACCCAACACTATGTTTTGCATTGAGAATAATTTTGGACAGTTTTTTTATTGAAACCCAGCATTGCATTTCCCATTCAAAATTATTATTCAACAATATCTTTTTTCAATGGTGCGAAATTGAAACACAACAATGGAATGTGAGATTTTGAAGACATTCGAGCAACTGAAATACTCCACATTCTGTTTCCCACATTTCAAAGACAAAGAACTTGTAAAACCTTCTACATTAAAACAAGGAGATTAAAAAAAATGAAACACAACACTATGTTTCCCATTGAGAATAATTTTGGATAGTTTTTTTATTGAAACCCAGCACTGCGTTTCCTATTCAGAATTATTATTTGCAGTTTCTTTTTTCAAAGGTGCAAAATTGAAACACAACAATGGAATGTGTGATTTTGAAGACATTCGAGCAACCGAAATACTCCACATTCTGTTTCTCAAATTTCAAAGACAAAGAACTTGTAAAACCCTCTACATTAAAACATGGAGATTCAAAAAATGGAACCCCAGCACTGTGTTTCCCATTGAGAATAATTTTGGACAGTTTTTTTATTGAAACCTAGCACTGCGTTTCCCATTCAAAATTATTTTTTGTAGATTTTTTTTTCAATGGTGCGAAATTGAAACACAAAAATGTAATATGTGATTTTGAAGACATTCGAGCAACCGAAACACTCCACATTCTGTTTCCCAAATTTCAAAAGCAAAGAATTTGTAAAACCCTCTACATTAAAACAACGAGATTCAAAAAAATGAAACCCAGCACTGTGTTTCCCATTGAGAATAATTTTGGACAGTTTTTTTATTGAAACCCAGAACTCTATTTCACATTCAGAATTATTATTTGTAGTTTCCTTTTTCACTGTGCGAAATTGAAACAAAACAATGGAATGCGAGATTTTGAAGACATTCAAGCAACCCAAATACTCCATATTTTGTTTCCCAAATTTCAAAGATAAAGAACTTGTAAAACCCTCTACATTAAAACAAGGAGATTCAAAAAAAATGAAACCCAACACTCTGTTTCCCATTGAGAATAATTTTGGACAGTTTTTTTATTGAAACCCAGCACTGCGTTTTCCATTCAGAATGATTATTTGCAGTTTTTTTTTTCAAAGGTGCAAAATTGAAACACAACAATGGAATGTGTTATTTTTTAAATATTCGAGCAACCCAAATACTCCACATTTTGTTTCCCAAATTTCAAAGACAAAGAACTTGTAAAACCCTCTACATTAAAACAAGGAGATTCAAAAAAATGAAACCCAGCACTGTGTTTCCCGTTGAGAATAATTTTGGACAATTTTTTTATTGAAACCCAAAACTCTGTTTCACATTCAGAATTATTATTTGTAGTTTCCTTTTTCACTGTGCGAAATTGAAACAAAACAATGGAATACGAGATTTTGAAGACATTCAAGCAACCGAAATACTCCATATTCTATTTCCCAAATTTCAAAGACAAAGAAATTGTAAAACCCTCTACATTAAAACAAGGAGATTCAAAAAAAATGAAACCCAACACTGTGTTTCCCATTGAGAATAATTTTGGACAGTTTTTTTATTCAAACCCAGCACTGCGTTTCCCATTCAGAATGATTATTTGCTGTTTTTTTTTTCAAAGGTGAAAAATTGAAACACAATAATGGAATGTGTGATTTTTAAAATATTCGAGCAACCGAAATACTCCACATTTTGTTTCCCAAATTTCAAAGACAAAGAACTTGTAAAACCCTCTATATTAAAACAAGGAGATTCAAAAAAATGAAACCCAGCACTGTGTTTCCTATTGAGAATAATTTTGGACAGTTTTTTTATTGAAACCCAGCACTACGTTTCCCATTAAGAATTATTATTTACAGTTTATTTTTTCAATGGTGTTAAATTTAAATACAACAATGGAATGTGAGATTTTGAAGACATTCAAGCAACCAAAATACTCCACATTCTGTTTCCCAAATTTCAAAGACAAAGAACTTGTAAAACCCTCTACATTAAAACAAGGAGATTCAAAAAAATGAAACTCAGCATTGTGTTTCCCATTGAGAATAATTTTGGACAGTTTTTTAATTGAAACCCAGCACTGCGTTTCCCATTCAGAATTATTATTTGGAGTTTCTTTTTCCAATGGTGTGAAATTGAAACACAACAATGGAATGTGTGATTTTGAAAACATTCGAGCAACCGAAATACTCCACATTTTGTTTCCCAAATTTAAAAGAAAAAGAACTTGTAGAGCCCTCTACATTAAAACAAGGAGATTCAAAACAAAAAACCCCAGCACTGTGTTTCTCATTGCGAATAATTTTGGATAGTTTTTTTATTGAAACCCAGCACTGCGTTTCCCATTCAGAATTATTATTTGTAGTTTTTCTTTCAATGGTGCAAAATTGAAACACAACAATAGAATGTGTGATTTTGAAGATATTCGAGCAATCGAAATACTCCACATTCTGTTTCCCAAATTTCAAAGACAAAGAACTTGTAAAACCCTCTATATTAAAACAAGGAGATTCATAAATATGAACCCCAGCACTGTGTTTCCCATTGAGAATAATTTTGGACAGTTTTGTTATTGAAACCCAGCACTGCATTTCCCATTCAGAATTATTATTTGTAGTTTCTTTTTTCAATGGTGTGAAATTGAAACACAACAATGGAATGTGTGATTTTGAAAACATTCGAGCAACCAAAATACTCCACATTCTATTTTCCAAATTTCAAAGACTAAGAACTTGTAAAACCCTCTACATTAAAACAAGGAGATTCAAAAAAATGAACCCCAACACTGTGTTTCCCTTTGAGAATAATTTTGGACAGTTTTTTAATTGAAACTCAGCACTGCGTTTCCCATTCAGAATTATTATTTGCAGTTTCTTTTGTCAATGGTGCAAAATTGAAACAGAACAATGGAATGTGTGATTTTGAAGATATTCGAGCAACTGAAATACTCCACATTCTGTTTCCTAAATTTCAAAGACAAAGAATTTGTAAAACCCTCTATTATTTGCAGGTTTTTTTTTCAATGGTGCGAAATTGAAACACAACAATGGAATGTGTGATTTTGAAGACATTCTTGCAACCAAAATACTCCCCATTCTGTTTCCCAAATTTCAATGACAAAGAACTTGTAAAACCCTGTACAATAAAACAAGGAGATTCAAAAAAATGAACCTCAGTACTATGTTTCTCATTGAGAATAATTTTGGATAGTTTTTTGTTTGAAACCCAGCACTGCGTTTCTCATTCAGAATTATTATTTGGAGTTTTTTTTTCAATGGTGCGAAATTGAAAGACAAAAATAGAATGTGTGATTTTGAAGACATTCGAGCAACCGAAATACTCCACATTCTGTTTCCCAAATTTCAAAGACAAAGAACTTGTAAAACCCTCTACACTAAAACAAGGAGATTCAAATAAATGAACCCCAGCACTGTGTTTCCCATTGAGAATAATTTTGGACAGTTTTTTTATTGAAACCCAGCACTACGTTTTCCATTCAAAATTATTATTTGTAGTTTCTTTTTTCAATGGTGTGAAATTGAAACACAACAATGGAATGTTTTTTTTTTAAGACATTCGAGCAACTGAAAAACTCTACATTTTGTTTCCTAAATTTCAAAGACAAAGAATTTGTAAAACCCTTTATTTTTTGCAGTTTTTTTTTCAATGGTGCAAAATTGAAACCTAACAATGGAATGTGTGATTTTGAAGACATTCAAGCAACTGAAATACTCCATATTCTGTTATCTAAATTTCGAATACAAAGAATTTGTAAAACCCTCTATTATTTGCAGTTTCTTTTTTCAATGGTGCGAAATTGAAACACAAAAATGGAATATGTGATTTTGAAGACATTCGAGCAACCGAAATACTCCCCATTTTGTTTCCCAAATTTCAATGACAAAGAACTTGTAAAACCCTCTACATTAAAAGAAGGAGATTCAAAAAAATGAAACCCAGCACTGTGTTTCCCATTGAGAATAATTTTGTACAATTTTTTTATTGAGACCCTGCACTGCGTTTCCCATTCGGAATTATTTTTTGCAATTTCATTTTTCAATGGTGCGAAATCGAAACACAACAATGGAATGTGTGATTTTGAAGACATTCGAGCAACTGAAATACTCCACCCTTTTTTTCCTAAATTTTAAAGACAGAGAATTTGTAAAACCCTCTATTATTTGCAGTTTTCTATTTTCAATGGTGTGAAATTGAAACACAACAATGGAATGTGTGATTTTGAAGACATTCGAACAACCAAAGTACTCCACATTCTGTTTCCCACATTTCAAAGACAAAGAACTTGTAAAACCCTCTACATTAAAACAAGGAGATTCAAAAAAATGAACCCCAACACTGTTTTTCCCATTGAGAATAATTTTGGACACTTTCTTTATTGAAACCTAGCACTGCGTTTCCCATTCAGAATTATTATTTGCAATTTTTTTTTTCAATGGTGCGAAATTGAAACACAATAATGGAATATGTGATTTTGAAGACATTCGAGCAACTGAAATACTCCATATTCTATTTCCTAAATTTCAAAGACAAAGAATTTGTAAAACCCTCTATTATTTGTAGTTTCTTTTTTCAATGGTGCGAAATTGAAACACAACAATGGAATATGTGATTTTGAAGACATTCGAGTAACCGAAATACTCCCCATTTTGTTTCCCAAATTTCAAAGACAAAGAACTTGTAAAACCCTCTACATTAAAACAAGGAGATTCAAAAAAATGAACCCTAACACTATTTTTCCCATTGAGAATAATTTTGGATAGTTTTTTTATTGAAACCCAGCAATGCGTTTCCCAATCAGAATTATTATTTGCAATTTCTTTTTTCAATGGTGCGAAATTGAAACACAAAAATGGAATGTGTGATTTTGAAGACATTCGAGGAATCGAAATACTCCACATTCTGTTTCCCAAATTTCAAAGACAAAGAACTTGTAAAACCCTCTACATTAAAACAAGGATATTCAAAAAAATGAAACCCAGCACTATGTTTCCCATTGAGAATAAATTTTTATAGCTTTTTTATTGAGACCCAACACTGCGTTTCCCATTCAGAATTATTTTTTGCAATTTCTTTTTTCAATGGTGCAAAATTGAAACACAATAATGGAATGTGTGATTTTGAAGACATTCGTGCAACCGAAATACTCCACATTCTGTTTCCTAAATTTCAAAGACAAAGAACTTGTAAAAGCCTGTATTTTTTGCATTTTCTTTTTTCAATGGTGTGAAATTGAAACACAACAATGGAATGTGTGATTTTGAAGACATTCGAGCAACTGAAATACGCCACATTCTATTTCCCAAATTTCAAAGACAAAGCACTTGTAAAACCCTTTACATTAAAACAAGGAGATTCAAAAAAATGAAACCCAGCATTGTGTTTCCCATTGAGAATAATTTTGGATAGTTTTTTTTATTGAAATCCAACACTGCGTTTCCCATTCAAAATTATTTTTTGCAGTTTCTTTTTTCAATGGTGCAAAACTGAAACACAACAATGGAATGTTTGATTTTCAAGACATTCGAGCAACCGAAATACTCCACATTCTCTTTCCCAAATTTCAAAAAAAAAGAACTTGTAAAACCCTCTACATTAAAACAAGGAGATTCAAAAAAATGAAACCCGGCATTGTGTTTCCCATTGAGAATAATTTTGTACAGGTTTTTTATTGAAACCCAACACTGCGTTTCCCATTCAGAATTATTTTTTGTAGTTTCTTTTTTCAATGGTGTGAAATTGAAACACAACAATGGAATGTGTGATTTTGAAGATATTCGAACAATTGAAATACTCCACATTTTATTTCCCAAATTTCAAACACAAAGAACTTGTAAAACCCTCTACTTGCAACAAAATTATCCCTCACCTCGATTTCGTGTGTATTCTCCTCCAAATCCTCCATGTGCACTCCACACTTTAGCTAATTTGGTCGGTATTCTCCTCGAATTCATGCACGTGCTCTCAGACCTTCAGCTTTCCTTTTCAACGTGCAGACAGGAAACAAGAAACAAATATTATTTTCGACTTGCTTTCTCCAAACATAAAAGGCCCATGTCATTCCCTTCCACTTTTCCCGCGCCGCACAAGAAACTTGCCGACGAAGATAACCTACCCACTTTCTACGCCCAGGAACGGGTGGGAAAATGCACCTAACGACGTCATTATTAACTCTTGTCTGACCGTAGATCGGACGTTTCATCCCCTCCACCAGTTTCATGTGTCCGGGGGGCCATACACTATGACAGTCTCGTCATGTTATGTATGTATCCATGTATGTTCATGTGTATGTTTTTCATGCATTTTTCGATGTACATAGGTGAATTTTGTCTAGCAGTTAGTCAGCTCCCTTTACTAAAACTTGAATATTTCTTCAAATAATATTATTACTGCGCATTTCATTCTCATTATAATATTATTACGATATTTCATTCTCATTATTAATACTATAATATTTATTCTTCAAATAATATAAACCATGTTATTATTTTTGTTACAACCTCTCCTTAAACACTCGCTATTCAGATTTACATTGCAGTTAGCATTATTACCCTCCATTATTATTAAAATCAATATTGACAGTAACTAATTACATGATAGTATGAGTTTAAAATATCCTAACCAGATTAAATTAGAGCTTTAAAATACATTAACAATAAGATAACAGAAGCTACAGTACGGCCTTATATCTTTTAAGAGAACACAACTAATATCTGATGATGACAAGGCACCTTGATCGCCATAAATCTGATTGCAATGGCTATCATAGTCTCATAAATAAAGTCAAGTAGATATTGGTGAACTAACGTTGGTATGGCTGGTGAATCCTTTAATAAATGACAGAAATACATGCCATCCACTAACAAGGTGACTGGATAAATGCAAGAATTTGATTGGTAACATATCTATTCTTTTTTACGCTACCAGTACTATTGACCTACCATATTTTGGTTTGATTAATGCGGGAGCAACATTATATGCAAGCAAGTCATTTACCCCGATAAAGCTTGAATTAATTTGTAGACTTTGGGTAGGCTGTGCATCAGCATTATTTTAAATCTTTGGATGTAGACATTATCATAATGACTATACCCGAGCTATGTCCACTTGGAAGACTGTGCCCATGGCCCCCTATTGCAGTTTAGACTGAAATGAAGGCTTGCTGGTCATTTTATTTAAAATAGCACTCTAACGACAACTAGGGGAGAGGAGTCGATACGTAGGCGGGGGCCCGAATGTGCGATGGGACATGTACTCATTGGGGCCCACACCTATACACTGGTCCTCCACAAGGTAAGCTTAATTTCATCCATAGATAGGCTTGATCACATCAAACATAAATCAGATATAAAATGCACACAAGTTAGCATTAATTTAAAAACTTAACAAGTACATAGTGGCAGCCAAACATGATGAAGTGTATCCAACTTGTATCCGACATTGAACAAGTACCATTCTGACATGGAATTAAAACAACCCAAACACTAAGACATGCACCCTTCCCCGTAAACTATTAAACCCAACTTTCGCACCAATACAGGTGTCACTTTCACATTAGTCACAACTACAGAAAATAAACAAGATGCCAACTCAACAACTTTGAAACCCATCCGACCCATCTTTGACCGACTGGAGAACCCATTACAAGATTGTTTCCCATCGTAGCATAACCAAACCAACACGCAAATGCATTCGCCTGTCCCGTCTACCATGAGATCTACAACACGTATCAACTTCAATCTGTCCCATCTTGCCAAGTAGGGTGCGCACATACAGGAGCCAAATGCAAATATCCCACCTGCATCCATTTAACACTCCTGTAAGGCCGCCATTATTCAAAACAAAAGCATGGAAACAATTTCAAATAATCCACCAAACCAATCAAGTCAAGAATTAAAGGCTGAAATCAATCAAATCTCCAATTCATACGAAACAAAACTCAAATTCAAAAGAGGACAACAAGTTATTTCACCACACCAAACAACCATCAATCAAATTCCAATAATTCCCAATTCAAATAGCCATGAAAACCAACAAGTATTTAGTTATTCTGCAGTGAGCGACATAAGAAAAGGAGGAGTGACAAGCATAGAATTGAACGAGTTAACATCAAGGGGAGGCAACAACTCAGATTCCAGTGTACCAGCATCCATATTGTACCAAGTTTTCCTTTTCACACTTGTTCTTCATTACAGCCATTAATAGCATCCATATTGATCTTCATCAAACCCATTATAGTCATATTACATGTTTCTTTATGTATCGGTAGGGTTTATATTGCAAATATTGCAGTCATAGGTTAGCATAGTGTTCCATAGGGTTTATAATGCATATATTACAGTCATGGTTTACCATTTAAGGCTTTCCCTAGGGTTTATACTTCAAATATTACAGTCATAGTTTACCATCTCTATTTCCCTAGGGTTTATATTGAAAATGTTACAGTCATAGTTTACCCTTTCCGTTTCAGTAGGGTTTATATTGCAAATATTACACTCATAGTTTAACATTTCTGTTACATAGGTTCTGCATTATCATTCACTTTGCTTATCGTAGTCTCACATCGTAGTCTCATAGGTTCTGCATTAATGTTTATATGTTACATATTGGTCATGGTTTACCATTTCTATTTCAATGGTCCTACATTATCATTCACTCAGATTATCTTATTCTCATAGGTTCTGCATTATCATTCACTCTAGTTATATTATTCTCATAGGTTCTACATTATCATTGACTCTGCTTAGCATAATCTCACAGGTTCTGCATTATCATTCACCCTGCTTATCTTATTCTTCTTTCAGTTCTACATTGTCATTCACTCTGGATATCTTATTCTCATATCTTCTGCATTATCAGTCTCTAAAGTTTCTGTTGTTTAAACATGAGTGTGGTTTTCACTTTCCTATGCATGAGAATGTTAATGTTGTAAATGCTTAAAAGGTTATGAGACGTTCTTAAACTCTAACTCCCTTGCATAGCTTGTAATTTTGTGCTTCTTACTCCTCTACTTCCTTATGTCGCTCACTCCAGAATAGATAACTCAAGATAACAAACTCTTGTTACAGAAGATAATCTCAATTGAAATGCAAGAAACTAAAAATATAACACATACACAAACTAAATAATCTTCTATTCAAGCATCACTCTCTTCATACATATAAAGATAACTGTTAAAGCATTTGTGTTTCATAGTTTACCATTTATCTTTCCTAGGTTCTGCATTATCATTTACTCTGGTTATCATATTCTCATATGTTCTGCATCACAAACTAATTATTCTTCTGTTCAAGCATCATAGGTACATAGATGTATTTCATAGTTTACACATAGTTTACACTCTCTTCATACATACACATAGATGTATTTCATAGTTTACCATTTATGTTTCATAGGTTATGCATTATCATTGACTCTGCTTATCATATTCTCATATGTTCTACATTACAAAGTGATTGTTTTTCTGTTCAAGCATCACTGTTTTGATTCTAATTATTCTGTGTAGATGGCCAAGGGCAATGCAGTGGTGACCCGTACTGGGAACAAAAAAAAGAAAAGAGCCACGACAAGGTTGCCTGCTGAGAAACGAGGATGCAGATTCCCCCCTGAAATAGATCATGTTGCACAAGTAGATGAGGTTTCTACTCCTCAAATACCGCAGATTGAGGTTACTACACCTCAAATACCGCAGAAGGTAAAACAAATACAGAAGTTGTGGTCTGAGGATGACATGAAAAGGGCACTCTATGATGTTGAAGAGAATGACATGTCGATAAGGGGGGCTTCCAAAAAGTGGTCAATCCCAATAGCCACACTGTCCAAATGGCTAGGGGGTCTAACAACAACTTCCAAGAAAGGTCCGCCAACAGTCCTCACAGAAGAGGAAGAAAATCGCATTGTGGAATGGTGCGAGCAAATGGCTGATATTGGTCATGGTCTTGAGATAGTCAATCTTAAGTCTGAGGTTGCTCAAATATGTCAAAATAGGCCAAACCCTTTCACCAATGGCTTCCCAGGGAAGTCCTGGTGGACAGGCTTCAAGTACAAACATCCTCAACTCACATTACGAACTGCTGAAGGCCTAGACAAAGATAGGGCATTCAATCTTAGACCTGATGTTGTAGATGCATTCTACAAAACACTGTTTGCAGCATACAAAGCCATGCCATATGGTTCTGATCGCATATGGAATTGCAATGAAACTGGCATCCAAGCAGGAAAAAATGGGTCCATGAAGGTGCTCGCAAGAAAAGGTAGCAAGAATGTCTCTTACATTATCCCAAAGAGCCGTGAATGGATAACCATTCTTTGTTGTGTCAATGTTGTCGGGCAGAGCATTCCAGGATTCTACTTGTTCAAGGGGAGTGCGAACATAGATAATTACATCATAGATTGTAAACCAAGTGCTTGCATGGCAGCCCAACCACATGCATGGATGACCAAAGACTTGTTCATAGATTGGTTGACCCACTTCAAGACCTCCATTCCAGGCGGTGTCTCGCCCATGAACAGGGTCTTGCTGATCTTTGACAGCCATGGAAGCCACGTAGCACTCGAAACCATCTAAGAAGCAAGAAATATCGGTATAGATTTGTTAACATTGCCATCACACACATCACATAAGCTATAGTCATTGGATGTGAGTGTGTTTGCACCTTTCAAATCTTACTTCAAATCAAAACCTACAGAATTTTTGTCAAGGTTTCCAAACATTGAAGTGAGGAGGAGAGAACTTGCAATGTTAGGTAGCAAAGCAATGCAAAGAGCTTTGACAGTTGACAACATCAAGGTTGGGTTTAGAAGGACTGGTATATGGCTGCTGAATCCTGATGCACTTGTCAACGACTTGCATCCAAGTGAGACATTTGTGGTCAACGAGGATGATGACACAATTGAAAACATTCTCAGCCTTTCTGGACTTGGTGTGTCAGGTGATGATGTCACAGTATTGCAGTCCACTCTTCTAGATGGACACATGCAGCCTGCAACAAAAACACAACACTCACCTCATACATGTCTTGCTAAATCAGTTGCACAAGTGGTGGTTAATGAACACACCCCTCCCATGGTGGACAGGACTATTGATCAATTCAGCAAAAGTTTAGATCTTCCATCACAACAAAGCCAACCATCCTGGTTGGTTGAGGGAGCAATAAACTTGGGCATTCATTTGGAAGTCCCATAACAAGAGGATACCTATACTTTTCCATCACCACCACCAAAAATTGACATTTCTCAAGTTGTCCATTACTATGCTCCTTCTTGCAATTCAGATTTACAAGCCAATGAAGATGTACCATAGGGCTCATAGGTAGTCGCGGAGGTCATTGGCACATAGTCAGATGGGACACAAGAAACACAAAAAATTCTACACATCAACAAGTTCCTCAAGTTGCTTGTGCACACTGTCCGTCAAATGAAATCCAAAGCAGGTGCAATTCAGATCAGTAGACAGTCTCAATTGTTGACAATAGATGACTACATGAGGCTGTTAATGGAGCAAGAGCAAAGGAAGAAAGAGGTGGAGGAGATAAAAGCAAGAAAGAGACAACAAAATGCAGAGAAAAGGGAAGCAAGAATTGTGGCAACGGAGTTGAAGGAGAATGCCAGAATTGAGAAGGACATACTGCGAAAAGAAAAAGAGCAGCAAAAATTACAACAAAAAAATGATAGAGATGCAAAAAAGGAGCAAGAGAGGCTTCACAAGGAACAAGACCGAAAGGAAAAAGAGATTGAGGAGGCACAGAGGGCTTTACAGAGAGAGAGGCGGTTAAGGAACACTTCTAATCTGTTGTCTCAAAGTAATGGAGTCTTCCGTGATATTCTCAACATTAATATCCCTCAATTCTCCATAGCAATGAATTATTCAAGCCTCTCCCAATTTGACTTTAGGGGCAGTCAATATCCATATCAATTTGGCACTCGGGATGTACAAATGTCTTCACCACCGCCCCCAATACATGTCACTTGCACCCAATTTACCACTCCAAGTCCCACTCATGTATAGAGCAATCCCCGTTGACTGGAAAGGGACGAGAACATGGCAATTGGCACCCCAACCAGCCAAGATCCTTTTCACAACAGTAGCAACTAGATTACAAATGCTAGTTTCATAGACTTTAGAAGTATTGATATTTACAAATACACCGAAATTGTGGACAGTTGTAATTTTTTGATAAGTACATATTGACCGTTATTGTTTTGTTTTGTGAAGTAATATGATCAGATTCAAAAAAGTGTTGTATGTAATTTGCAATGTATGCTTCTTTGTTGGCATTTTTAAATATATGGGAATTACAGATGCATCATTTTTGTTTTGATTTGCAATGTATTAGGATCATATTGCAATGTGTGTTCTATGTAAAGTGCAATGTGTCATTGTTTATGTTTCAAATGTTTGCTTCTTCATTGACATTTTGTCATTTTCTATTCCTTTTTCCAAATATTTTGCCACGTGGAAGGCCCAACTTTGTCCACGCATCGAAAAAAATAGAAAAAAGACCCGTTGAACGATACAGACGCACCTCGGGTGCCACTACCTGTGTGGCTCGACATCCAAAGGTGACAGCCTTGCCACGTCAACTCCTCCCAGTCCGGCACCATAACAATCCACTATTGAGCATTTATCACTCGCCACCACTTCCTATTCCTATCCACTGTTTGAAATAAATGTTGTCACCTCTCCTAAGCTCCATGCCACCCCTCAATTTTATTCCAACCAACCTATACATATACATATGCATATACATATGCATATGCATATGCATATACATATGCAGTATATACATATGTATATGCTTCATATACATATGCATATGCATACATATACATAGACATATGCATATGCATATGTATATGCATACATATACATATACATATTAGACATATGCATATGTATATGTATATGTATGTAGATATGTATTTGCATATGCATATGTATATGTATATAGATATGTATATGCATATATATGTATGTAGATATGTATTTTCATATGCATATGTATATCTATATACATATACATATGCATATGCAAATACATATCTACATACATATACATTTATTCTAAAACGAACTGCATTGAATGCTCCCAGTGCCTCGCTCTTCTCGCCATTCAACCAGCCTTTCATTTTCCCGAGTAAACATTTCGTCTTCACGTGCTCGTCGGTACCTGCTTGTTTCGTCGTCTGCAACCTTCGCCGTCTCACGACAACCTGCAATGCTCGGAGACCATATCTTGTTTGGGTAGAAGCCGATACGGAGATGGGTAGACGCCAATTACCAAACGTCACTAGCAGCTCCACTTCCGCCATGCAAGCAACGAACGGGTTCCTCGCCACCATGAAAGGGTTCCATATACATATGTACATATATATATGCATACATCCACATACATATATTGTATATGTATATATATATGCATACATACACATACATATACATATGTATATACATATGCATATGTATATAGATATGTATATGTATATGCATACATATACATATCTATATACACATATACATATTTGTATACAATTAAGTCGTGCAACTATTCTATCTTTTTCAGGTGCCATTGATGAATTTGGGGGTGTTAAATTTTTCATAGGTGATGGCAACCTATGCTGCACGGGTCCACAACTCCATTCGAATTGTGAAGTGTTGCATAGGTAACCATGAGAAGCCTTCACAAAACCAAGTCCCCCAAGTCATTTAAATACAAATCTATGGACACCTATGTGAAGTGCTACATAGGCCACACATGTATATACATAAAACATAGACATACAAATATACATATAGGTTATGCTTCATCATTTCAATCAACTAAGCAATAGAGACATGTTTTAGGGAGACTTGATTTTATGAACGCTCGTTTGATGGCAACCTATGCTGCACGGGTCCACAACTCCATTCGAATTGTGAAGTGTTGCATAGGGAACCATGACGAGCCTTCAAAAAACCAAGTCCCCTAAGTCATTCAAATACAATGCTATGGTAATCTATGTGAAGTGCTACATAGGCAAGCATGAAAGGCCTTGGGAAAACCAGGTCCCCTAAATACATGTAAGAAGGCTTTAGTGCTCAATATTGATCTATGGTAATACATGTGAATACTTGAAGGTTTTCACGACTATTTGAATTGGGAATTATTTGAATTTGATTGATGGTTGTTTGGTGTGGTGAAATAACTTGCTGTCCTCTTTTGAATTTGAGTTATGTTTCGTATGAATTGGAGATTTGATTGATTTCAGCCTTTAATTCTTGACTTGATTGGTTTGGTGGATTCTTTGAAATTGTTTCCATGCTTTTGTTTTGAATAATAGCGGCCTTACAGGAGTGTTAAATGGATGCTGGTGGGATATTTGCGTTTGGCTCCAATAAGTGTGCACCCTACTTGGCAAGATGGGACAAATTGAAGCTGATATATTTTGTAGATCTCATGGTAGACAGGACAGGCGAATGCATTTGCATGTTGGTTTGGTTATGCTACGAAGGGAAATAATCTTGTAATGGGTTCACCAGTCGGTCAAAGATGGGTCGGATGGGTTTCAAAGTTGTTGAGTTGGCACCTTGTTTAAATTAATGCTAATTTGTGTGCATTTTATATCTGAGATATGTTTGATGTGATCAAGCCTATCTATGGATGAATTTTTTTTGACGTTGTGCAGGACCGGCGTATAGGTGCACACCATATAAAGTTGACACCCCCAAATTAATAAATGGCACATATAAAAGATACAATTGTTGCAGGTCTGAATTTATGAATATAGACATATACATACACATACAGATAGACATAGACATAGACATAAGTGAATTAAACACGACTGTAGAGAAGTATAGGAAGAGGCAGCGAGTGATAAATGCGACGCAGTGGATTGTTAGGGTGGCTGACTGAGAGAAGTAGACATGGCAAGGTTGTCCACTTAAGACCTCTTCACACATCTATACACACACAGATTTACATATAGACATACACATTCACACATACACATTTACATATACAAATACATATTTACATATAGACATAAATATAGACATACACATACAGATACACATAAACATACACATACACATAGACATACACATACACATAGTCATAGACATACACATATCCATACACATACACATAAACATACACATACACATAGACATACACATACACATTGTCATAGACATACACATATACATACACATACACATAAACAAAGACATAGACATAGACATACACATACACATACACAAACACATATACATAGATTTACATACACACATACATAGACATAAACATATACATATTCAAATACAAAGCTACGGTAATCTATAAACATATACATAAACATAAACATATGTATATGTATATGAATATGTCTATACATATGCATATATATATATATATAAGTAAGATGCAAAGACCTTAAGCATATACAAGTTGGATACACTTCATCATGTTTGGCTGCCAGCGTGTAATTGTTTTGTTTCAAAATAATTACAATTATGTGTGCATTTTATATCTGATATACATATCCATATGTCTATGTATATGTGTATGTATATGTCTATCTATATGTCTATGTATATGTCTATGTCTATGTATATGTCTATGCCTATGTATTTATCTATGTCTATGTTGATGAAGTAGAACCTAGAAAAAATAGAACAGCCCCCATATATTTCCAAGACACAAAATTAAGGTACAATAATTGGATGACTAATATGATGGAAAATAACCTATGCAAAAGATGACACCCCCAAAATAACCAATGGCACCTAAGAAAAGATAGAAACATTTGCATTAAAGACTTATTGAAGGATATGGGTTTTTTTTTCATTTAAATGTTATTGGTCCATGTGGCCTGCCATGTGGACAGTGTGATTTTGGGTGCATACGTATCGGCTCCTCTCCCCTAATACGTAAGTGGGGGCCGTAATGTGCAATGGGACATGCGCTCGTTGGGGCCCACACCTATACGCTGGTCCTCCACAACGTAAGGTTAATTTCATCCATAGATAGGCTTGATCACATCAAACATAAATCAAATATAAAATTGATGGAGCATTACCCAAAATCAGAATCAATGATAATGCAAAACCTATGAGAAAACAATAAGGAGAGTGAATGATAATGCATAACCTATGAGATTACGATAAGCAGAGTGAATGATAATGCAAAACATATTGAAAAGAGATATGATGTAATATAAGCTAGACAATTATTTGAGTTTTGCTTCCCCTTTGACATCAAATAGTTTCTTATTTTTTGTAGTTAGGATATTGTTTTCACTATGTCCCTGAGGTAGAGGATTAGTTGGTTGATTGTGATAATGAATTTTAGGTGAGAATAAGAGATTGGATGAGACTATTATTAACACATGTTATAATGTTTAATCTAAATTGGGATACCCAAGGCATGAATAAGGATGAGTCTGATTCAATGGATAAAATATACTTTGATCATGTATAAATGATGTTCATTCTTGCTATCAATTTGAATTATAAGAATTTTAAACAAACATAAATGGCAGAACAATAGTTGCACTAAAGAGGAAAAACGGAATGGATACTAAAAGGACAACGTAGAAATAATATTCTAAGGAAAAAAACTATAGATAGGATCCTCTTCATAGCTTTTATTTCTCACATATGAGAATTGAGACCTATATGCTATGGGATCATATCCTTCTTTAATGAATCTCTAGTGGCCCTTATGGTTTATTGGGGCTTTGTGTCCTATTCATGTTATACTATCACATCCCTAATTATAATTGAAACAAATCAAACAATGATACAAAGTGTAATAGAAAATTGAGACATGTAAGATTGATTCTAATGGATGAACAAACTAACCATCCATCTATACCATAGTGTTGTTCGAAGTTATATATACATTTGATAATGTTGTATGAAATTATATTTCAGTATCTATATGAGAAATGGTTATAGCATAAGTAGGAGTCAACCATCATCATAGTTAGCTGTAAGGGAGAGGGGCCAATACTTACAGTCACTTTAATTAAACAACAAACAAAGCGTACATCCAATTAGGTTGTATATATACACATATACATATATGCATATGTATATGTAAACATATATCTGCATATGCAATGCATTTTGAATGGAGAGTGTAAGGAATGGAAGGTACAATGCATAGCTTAAGGGAGAGTGTAATGGTATTCTTCTTTCAAATTATGCATGTTCCATCCATTCGCTACACTCTACATCTAAAACAACTTCATTTTTTGTTTGCATATGCATATATGTATATACAATAGCATATGTATATGTATGCACATACATATGCATATACATATGCATATACTGCATATGCATATACATATACATATCAAATATTGATAAAAAGTGTAAGAACAAAATCATACATGTAAGATTGAGTGTAACTGATGAATAGAGAAACCATTAATGCCATCATGAATAGTAGTTTGGTATATCTTAGGCAGATTAGACTTATTTCACCATAAGTCCACAATTGTAAATCTTATATCCTGAGGTGATGAAGGGTAGGTTTGCAAGGAAACAAAAATTGCATGTTATAGTATGACATCAAGAAATCATACTCTTAGAAATAATTGAATGATATAAACTAAAACAACAATGTTATGCTTGTAAGAGTAAGAGCTATCAAGAAGAACAGATTGAATAAGGATGAGTCTGATTCAATGGATAAAATATACTTCGATCATGTATAAATGATGTTCATTCTTCCTATCAATTTGAATAATAAGAATGTTAAACAAACATAGATGGGGGAACAATAGTTGCACTAAAGAGGAAAAATGGAATGGATACTAAAAGGGCATTGACTTGCAATTCAATGGAGTTCTTGAAGTGTTCCATTGCAGGTATTGCATATGGTGGAGGTTTGACAGAGGTGTAAATAGCAATGACATAGACATAGACATACACATAAACATACACATAGTCACATACACAAAGACATAGACATACACATAGTCACATACACATAAACATACACATAGTCACATAGACATAGACACATACACATACACATACACATAGAGATAGACATAGACACATACACATAGACATAGACATAGACATAGACATAGTCACATACACATAAACATACACATAGTCACAGACACAAAGACATAGACATACACATAGTCACATACACATAAACATACACATAGTCACATAGACATAGACATAGACATAGACATAGACACATACACATAAACATACACATAGTCACATACACATAAACATACACATAGTCACATACACAAAGACATAGACATACACATAGTCACATACACATAAACATACACATAGTCACATAGACATAGACATAGACATAGACATAGACACATAGACATAGACATACACATACACATACACATAGTCACATACACATAAACATACACATAGTCACATACACAAAGACATAGACATACACATAGTCACATACACATAAACATACACATAGTCACATAGACATAGACATACACATACACATACACATACACATACACATACACATTGTCACATACACATACACATACACATAGTCACATACACATAGACATACACATACACATAGTCACATACACATAAACATACACATACACATACACATTGTCACATACACATACACAGACATACACATAGACATAGACATACACATAGAAATACACATAGACATAGACGTACACATAGTCACATACACATAAACATACACATAGACATACACATAGTCACATACACATACTGATAAGGCAGAACGTATGAGAATACGAGAAGCAGAGTGAATGATAATGCAGATCCTATGAGAAAACGATAAGCATAGTGAATGATAATGCAAAACCTGTGAGATTAAGCTAAGCAGAGTCAATGATAATGCAAAACGTATGAGAATACGAGAAGTAGAGTGAATCATAATGCAAAACCTATGAGAAAACGATAAGCAGAGTGAATGATAATGTAGAACCTGTGAGATTATGCTAAGCAGAGTCACTGATAAGGTAGAACGTATGAGAATACAAGAAGCAGAGTGAATGATAATGCAGAACCTATGAGAAAACAATAAGCATAGTGAATGATAATGCAGAACCTATGAGATTATGCTAAGAAGAGTCAATGATAATGCAGAACGTATGAGAATATGAGAAGCAGAGTGAATCATAATGCAGAACCTATGAGAAAATGACAAGCAGAGTGAATGATAATGCAGAACCTATGAGATTATGCTAAGCAAAGTGAATGATAATGCAGAACCTATGAGAATACGATTTGCAAAGTCAATGTCAATGCAAATCCTATGAGAATAGGATAACCCAAAACTATGACTGTAAAACTTGCAAAATAAACCCTACCGAAACATAAATGGTAAACTATGTGTGCTATATTCTCAAAATAAACCCTACTGAAAGAGAAATGAGGTAAATATGAGCGTAATATTTGCAATATAAACCCTATAGAGAAAAACCCATATAAACAACTTGAATTATTACATGTCGAAAGAAGAAAACAACCAACTTTATTAATATATTTAATATAAACAGAGAGATGCTTGAACAAAAGATTAATTTCCAAAGATTTAGTGTGTTTATGAACACAAATAATGCAGTGTTCATAAACACTCAACTTCAACAAAATAAATGAAATCTGCAACACCAAAAAACATATAAAACAAAGCAAAATTGCAAACCAAACACAAATAGAAGAACAATGGCCAGCCTTAGTGAGCAAGCTCACTTGGGTCGAACACATGACGAACCCCTTCATTGCTTGTGGTGACCTTCATGGCAACGAGGAGCCCATTCATTGCTTGCATGGCGGCGAGGAACCCATTCATGGCGGCGAGGAACCCATTCATGGCAGTGATGAACCCGTTCGTTGCTTGCATGGCGGAAGTGGAGTTGCTGGCGACATTCGGTAAGTGGCGTCTACCCGTCTCCGTATCGGCTTCTACTCAAACAGTATATGGTCTCCGAGCATTGCAGGTTGTGGTGAGAGTGTGAAGGTTGTAGACGATGAAACGAGCAGGTACCAACAAAGAGGTGAAGATGGAATGTTTCCTCGAGAAAATGAAAGGCTGGTTGAATGGCGAGAAGAGCGAGGCACTAGGAGCATTCAATGCAGTTCACTTTGGAATAAACGCGGGGTGGCGTGGAGCTTATGAGAGGTGGCAAAATTTATTTAAGACTGTAGATAGGAATAGGAAGTGGCGGCAAGTGATAAATGCTCAGTAGTGGATTGTTATGGTGGCGGACTGGGAGGAGTTGACGTGGCAAGGTTGTCACCTTCGGACGCCGAGCCACACAGGTAGTGGCACCCGAGGTACGACTGTATCAGTCGACGGGTCTTTTTTTCATTTTTTTCGACGCGTGGACACCATTGGACCTTTCACATGGCAAATTTTCTTTAAAAAAAATTAAAATAATAATTTATTGTTTAATTAGCTTTTTTCTATAATGGGTTTTTTTTTTTAAATGCTATTGGTCCACATGGCCTGCCAACTAGACCGTGCAGTTTTGGGTGCTTACATATCGACTCCTCTCCCCTATAACCCTATGTGTTTGATCTTTTTTTTTAACTTGTTCCTAGCATCTCTTAAATTCATTTGGTCACTTGAGCTGATGTACAAAATCATAGCAATTTCCTTAGGCTGCTTAGCTATTCATTGTAACCTTGGACTTAAGCACCTAGTTTATGGTTTCTATCAAAATCCTCTAATTAATGGTTATGTGCAGGGTTTGGTGTTTACAGATCTTTTATCTCCCTCTTGCATTCATGTTGGCTCATTTGCAAGTGTTGTCATTGGCTTTGGAAGGGCATTACCAGCACAGTGAAATTGTTTTTATTTATTTATTGCAGAAGCAGTGCAATGTATAGGAGATCTGAGCATTTGAATACCATCTATTTTATTTTATTTCCTGTATTATTTTAATTGTTGTTTAAACCAGAAATGTGAGGTGGAAACAATCGTAGGTTTTGTGTGTTCTTTTTCTTTTGGTTTTCTTTGGCAGGGGTAAACCTTTGAGCGGCCATAGAGGAGGAAGAAGGTTGGTGGTTGCATCCACAACTGAACCCCTTGTTAAGAGGGTGACATCCTACGTGGAGGAAGGGAGCGACTCTCACACAAGGGCACTTCTTTTTATTATTATGATCTCGTTTTCGAAGATTAACAATTTAATTGTTTAGTTGAAAATTTTGTTATATATATTTTATTTAATAATTTGCTTTATTATATTCTATCTCTCTTAAATTTTAAAAGATAAAAATTTATCTTTTTTTTTTCTTTGAAGTTAGGTAAATGTATTAGCATGTATTTAGCATCCAAACTATAGATATCTTTGTTTTTATAAAGAAGAAAATATATGAAATTGTCAGCGTGAGGAACAAATAAAAAAAATAAAAATCAATCTATACAAGTAAATAGCAACCATTGTTTATAGATTTAAGTAAATACCTAAATAGAAAGTGACACATAGTTCCTAAAATTTGTTGGCTCTCCTCATATATATTTAAATTAACAAACGATCTGCAATTATTTTATTTTCATTTCCATTGTAACTCCATGCTTATTGAGTACTCAACACAATATAAGAATCTAAATATTTCCTTCTTTATTTGAATTTTGAATACTACAGCCTTATATATTTCATTGCTTTTACAGCTAAAGGAAATGTAAAATGTGAAGTATAGCCTTGGGCATATCATCTTTATAAATATCATTTTGTTCCTCCTCAAAAAAAATTATATTTCCTCATCCTAACATACGAACTTAAATCATTCTTTTTAGCTTATAAGACTACAATGGAACTTTCCCCTTTAAAGCTTCATATGACAAATGACTGCAACCTTCTTTCAAGCTTCATATAAAAAATGACTGCAACCTTCTTTCAAGGAATAGTTTAAGTGGGATAAATCAGTAATACACAATACGTAGAACTTGATCTGCAAAATCTCACTTTTCTCCATTTTTTCAAACACTAAACTACAAATATTACAATAATGTTTGGAAATACAATGAACAACATGCAAAACACACAAGACTTTCTCTACTACAGCAATATTAGAAAATCTAACAATTCACATGCTTAAGAATAGCTTTCCCCTCTTCCATTCTCTTCCATGTTAGATCAAACACTAGCTTCATATAACCAAGTTTTTTGCGAATACAAGGAAAGACACACAACTGGTTGGGGCTTTCTCTCCACCCTACCATAATGGTGTCATGGAGCCTCAT
The DNA here is from genome assembly GCA_007115665.2 of Sequoiadendron giganteum. Taxonomy (NCBI): domain Eukaryota; kingdom Viridiplantae; phylum Streptophyta; class Pinopsida; order Cupressales; family Cupressaceae; genus Sequoiadendron; species Sequoiadendron giganteum. Next base: position 551,540,573 of record CM021100.1, read on the forward strand.
GGCCTCTGGCCATACCCCTGAGCAAGTAATTATTTTAACTCCATGAAGATAAATGGAGAATTTTCTCACTTTTTTTTTACAAAGAGATAAATCTAACATAGCACAACTTTCATGCATCTAGGATTTCTAATTTTTACTTTCAACCACGATCCATACACTATCCTATCTTCTTACAACTAATAACAAGGGTAAATGAGAATAGGAAGGACTTATCTCTTTTCTTTTAGGTGAAGGTATTGAGCTCTTCCATCCATTTTCTCCAAGCCAAGCCATCTTGCTCCCTATCTTCTCAAGGAAGAAAACTCCTCTCCTCTTCTCCTTCTTTTGTCATCTCCACCAAAGTTCTCCAAGAGGAGAAGTGGGTAATCACCCACTCATCCTTCCTCTCCATGAGATATAGGAGCTTCCACTTGAAGGATTTTGAATGGGGAGGTGTGAAGTGTACCTACCTTCACTAATGAGAGTCTTTTCCTTATTAAAGAGGAAAACATGCACTTGGACAACCCCTCCATCCTTTCATTTCATCCACTCCTCAAAACTCTTCACTCTCCATTATTAGGACTTTTCAAGGGTCAAATCATGTCTTTGGGGAACTATTTTATGCCCACTTGACCCCTACCACTATAGTATAGACCCTAGGAGGTTTCTTTTTGCATCCCAACCAAGGAAATTGACCAACAACCCTCTTTAAAGGCCCATTTAAGGATCCATACGAGTTTCCAATTTGGATAAGGGTTCCTACACCCTAACCCTACTTACACCTCACATGACTTATAATTAAATACCACAATGAATTAGCCCTTTAATATCTACCCTCACAACTTTATTATACCAACACATTAACTCTATTTCTTCCTAAGCCTTGAAAGGGTCAAATTCATATCACCAGATGTCTTTTGATTTGCTCTCAATGGTTTTTCCTTCTCGAACTGACACCCTTAATTTCCTGCACATTACCAACATGCAATCATGAGAAAAATCATATATCACATTAATTTGATAGCTGAATTAAGATTTAATTTTGCAACCATTTCACTTACAATTCCAACCCATTTTCACAATTTATGATTCCTAACTCCTTCATGGTAGCATAAATATAATGTTAGAATGAAAAGGAAGAATATTATCAAATAATCACACTATTTTCCATGCACAATACATCTTACCATATATTTTGGGACATAAAATAGATTAGAGCTTAGCTAATCACATGCAAGGTGGGTCCTTAAAGTTAGTTGAAAATTCTAAGCTTTAACTATATAATAGTCCATTTAGTGCAAACCACCTTTATGGTAGTGACAATAGAATAAAATATCAAAATGATATGCAAGAATACTGCGAAGAGATCACCTTATTTATTTTCCACAATATACTTAATCATCAATTCAAGAAAACCATAGAATAAATTATGGTTGTATTAAGTACATACGAGGTGGGGTCTTACATCCCCCTCTCCTTAGCTTAGACTTCCTCCTGGAAGTCATTAAGGTCTGGAAATATAATATCAATATAGCAATGCACAAAAATATATTAACATATTAATTACTTCTTTTTTCTCGATGTGACAATTAAAACATTCCACTATCAAAACATGTTAAAGACATCTCTTGCATGAATCAACATCTAATTATTCAAAACAAAATTTCTCTTCATAAAATATTTATGTGATATAATCGCAATATGATAGATGCTAGTAGCCATCCCTGTGATCAACATCCTCGAATAAGAATAAAAAAAATAAAATTATACCAACTTATATCCAAACAAATTAGCATCATTGGATATCCCTTCAAGGTTCCTTTTTGCATCATAAACATCACTCATGATGTTAGAAACCATTTTCATTCCAATGTCAATTCATGTCTCAAGAATAGTAGTCTCAATTTTATCTGTCACTTTCTTTCTCACATAACAGTAAAGTATTTTCACATGTGATTTATTCACAAATTTACCCATACATCACAGCAATTACACATAAATCACATCACAAGGCTCAATGGGGTTTACAAGGATGGAGATTCTTGGATACCATAGCCATTAATAATACTTGGGATTTTGTGATTTTTCCCAAAGGAAGGAATCCCATTGGTTGCAAGTGGGTATTTAAAAAGAAATTTGGAGCCAATGGTCGATTAGAGTGGTACAAGGCTAGATTGGTGGCCAAGGGCTACTCTCAGAGAAAAGGAGTTGATTTCAATAATTTTTTCTCTTGTATTGCTAAATTAACTAGTATTAGATTACTATTATCTATTGTTGTTGCTTATGATTTTTCAAATAGAGAAAATGGATGTTAAAAATTCTCTCTTGCATGGGGATCTTGAGGAAAAAAATTATATGTGATAGCTTGATGGTTTGGTTGTGAAATGAAAAGAAAACTTGGTTTGCAGGTTAAAGAGATCTCTATATGGTTTAAAAAAGTCACCCAAGATGTGGTACTAGAAGTTTGATGCCTTTGCATAGAAGTTAGTTTTTTTAGAAGTGAGGATGATCATTGTGTTTAAATTAAGGTTATTGATGATCAAATTCTAACCATTGTCTTGTATGTTGATGAAACTTGTTGTTTATGGGTAGCAACATGGTGATGATTAAGGAGATTAAGACTCGGCTTTCTGGCACATTTGATATGAAGGATTTATGGTTTTGAAAATACATTCTTGGAATGGAGATCAGTAGGGATCAAGTTCATAGAAAGATTTGGTTAAGTCAAAGTAAGTATGTTGATACTATTTTGTAGAGGTTTAATATGCATGACTATAAATTAGTAAATATTCCATTTCCAGTTGGTACTAAGTTGAGTTTAGACATGTGAAGGCCATCTAATTATTGAATATTTTGTTCCATTTTTATGGGTTGTCCACATATATCTTGTGTCACTTGTATTTGTGGTATTGCAATTTTTTCTTTCATTGTTGAAATTACCAGTCACTTAATCATTTTATTGTAATTTTGTAAACATAATTTCAGATTTACAACCACATATTTAAGTTAATATTTCTGCAAGTTATACCTTGATTTCCAACATTTTGCCTCAAAGCTAATGGTTATGTTAAGAGAGGGATGCCTTTCTTGTGAGTGTTGAAGGTCTTTTGGTTGTAGTGAGAGCTTGTACATTGTGGGTTTTGTAGATTTGTGAAGAAGATTGAAAACCATGGCCTCTACCTCTCATTTGGATATTGAGAAATTAAATGAAACTAGCTATGAGATGTGGAAGTTGAAGATGGAGGATCTCCATGAGGAGAGAGATCGATGGTTAGTAGTTTCAAACCAAACGAAACTAGAGAAATTATTTGATGAAGATTGGAAGAAAATAGAAATGAAAAACTTCAGAATAAGAGGCAATCATTTAATCCATGAGTATGTTATTCTAATTAGTTGATCTACATTATCTCTACACTTTACATAGGCAAGTCCATCATCGATGAGCCCCCAAGGCATTAGGTCAGTCCCTTAGGGTTCATTGAGTCAAGTCTATCACAGTCCATGTTCCATAATAATTTTTCCCTTACAAATATTGACACTTTAATCAATTTCCTAATCATGACTATCTATCAACATCAATTATCCTATCAACTAGAAAATTTTATTATATGTAGGTTGTTTCACACTAAAAACTAGACCAGTATCTTATACAGGGTGTACCTCCTAAAACCAGACACGATCATATGAATTATCTTATAAAGGTTGTTACATACTCAAAACTAGATCTACATCTTATACACAGTGTCTCATTCCTAAAACCAAAAATTATCTACAATATTATCATTTTTCTTATACAGGATGCCGCATCATCAAAACTAGACTTGATATCTTATAGACATTCTATATTCCCTGAAACCAAAAACTATCCAAAAAATTATAAAAAATCACTCAATCATAGGTAAGAAGATCGACATGGTTGTTGAATTGTTTGGTATAGTTAAGTCTTATCTTTTTATCTGATTTATCTTTGATCATGCTACTATGTAGCTCGAGGAATTCCCTAAGCGATGATAGGAGTGATGATGGATCACAATCTTTTTCTCTTTGATTTTTGTTTGAGGCTTGTCTTGGTTTAATATGACTGGGGCAACTAAGGTCCTTGTGTGTGAAAGAGTATCATTTAGCATTAACTAAACATCTTATTCAAGTCAAAGGTTGACTAACACTTTCTTGCATCAGGACTAACATGCTTCATGGTACATACTCTGACAAGGTTTTATTTTCACGGGTATGTGTTGTGGCACTCCTTGTATGTTATCTATCTATTTTTACAAATGGATAAAATTTCATACCTTGGTCTATGTCATACCATGGTGTTCTTTATTCATTGCCACAATAAAATGCTTTATGATGGTAATCATGCAATAAAGTTAAAGCTCAAAATCTCTCAGCAAAATATTGTATCAAATTCATTTCATTTCAATCATCATCTCATCTATATATTCTTCATTTTTATACTAACATGTTTTTCTATTTAACATTTCCTCTATTAATCCTCACACTAAAATGCATCATATTAACCTGTCAAAAAAATTGCCATTTTTTTCCTGAACTTTTTAAAAAATTTCCAACTTTCTTGAGGGGGGACCAATCATCTCATTCATCTCATTTTTATAATTTTCTATTCCTCACCTAACGGGGTCATATCATCACCATCTTCATACCTTCTAACTCTTCCTTCTTGACTACTTTTATTTTCTTTGAAAAAATGCTATAAAAATGCTTTATCTCAAACAGGGAAAAAATGTAGACACTACAAACTATCCTAATTCAATAATCTTATTATTTAATTAAATTAACCTCTTTCCTCTAATTTAATATTTCTTATTTTTATATAATTAAATAATTTTGATTATTTAATTATTCCAACTTTTCCTCTAAGGTTAATTAATTAAATTTAGTTGTTTAATTAATTGACCTCTTTGGATTAAACAAATATCTTTAATTATTTAATATGTAATTTTGTTTATAATTAAATAAATCATTTATTTATTTATTTAAATAATTTCTAAATTCTTCTATAATTAAATGAATATTTTTATTTAATTAATCGTGTGCGTAAAAATAAATGAAATTTATTTATTTTAATTCCACTTACCTTTCGTCTTCCACTTTTTTCTCTCCATTTAACTCTACTTTTCTCTCACAAGTTGACTTTTCTCCATTTTGGAAACATCTAATATTATTCATAATTAAATAAATCATTTAATTATTTAATTAACTAATTTCTAAGTTCTTCCATAATTAAATGAATTGTAGACATGTAAAATTGACCTAACACTTATCACACATACTAAATGACATTTTATTATCATCAAGATCATTATCACCTAATATCACTACATTTCACATCAAATACATCAAAAACCCTAATTTCCTCCATTGATTGAATAATATTAAATTATTTAATTAATTCACTTTTTCACCAATTTTGAATAATTAAATAAATTCTATTTATTTTATATAGTCCTAATCTAACTTTATTCATCTTGATTAATTAAATAACAACAACTATTTAATTATGTCGCTAATTTACCCTATTCCCCTAAGTAAATTAAATTATTAAAACATAATAGTTTAATTAAATCACTTTCACCTAAACATGAATAATTGAATAAATTATTTAAAACATCATCCAAAAGGTCAAATCGAACAAATACAACTTTTTTTGCAAAAGTCAAACTTGACTTGCATGTTCAACTCAAAAAGATTAATTAATTATCCTCATCCACTTTCATGATTGAGCAAATTACGACCCCCCTAATTGTTCGATCTGATTCGTTGATTGATCCATCTATTTCCCAACTAATTCATCTATTCTTCAATCCCACTGAAGGTTCAACATGATTTCTTCAATTCTAGAGATTATTAAATCTATTTCCCTAATCCCATTGAACACTCAAATTTATTTCTTCAATCAAACCAATTACGTAATCAAAATGCACTGATTATTCCCATCTAAATCCTCTCAATAGCTTGCAACTATTGATCACAATATTCTACTATGTGATCTTGAGTGTTCATTTCGAAACAAAAATTCTATATAACAACCATCTTTCTCCTTAAAAACAATCAGAGAATCAACATATTTTACACAATGAAGTAATGTTGAAATCGTAATCGATATTTTGACAAAGATTTACACACAACTTTGATCAAAACATGCATGAATTTGAAGCTTTTTCATGCACAAATGGAGGCTTCACATTGATACAACAACGATCCAAGATCATTATGAATACACTTTGACATGGGAAGGTAACACTACTTTTATAAATCCATGTTATGTTTTCTCTTTCGATTTCATTCATTAAATATGTTCTTTGTAGTTTCATTTCGTGAGTAATGGGCATGAATCATGATCTTTATTTTGGATTAGATTAGTTTCAATTCATTTCATTTGATATTATTTTCATTTCCCGATTTGCCCCTTACACATGAATACATAACATACATCCTTAACCTGTATTGTGGCTCTTGTGCCACTAAATAGTGAATGAAAACATACAAATAAATAAATAAAAAATATTTTTAATTGATGTAATATTTCCCTTTCTCCCAAAGATGCTCCCACATCATTTCTCATATCCTAACAATAGTCATAGAAGAATATTTTTAAGGACTCAACTAACCATTAAGGATGCATGTTATGTAATACATGGAGGTTGTCCACCATTTTACCATGTTTTAGCTTGTAAGCTTTCTACTTTTGGACATTAACATGTTATAAAACATTAAAACTTCTGCCATCTTGAAGCCAATGCAAATTACTTGAATTTATCACCTACCAATATAGGAGGAGCAAGGAAGGAGCGAGAAATATTTTAGGGTACAGAATTGGAGGTATAAGTATGAGTAGAAGATGAAGGTTTATAACGAATTTTGAGGATGATAAATATTTTATTATTGAAAAATTGAATATTAGTTGCATCACTTAGTTTTAATAGTTTTTATCAATATTAACAAACAAAGGTTATGGCTTGTATATAGGCATGTTGTGACAAGTTTTAATCAATTTAATGTGAAATAAACAAACTCTATAAATTGTGTTCCTTTAATTTTTTTTTGATATTGTATTGTTTGATTATTTGGCTACATGTTTGGATGATCCTTCATTAGATCCTCTATCCATGACTACATCACAAAATAAGACAATTATCTCTATAGAAAGTGTAGAGCTATGAGAAAATAAAAAATAAATTTTACCAAAATAGCATTAAAAAATCAAGACTTGTAATAGAAGATAAAATACAAAAGATAACTCTTTGTCAAAAATTAAACCAACCTAGAAAATTTAATTGTTTGTATGATTACCAAAGTCACAAACACTATTTTAAGGAGGGAATAAATAGGTTTAATGCATAAGTAAAGTTTGATGTAGAAATTTTTATCTTTCATTTTTAAGTTTAAATGAATCTACAATATTTTATTTTTGAACAATTCCCAAGATAAATCAAAAGGGTTTTTGAAAGAAAAAATTGCAGTTGTATACAAGGGATAGAATGATATCCTTAACAAGATCTTTTTTTTTGGATAAATTTTAAAGTTTAAAGGTGAAGCTGTTACTTTTCTCTTAATTATAAAAATTTGAAATTTCAACTTCAAAGAATAGCTTAAATTTAATAACATAACAAAATCAACCTTTAAATTAATTTTAGTACATAATATTTGTAAAAGGTAGAAATTTTAAAAAAATAGTAATAAATTTACCCACTACAAACAATGATGATCTAGAGTTAATAGAAGCTAAACTATTTTTGTGGTTCTTTGTAACATGCCAATCATTCACTCAAGTAAAATTTCCAAAGTTTTCACTTTCAAGTAAATAAACTATGTAACCTAACCATTGCCATGAAATTTGTCTTTTCTTAATAGAGAAGAAATGACATAGATGTCACAACAATAGCCACATTGATTCCATTTCCAAAATAATATTTCACATATTACAATATTTCAAAGATTGTGTACAAATTACATGTACATAGCTCAACTGAGCTTCAAGGCAATAGATATAGATGGTCTATGAATCTCCTTTCAAATATTGGTCTTCTATCACCTATTGAGGAGGAGAAGCATCACTCAAGCAATTTTTTGCTAACCACAGACTCATATGTGGTCCCCCACACATCTATCATATGATAGATGGACCTACCCTTCGATGAAGAGATTGGTGGAGTAACCTTGTAATGAAAACCATTCTGAGCTTAGTGTTGTGTCCTACATGACTAGAACTTGTAAAACCTACAATCCTAAACTAACATGCATATATGGATCATGGTGAATTGATAATGGAGCCAAAGGAAATCACACTAATTTGGCCAAAGTGTTCTCACTCAGTACTTCGAGTGACATTTATCCTACTCACATACACTACTCAAGCTCGATTTGACTTTAGACCATTATAAATAAGCATACCTGCATATCCTTCTATTGGTAGTCTTTAACTATATAAACATCCTATTACCTTTCTCAAAAACTCAAAGATATTTCTAACCACAAAGCGTAAATACAAGTTACCCTCCCTTCAATGGATAGTCAAATCCCAAGTGTAACTTACAAGCTATCTAATACTTACAAATAAATTTTCAAGGAATAACCCTTAAGCTACACTTGTTTCATCATTCCTAGTATACTTATACTAATGATAAACAAACCCTCCTATTATGGAGTATATACAAACACTATCATAGAAAAGCATAAAACAACTTCTTTTCTTTTCTATAATCAAATACTATGATTTACTAAAGCAAGTATCCCCAAGAAATTCCAATCAAAGCAACCAAAAATCATTATTTGATAATAAAAGACAATTAAAAGAAGACTAGATCCTCATGCATGTAATAGAGTTTATCCAATTGACTGAATTGATTCTCATCCTTCCAATGGTAGCTTGATAGCTTCACTTTAACTGCTCAAAGAAAAACTTCACTTAATCCTCTTACACAAGATAACTCTATGATCTCACAAAGTTACTCTAAGCTCTCACAAAATATAACTCAAAATATTTGCAGCAGAAAAAACTTGTAGAATTGTGTGTCCCAAATGAGAAAGCTATCCCATCTATTTCTAAAGAAAATTGAGGTATTGATGCCAAAATAAAATGTGTGCCAATCGAAACCACTCCACATGCAAAATGACTCACATTATCACAATAAAATGGTGGCATAAATCTAAATGAAAACTCAGCTTGGTATTTTATAGATCGACCTCCTTTGCTTGACAACAACTCAAGACTATTTCAAATATGCACAGGCCTAAAAGATGAGAATCGACTTGCAAACAAGATAGACTTCTACAATAATATATTTTTCATATATTGGTGCCATGTATCAACCATCTTCCTATTCCTTTGGAATGGTTTATCTCAATTAAATTGTCCAATTTAAACAAGCAAGACATATCCCCTATTTATTTAGTCATATTATATTCTTTTGACATTGAAAAGATGAGTTGAATCCTTTATAATAACATTCAATCTTGTTCTTTGACCAAGCACATTTCTTGTTCATTATTCCTCTTATCGTGCATTTAAATCGCTTTACACAACAAATATGTTATTTAATATTTCCATCACTTTTATCTTTTGGATAAATGCATTCAAAGGTAGAAGTAATGCGCCACTACAAAATAGTGATGCATCTTGTATGATGTCAGCCATGGCTTATAAATTCATATCGGCCTTTATCTTAGGCAAAAAGTATGTATTAATCAGTCTTTAATACTTTGCATAACATATATACAAATTGACCTTTATTAATTATCATACAATTATATAAATATATATTTATATATATATATCTACATATATATATATATATGTCAATGAATAGACTCAACACTATGTATCATATATATATATATATATATATATATATATATATGTGTATACGTATGTATATTCTAATATATATAGATATATATATATAAATATATTCCATGTCAATCAAATATGTATACATTTGATATTCAAATGAATAAGATCAAGTTAATATTCATATAATAATATCGACTATATATATATATATATATATATTCCTCTATGTACATGTATACGTATGTATACATATATTGATATATTCGTATGGAAATTTTTTGTTTGTCACACATACAAATATATCGGCACATGTATACACATGTATATATGTGTATATCTTATATATATACATTCAATTGCACAATCAAGCACATATACAATTACTATCTTACTAATAGGAGATCTATACGTACAGTGTATATATACATATATACATGCATGTTGCATTGTCTATTCGATAACACCATGCTCGTAAGAAACCCATTCACAAGTGTGCATAGGTACGTCTACCTATGTACTCTCAAGTACATGTTCCTTCATGCGTATGGTCTATCATCAACATGCATATGCATATTTTTGGCAAGAGACATTGAACGTGCCATCTGGAGGTTATGTAATACATGGAGGTTCTCCACCATTTTACCATGTTTTAGCTTGTAAGCTTTCTACTTTTGGACATTAACATGTTATAAATCATTAAAACTTCTGCCATCTTGAAGCCAATGCAAATTACTTAAATTTATCACCTACCAATATAGGAGGAGCAAGGAAGGAGTGAGAAATATTTTAGGGTAGAGAATTGGAGATATAAGTATGAGTAGAAGATGAAGGTTTATAATGGATTTTTTGGATGATAAATATTTTGTTATTAAAAAATTGAATATTAGTTGCATCACTTAGTTTCAATAGTTTTTATTAATATTAACAAACAAAGGTTATGGCTTGTATATAGGCATGTTGTGACAAGTTTTAATCAATTTAATGTGAAATAAACAAACTCTATAAATTGTGTTCCTTTAATTTTTTGTTGATATTGTATTGTTTGATTATTTGGCTACATGTTTGGATGATCCTTCATTAGATCCTCTATCCATGACTACATCACAAAATAAGATAATTATCTCTATAGAAAGTGTAGAGCTATGAGAAAATAAAAAATAAATTTTACCAAAATAGCGTTAAAAAATCAAGACTTGTAATAGAAGATAAAAATACAAAAGATAACTCTTTGTCAAAAATTAAACAAACCTAGAAAATTTAATTGTTTGTATGATTACCAAAGTCACAAACACTATTTTAAGGAGGGAATAAATACGTTTAATGCATAAGTAAAGTTTGATGTAGAAATTTTTATCTTTCATTTTTAAGTTTAAGTCAATCTACAATATTTTATTTTTGAACAATTCCCAAGATAAATCAAAAAGGTTTTTGAAAGAAAAAATTGCAGTTGTATACAAGGGATAGAATGATATCCTTAACAAGATATTTTTTTTTGGATAGATTTTAATTTTAAAGGTGAAGCTGTTACTTTTCTCTTAATTATAAAAATTTGAAATTTCATCTTCAAAGAATAGCTTAAATTTAATAACATAACAAAATCAACCTTTAAATTAATTTTAGTACATAATACTTGTAAAAGGTAAATTTTTTTAAAAAATAGCAATAAATTTACCCACTACAAACAATGATGATCTAGAGTTAATAGAAGCTAAAATCTTTTTGTGGTTCTTTGTAACATGCCAATCGTTCACTCAAGTAAAATTTCCAAAGTTTTCACTTTCAAGTAAATAAACTATGTAACTTAACCATTGCCATGAAATTTGTCTTTTCTTAATAGAGAAGAAATGACATAGATGTCACAACCATAGCCACATTGATTCCATTTCCAAAATAATATTTCACATATTACAATATTTCAAAGATTGTGTACAAATTACATGTACATAGCTCAACTGAGCTTCAAGGCAATATATATAGATGGTCTAGGAATCTCCTTTCAAATATTGGTCTTCTATCACCTATTGAGGAGGAGAAGCATCACTCAAGCAATTTTTTGCTAACCACAGACTCATATGTGGTCTCCCACACATCTATCATATGATAGATGGACCTACCCTTCGATGAAGATAGTGGTTGAGTAACGTTGTAATGAAAACCATTTTGAGCTTAGTGTTGTGTCCTACATGACTAGAACTTGTAAAACCTACAATCCTAAACTAACATGCATATATGGATCATGGTGAATTGATAGTGGAGCCAAAGTAAATCACACTAATTTGGCCAAAGTGTTCTCACTCAGTACTTTGAGTGACAGTTATCCTACTCACATACACTACTCAAGCTCGATATGACTTTAGACCATTATAAATAAGCATAGGCATATCCTTCTATGGGTAGTCTTTAACCATAGAAACATCCTATTACCTTTCCCAAAAACTCAAAGGTATTTCTAACTGTGTACATTAGAATGTGTCAAATTAAATTGAATCTAATCTAATACACCAATGAAACATTAGATTGAAGAAAACTAAATAAATAAAACAAATGCAAACTCTTGACAGCAACTTCTTCAAATTTGTTCCATTGTCCTCTATCTCCAAGGATTCGCTTCAATATGTTTGCTCTTAGTTGTGCAAAAACAGCTTATAGAATGGCACTTGAGAGAATGAGATTATTATGAATGCATATGCATCTACAAGATTGAACTATTGAATTAAAAATGCTATGAATTGCTAAGATTACGACTATAATAACTACGCATGAAAGTATGAAATTCGCGGTCCTTTTTAGCTCATGAAAAAGTTGTATTTATAGATTTTTGAAGGTAGGAATTCGATTGGCCAAGATCGACAGTCGAGTTAAAACCTGTTGAATGAACGGTGAGAGATCAAGAATTCGAAAAGATGGAATTCTGAGAGACAGAAAATGAAGAGACAAATTGAAAGGTGTCTCTCATAATTAAATAAATAAATATTTAATCATGTGTGAAAGAAATGCGAAAAGGCTTTAATTAAATATTGTAAATATTTAATTATGAGAAAAGGAAAAAGCCTTTTAATTAAATATTAAGAATATTTAATTTTTGTGAGAGAAGTGGGAATTAAATATCAAAAGTATTTAATTAAATGTGGAGGGAAGAAAATCATTTAAATTTAGAATTTAAACTTTGATAATTAATGTAAATAAATTGTAAAATCTATTTAATTAATTAAGAAGAAGGTAGCATTAATTAAATAAATGAATTTATTTAATTAAATTAGAAGAATTAGAAAAATGAACAATATAAATAAATAATTAAATTTATTTATATGTAGAAGACTTAAGAACATTAATTAAATAATTCATATTTAATTAATTAACAGGTTCGATCGACCGTGACTATTTTTAGATGTGTACATTTTGCCCCTCTTTGAAGTGATGTGTTTCACGCATTGCTTCAAAGAAATTGCTCCTGACTTTGAAAATTTTACTGATGATGCTATATGCCCCCTCGGGTGATGAACCAGATAAATATGATTTTTGAATTTTTTACTGATTTTCTATATGATTCATTGACCGATAAAGATGATTTGATGAAAAAACCCCTATTTAAAGATTGATATGAAGATGAAGAACTTTGATTTTGCCCCGATTGATGATGCTTTTTGATTGATAAATTTGCTTCCATGCGATATGAAAAACAAATAGAAATGATAGATTTGCTTTCCTGATTGAAAGTCAAATAGATTGAGTCGCGGTGACTGTTAAATTTGTTTCCATGTGATATGAAAAACCAATAGTAGATTTGATTGATAAATTTGCTTCCCTGATTGAAAGTCAAATTTGAGTCATGATGACTGTTCAATTTGTTTCCATGCGATATGAAAAACAAATAGAAATGATTGATAAATTTGCTTCCCTGATTGAAAGTCAAATTTGAGTCATGATGACTGTTAAATTTGTTTCCATGCAATATGAAAAACAAATAGAAATGATTGATAAATTTGCTTCCCTGATTGAAAGTCAAATTTGAGTCATGATGACTGTTAAATTTGTTTCCATGTGATATGAAAAACAAATAGTAATTGATTTGAACTTGCTTGATGTATTGATTGATTGATGATATCCATTGCTGATTGATTTGCATGATTGCTTGATGATATTGATAGTGTTGTCGATTAGGGAAGGATACATCCCAGAACAACACAAGGATAGGGAAAGATACATCTTGATGATTATGATGATGATCGAGGTTTGCAGTAAGGCTACGAACAAGACCAAAGGTATGATTAAATGATTTGATAGGATGAGATTGGAAGAAATGATTGGATTAATTGATTGAGATGATAATGAAAATGAGATGTACCAAATGTCCAGTCAAACTCAACCATTGTCTAAAAAAGATACTTAAGAATGTGATCCACCCTCAAAAATCTATTTAAAAAGAACCTCGAAATGCAAATGCATTATGCAGTCCTAATAATGAATTATGCAATCCTAAATGAAATAATGAATCATTCTCCTTGTTGCCATTTCCTGCTGTGTTTAGTTGTCATCATTGAGCCTTTTGATATGTTGAAAGTTAGTACAAGCATCAGAGGGTATGTTAGCACCAATGATGACCTGAATACTGCTTTCATAATGTTTGATGTAGCAAGTTAATACAAGCATCAAGGTATAATTGAACCAAGATGACCTGAGTATTGCTTGCATAAATAGACAAAAGTTAACCGTTTTCTTATGCAAATTCTGAAATGTCATCAATGATCCATTGTAGAGCATGTCCCATGACCAATTTGCACAATACTAATGATTAACTTATAGACAACAATCAAAGAAAAATCATACTTCTTCCTTGTGATTCTAGTTCAATACATCATTGAACCACTCCAAAGATATGATGTCACCAAATATCAAAACAACAATTGTAACTTATTGCTTTAAGTTCATCATTCATTGAATTCAGACTAAGATCATCCAATTTGTTTCAGTTTCAAAGTATGACATGTCTCAAAGCTGTTTTGACTAGGTTTGATTGGATATTCAATTGTTGATCTGATACTTGATAATTGACACATGTTGCTTGTTTGCTCAAAAAAAAGTTGATTTCCCCCAATGAGTTCAGGATTTTTCCCCTAGTCTAGGCTAAGACATGACCATTTTATTGATGAAAGGATATGATTTATTGATTTTTCTTTGGATTTTAGGAATATTTTGATTTTTTTGAATTTTGATGTTTTTGATTTTTTTGGATTTTGATGATTTGGATATGGACATGCATGATGATATCAGTGCTTTGTTTTGAGATTTTGATGAAAACCAAGCTAAGGTTGATTGATTAGATTGATGGATTGATAGTTTGACTAAGTGTGTTAAGTCAAACGAGGTGATAATGGATTTGTAAATTTGGCTAAGTGTGTTAAGCCAAACAAAGATGATAATGAATTTGTAAACCCAAGGAAGTTGTGTTATCCTAGAGTAAACTCATTCACAAAATGATAGTTTGACTAAGTGTGTTAAGTCAAACAAGGTGATAATTGATTGGATTCAATTGATCAAGATTAATTAAGCTTGATTTGGAACAAAATTATTTTGATGATTTGATGTGACACTAACACGCAAGTTAGATGTGACTGATATGAAAAGCTTGATAGGGAGTGTCTTCCTGTCAAAATATGCCATGGGCTAGTGATTTGGATCTTTTGGCTTGCAAATGCTTGACCAATTCGATTTTACGTCTTCCAATGTTCAAATCACCACATAAGTTGAAGGATATATATCAAGATTCATTCCTTAAGCAAGATGTAAACATTTTCCCCCAATGTCTAGCAATGTATGGAATGGCCATGGGTGGATTGTTGAATAGGTGTATGAATAGATACTGTAAGCATGCAAAGGATGCCAAGGATTATCTTGTGACAAGATAAGGTGTTCAAACATAGGAATGATCACTTGGATAGTGCTTCAAGGCTCAGATAACGTTTGGATTGGATAGGATCAATGAAAATGAACCATGTCAAGATGTTTACCATAAACAAGTGTAAAGTGTTTACCAAAATTTGTCGAGATCAAGATAATATAAATAGATGGTAATGGGCTAGATAAACGGTTCATGGATGAACGGATGATATGGCTGGAATGTTGGCTTTATGATAAGATGCTTTCTCTTGAAGTGGTGCACGTAGATGCTCGATTCTACACATGACGCCTTTTTTCCAAGTTTTCATCATGGTACCTGTCCAAAGCGCCACCAAAGTGGTTTTCACTAGAGGACGATTTTTTTTCTTTACTGTTTTCAATACTTTTTCTGATTTTTTTGGATTTTTGTATTTTTGTTTTTTTTTTGTTGTCGCCAAGACGCCTGTTTGCCAGGTTTTCATCAAGGCAACGATTTTTCTCTTATTTTGATTTTTTTGTATTTCTGGAGAGATTTTAATTTGATGCTGAACCACCTAGTGGTGTTGATGTTGATGCTTCTATCATAATGTGCCATCGATATTCTGCTTGAAGAAGTTGCTTTGCCAAGATACATGCACTTCAATGCAACTTTTGAGATCCCTGATCTGCTTTCTTGATATTGGAGTTAACTTCATCTTTGTGCGCACATCGCGATAGAGTGCCTTCTAAATCCTTATGATGAATGGTTTTTTCCAACACATGGTCAATGAAAGAATTGGATATAATGCGTGGAGGCATGGATGGAGTGCGTTTAGGAGTTAAAGATGGATTGATCGATAGTTTGGAACCTTTGACTCTCCAAACTTGGGAAGATGAGCAATAATGGGTGGATATGGAAGTGTGCATGGAATTTGGACCAACTACTTGATACACTTTGTACGTTGCTTGAGAAGCTTGTTTTTTCCTTTGTGGACATCTTTGATAGATACTTTTCCCTTTTTGATTTTTCCCCATAGTTTCTTTGACTAATGGAGTTTGATAGGGATAATTTTTCTTTGTATTCTTTGGTATCCATATGTATTTGATTTGTCCTATATGCTCTTTAGCTTCTTTTTACTTGATAACATTCTTCATGCTTTGATTCAAGTCTTTGTTTTGATGTTGGTCCCAGTTCGTGGATGGGGTGATGGGTGGATGAAGATTCATGATGTCATGGGTTGTAGTATTGACATCGGTTTCATCATAAGGATTCTTCGTGCTCCCTATGTTGATGTTTCCTTGAGACGAAGTTGCCCCCAATTTTGTGGAGGTATTACTGATATGTTCATATCCCTTGATTGTTGAGTAACTAAGGCCTTGATTCTTAGGATTTTCAATAATGTGTACTTGTTCTAGGATACCCTGTTCATGTAGGCCTAATCCTTTGCCTTGATAATTCATTTGTTGAAACATTTTATTTGCAAAAGGATATGATTTCCCTTGGAAACAAGGTGTTGCTCCTTCTCTGCTCTGTGGTGGATCTTCAAAGGTGATAGCTCCTTTATTGATAAGATGATTTTCCCTTACAAAGGTGAGTGATCCAACTTTATAAGTGATAGGATCCTTTATCTGTGGGATAAATGCTTGATCGATATCCTTAGCTTGATCTTGTGAAATATCATATTGTACTGTTTCTTCAAGAAGTGTTGATGATTCATTGTCCACATAAAATTCTTCTTCATGATTGATTCTTGATATGCTTTCACATGATGTTTCTAATTCACCATTTCTGTAGAATTCTTCATGACCCATTTCTGAAATGTCTCTGGATTTCTCTATTTCTTGATCATGTATACAAATGTTAAGAGTAGGGGACTCTTGTTCCTCAGTAAGAGTATGAGACTCTTGTTTTGAATGAAGATCATCCATGTGTCCATCCAAAGAAAGCATCTCATGGGTAGATGGACGAGTATGTGCTATACGGACATGGTCATCTTGTATGGATAGGAGAGTGTCCATTATATCATTGTAGTAGCTTGGAGATACAAATTATTGATCTCGAATGATTTTGGAATTGCTTTCGACATGCTTTGGATCAAGTTCTTGACATGCGTCAATTTCAAAGAATGGATTGCTTTCTTGGATATCTTCATTAGGCATAGGAAGTTTCTCAAATGTCATGAGGTCAAAGGATGTCCATATATTTTGGAAAGGATCATTGCTAGACATTGGTGAAAGATATTGATCATGCTTTGGAATAAATTCTTGAGATATGTCCTCTAACTCATTAGCTGATGTAGAGACATTGTCAACACGATCATTGGTGGAAGGATTTTGGATTATGTCAATAGGATCAAATATCGTCAACACTCCTTGAAATAGATCTTTGTAGGAGGGGTCTTGATCATAACTAAAAAATGGCTCTTGATGAATGTTGATTTGATCACTAGATGGGGTAGACATATCTTCACAGTGCTCACTGATGGATTGATTTTGATCATTGTCTTCAACAGTTATGGTGGAGAAATTGTCAATGTTTTCAACCATATGATCAAATGATGTTGGTATTTCTTGAAGAGGTGTGATGAGCCCTTGACATGAGGATGATGGGATACTTTGATCTTGACTTGGAAAATAATCATTAGATGAAGGAGATGGAGTAGCTTGATCATTAGATGGAAAGGAGGCTTTGGATAGGATGGAAGAATTGTCATGCTCTTGGGATGTGATTGATTAATGAGAGGGTATGGATTCATAAGATGGGGTGGAGGGAGGACTTGGAATAATATTTTGTTCTTGAGATGGAAGGGGGTTATCATGGGTGAATAATGAAAGGAGGGGATCATCATATGATTCTTGGGATATGGGATCTTGATCAAAGATTGGAAGGGTTTGTAGAATTTTGGTATCATGGGATGGAGTGGAAAGAATGTTTTGATCGAGATGTGTAGATTGAAATGAATCATTGGATGTAGAGGATATGATAGAAGAAGGAAATTGAATGGGATCATTGACTTGGGTGGAAGAACCATGGGGTTCATTTTGAATTATGGGGGATGAAGATAAATGCATGGCATGATAGGAATGGTCAATGTTACTTGATGGTTTAGATTTAGGCTTCCCCTTTAACCTTTGCAAAAATTCAGAAACATTGAATTTGGTTGATGTTGTTTTTGGAGAAGAAAAGGTCACATTCATATTTCTGTCAAAGGACTTTTTAGTTGTGCCCCCTTTTATTTCCTTGACTTGCCTCTAGAGTGCTCTTACTTGTTGGGTAAGAGTACTAAGATCGTTTAAGGGAGTTTCATTCTTCTTAGGATTTTCTTTAATTTTCTCCATATTGTAGTCAGAGGGCAATTTGGCACCTTGCTTTTCCAATAAAAGAAAATATGTCTCTTTATTTTTCTCTAAGATATTTTCCATAGTTAAGAGAAAATGTGGATCTTGTTCAGCTTCTTGAAGCATTTCTTCTGTTATCTCTTGATTTGAGCTATTTCCATAAAGCCTATGAACAAGATTTTCTTCACTATGACCCATGTTTTAAAGTTTTTGGATGATCTTATCTGAATTAATGTTTTGAAAATACAACATGCAATAGGAAGACAATTGTTTTGTTAATCCTAAAATCTAAACAAAAAGTGTATGTTCTTGAGATTTCCATAGGTTTTGAAGAAAATAAGCATTCCAAGCAGACTCACTCTTAGTTGTCAAATAGGTCATCATATTAATCACAGCCCATAGCTTAAAATCGCGTTGACTCACATAGCCTTGTCACCCCCTAGAGGGCGCCCATGTTTTTGTCTTTTCTAGGTGCGTACTCAAAGTGACGGAAGTGGATACCGAATCCCTTGAGCAAACAATCTGTGGTGACTATATGGTGAGTGTCTTGGGGGCAGATTCTTCCCTCCCCTTGCATCGTGATTAAAATGATGTTTGGATACTGACACGGCTGGCTACTACACTAGGTTCTTAGTAAGTCTTTCTATTCAGTGTGACAATGGATATACTCCCTCGAGAGACCTCCCAACCTTTAGAACAAAGGCTTTGGGGATGGTTATCCTGTCAGCTACTATCAAGTTGGATTTTCATCAACAACTTGCTTTTGATTAAAGTGGGTTGGAAACCTTGGCTTTAGGTGTTCCCACTTAGGTCATTCCCATAGGGTGAGTACTTTTTCCCACTACGGTAGGCCTTCTAAAGGATGTAATAAAGCATTAAATTGCATAAAATAAAAGGTAAGTCTGGTGTTCTGATCACCCAGTTAAGGGGAGAGCATAAACCTATTACCCATAATCACAACAAACAATAATGGTTCAATTTTAAATCCCAAATTGACAATTCTCTACACTAAGTGAAGATGTTGCTTCACCAAAAACATGGGATTCATTTTAACCAAAAGAAAATTTATGTTTGGTGACTATCTTAATATTGGTTAATTTAGATTTAAATGTTTATTATAGGTTTGCTTCATTTTATTCCCCATACATCAATAAAACCTCTGGTCGCGGTCGCGTCAGATCCAGACAACAATTTAAGAATGAGATTATAATTGCTCCCAAAGTGTTTAAAAGAACTTGATACAATAGAAATATGATTTCATAAGAAGCTTTTCCTTTGTTTCCTCTTCCCTTTTTGAATCTCTAACCTCGAAAAATTCTCCAAATGTTAGATTAAACCAAGAAACAAGAAGGTATAAGGGTTACATGAATCATTCAGCATAAAAATCCTAAAAATTAGACCAAGTTATAGTGTGATTTGACTTTAGATTTGAAATTTATAATTTTAACCCAAATAAAACTCATAAACACCTACATCATAGGATAGCTTATAAAATTCTACCCCATTTCAAAAAAAAAAACTGTCAAAAAGGACCTCCGTATGACCAAGATATTGCTATTTTAAAAACTGATTGTAAAAGTGCAAAACTGAAGTCTATGCGCTAAAATTGTAATGCCCCGCTGCGCAACCCTAGAGGAAGTTTCAATTCACTATAAAAGCCTACTAATTTTTTTCTTTTAAAAGGTGAATTAAACATACATGTTCAACAATAATTGACAACATCCCCTAGGGTTACATAACTAAGATTACTTAAATCCCCATTAACATACATCATCTAAATTACAATACAATTAAATAACTCAAGTAATAACATTCAACTAACATAAGAAGATACAAGATATGAATAAAGCATCCATTACATAAATCTATTAGATAAACCATTTCCAGATTACAATCCTCATTTCCAGAATGAGTCAAAATACATAAGAATGATAATTACAAGGTCCACCTCATAACACAAGAGGGGTAAATCAATATCATTACAAAATGAAATACAAAGTACAAGAAATAAAAGTAAGATCTGCGAGTTGTCCATCTGGATGTCTCGCCACTAAGCACTGATGATCAAGGGGGACCCAACGGTTTTGGTGCATGTTCCACCCAACCTAGTGGTACCCGAAGGCCCACCCCGCATGCTAGGAGATAGTAACAAAGTAACATGGATGAGAAATCTACCACCTCTAACCAAAGGTAGACTCATACTAACACAAACTAACTCAACCACACATATGCACAATATAAGTCTAACACTAATCATGGTTACGTTGCTTCCAGACATATTATAATCAAGTGTGCTAAAGAAAACATACACACAACATAACACAGTGTTATCCTAGACAGAGTATCATCGCAAGGTTTGTCATGAGGTCTCCTCTGGGCATTCTTCATAGGCTCTGGTAACCCTGGTGGCCTCAACCGAATCTTGGCACTCATACTCACTCAAGCGGAATCAACTACCTCTCATAAGGACAAGATAGTTGATCCTGCCATTCCAGGCCTTCTCACTCACCCCAAGTCTAAACAAACCCTTGTGTCAATGAGAGGTTAATTTATCTTGGTTAATGTAAACTACATCCTAGTCATCTAAGTACATTTACTTTAGTTTTCAGTTGTTAAAATCACTTCTGAAGGTTACCCGATTTACCTCTTTGGGCTCCGGCCCCTAACAAAAGCCACTCTTCTAATGGATAACACGCTACTCAAATCTAGACGCCAAGGGTAACTCGGGTGCTATAGAACTGAACAATGCAATCTCTCCTATTCTAGGAGGCAACAATAAAGAAATCCACTCCCAACACATGGAGGAAGCAAAACACTAGTAACATTACCCAAGGGAAAGATGAACAACAATTAATCAAGGGAATGACCCACACCCTCTGGAAGACTTTACAATCTAAAACTCAAATACCCATTCCCAAAGCAATCAATAAAAAGAGAAGACAATAATACCATGCACTATCAATGAAAAAAAGTACTATTTTTGGATATCTTAAATCCATATTCCTAACTAATGCTTCTCATAGGAATTAGAACAACATCATTCTAAAATTTACATTGAACAATAAATTTTTCATTAAATAAATAATTTCGCAACTTAATCTAGTCAAGTGCAATACTAAATTCAACTAAAATTACTTGTCAAAGTCGTTGCATACTCCTATGTTTAAAAATGGTATTATATATGAAACTTTACAAATGAAAACACCTTATATTAAATATTAAAAATTCAATATTAAAAAGAACCAATATACTCATTTTAATCCAACACAATAAACTATACAAAGAAACTTTAAATAAAGTTAAATATATATGTAAACAAAATAATTACAAAAATATAAAATTAAATAAATAAGAAAATTAAATTAAAATAAAAAAAATAAAAATAAAAATAAAAATAAAATAAAAAATGAAATAAAATAAACGAAAACCAAAAAAAAGAAAAAAAACACAGTCGCGACAGGGCTGGACGATACCCATCCGACGGACGGTACCCCGTACCCCTGCGCTTAGCCTACGCCGCCTGTACTATGTACAACAGCCGACTGCAAAGAAAAGGGGAGGCCACATTCCTCACGGCACAGTGCGTCCCCCCCAAGTGGTGGGTGCACTGCCCAGTGGGCACTACGTCCTCACACCAAAAGGAATAGTGGGGGGGCCGAACCTCCCCACACTTACATATATTTTTTTTTAATCAAAAAAATAAAAAACGCAACAGTTTAGTACGCGCAGGTATGATATTCAGGCATTCGCCGTACGGCGACATTTCTAAAAAATTCAAAAAGCAAAAGCTTAATTTAAAAGATCATATATTTGTAAATATATATTATGTGTATCATATTTGAAAATATGATACATGTAATGTATATTTACATTTATATTTTTTTGTTTTGAACACTATTACTGGTAAAATTGAAAGAAATAAATTTAAAAACTAGTAATAAAAATTTGACAATAATAGAACATCTTATGATCAAGAGATTAAAATCTGAATTCAAAAGAAACCATTCTATCATGTTTCAAACAATTTAAACAAAAGAAAATAAATAAATTGCTCTTGAGCTTTTCAATAGAATTTTCTAAAGAGGGATTGTGTTTGAAAATACAAATCTGAATCCTAAATGTTGAAGTTCAACCTAGGGTTTTAAATATATCACAAATTTGCAATTTCAATCATTTAGAAAAATAGATAAACTAAGAACAATCAATCATAGAATAAGAGAAAAACCTGGTATTTGAAGCCACAGGAAATAACAAAGATTATTGATGTAGAGCCTCCCTCAAGGTCCTCACAACTCCTCTTCAACAATGCAATGAATTCCAGCTAGCCTTGATCCAATAGCTCCACCTTCTTCAATATAATTTCTCTCCTTTCAATTCAATTCTCCAACAGAAAATACTTCAAATCCTTTCATGTGCAAACTTTCTCCCAAAAATTTCATGCTTGTGAAAAAAAGAAAAGAAAAGAATCCCCAAACTTTTTTTCCCTAATCTTTTAAAAACATCATTTCCTCAAAACACCAAAAATAACCTAATGCAACCCTAATTCACATTCAATGCAAAACTTAAATTTAGATATTAATTTCATTTCCCATTTTGGAAAACCCTAATTTTGACTTGAAATAAAATTTCAATTTCCAATAAATTCCTTTTGATTTAATTTAATTTAAAACAATCCAATATACTTACTTAATTATTTCAAATTGTTTAATAACTAAATCCAATCCCTTGAGATTAAATTTAATTAATTAAATAATTTAACTTTAATTAGTTTACTTTCAATTATTTAATAACTAAATCTAATCCCTTGAGATTAAATTTAATTAATTAAATAATTTAACTTTAATTTTCATTAATAATTTTAAACAAACATATGAGCATAACTTTAATACAATATAAAATAATCATCACTTTCAACCAATGCAATTTTCTAAAAACCATTTAATAAGTAAGCACTTTTCAAAAAATTACATAACATAAAATAAGGTACAACATGACTCAATAATTAGAACTGACGACACACTAAGGCTAGGGTGTAGACCTGACACATGTTACCTAGCTACTATCTCCCATTCAACTTAACCGTTGGATCGACACGCTCAGACTTGTAAAACCAGGTGGAGTCAATGTCATGTACCTGCAACCTGCAACCAAGTAAGCAACATAATATCTCCAACATATAATACACACCGTGAAGAAGGAATCACGGATTCGCAGGGCACTCGCAAGCAAGTGATGCGAACCTGTCTTCTTCACTAATACACTCATCAAAGACTGACACTAACGTCATAATCAATGCTCGCATAAATAATCTCATGATAACTCTACTAACATCATTAATCCATTTAAAGCATGTAAAACAAAATCAGATAATCACA